>CM073779.1:32553965-33116465 GCA_037158775.1 Hetaerina titia
TCTTAGCTGAGCAGTCTGAGACATGTACAGGTTGCAGATTAGCCTCCTGTCCCTCGAATCCATTCCTATTTTCTGCAATATACTCATTAGTTTTTCCCAATTCACTATACCGAATGCCTTTTCGAAATCTACGAAACAGGCAAACATGTCCTGATTGTATTCTATATTCCTCTCGATTAGTGATCTCATTACTGAAATGGCATCACACGTACCTCTCCCATTCCTAAACCCAAACTGATCATCCCCGAAGGAATCATTTGCCTTACTCTCCATCCTTTTGCAGATTATCCAGAGAACCATTTCAACTACATGGAAAATCAAACTTATTGTTCTGTAGTCCTGTGCCTAAGCATAATATAATCTAACTGATACCTTTCTGAGTTACCTGGCATTTTCCATGCATACCTCCTCCTTTTGTGGTGTACCTACCTTATATTCAACTCTTCCTTTGCCTACTGTTGCATTCCAATCCCTCATCATTACCAAATGCTTCCCTGCAGGAACACACATGATTATATACTCTTAACTGATCGAATATCCTATCGACTTCTTTCTTTATGTATACCTGAACAATGACCAAACTCAATGGTTCTGCTTTTGTCTCTACTAGTTTGTAACCCCTCATTGTCTCTTGTACCTGCCACTGTATACTACTGTGTAACTATCACTCCAGTAATCCTCACTATACTTCCATTTCACCTTGCATAAACTAAAATATCTATATTTCTTCTTTCCATCTCCTGCTTGACCTTCTCTAATTTTCCTGTCCTCATCATTACCCTAACATTCCAAGTTCCTACTCTAAATTGATCTTCTTCTTCTGTGCCTTCAGTCCTGCTGCTGTCGGTTTTCTTTTACAAGGGTTTTGTGAGATAATAACGATGGAAGCATTGCCTCTCCTGCTACCAGGCATGACACACGGTCGATTGGGCTGAGTCCCGTAATTGCCAGAACTTATTCTCTATAGCGTCCATCGATATATTCTTGGAAATAATAATTGAGATGGTTTCCCGTTGCATTCCTCAATGGTGTTTTTAATGTGACACCATCACTCAATGGCCGCCCCACTGTGGTCAGATGCCTTTGCAGCCACCAAACTGAAAACGCGGACTACCTTTTGTCTGGCTCCTAACCTTATACCTATCTGGCATGGGTCACCCCACCACGTGCAATTACAAGTTGTGAGGGAGGGTAACACTAGTATTTCATCAAATCTACATTTTCTATTTTGCTGCTCCTGATGCAGTAGGCATTCTGGAGGGAACTGCTCTTTTTCCAAAATCTATCACCACTCACTTTTTAAGGCTG
Organism: Hetaerina titia; assembly: GCA_037158775.1. Lineage (NCBI taxonomy): Eukaryota > Metazoa > Arthropoda > Insecta > Odonata > Calopterygidae > Hetaerina > Hetaerina titia. Next base: position 32,555,274 of record CM073779.1, read on the forward strand.
AATTCTTATTTCAATGTGCCTTACCACAGTTGTATAGCATTATTTAAGTTTTAATAATTCAAATTTTAGATTATATTCATTGCATATATTAAAACATTATAAAAAAACATTTCCTGCCACATATTAGTAATTTCCCTGTGCTAGTGATGACTGATGATTAGAGCCACAAACTACAAAATAAAATATTAAGTTTATCAAGAGGCCCACATATGGTGCTGACCCAACTGGTACCTTGTTCCTTTGATTATCGCTCTGGAGATAAATTCATTCAAAGATATCGGAGACAGTGATGTTTAAAATTTTTTACCCAAAATCTGTATACCAGCTCAATTGTCAGAGCCACCATCTAACTGAAAGTTAAATTCATAAGAAAACAAATGAGACATGACTACACACATTTATACTTGAAATTTGCAATTGAATTAGCTGAGACAAAATGTATGTGCCATAAATATGGAAAAATATTTAAGATTTTAATTTTTTAACTCCCACCTCTATGTCATTATCATTAACATAATTGTGTCTCTTTCTATCCATTTTATTTTTTTTCATTCTCCTCCATAAATACATCTCAAGAGGCTTCCATTCAGTTCATGCCATCGCTTTCCTCAACAAAAAAATGTCTGATCCACATAAAACTATGTTCTACATTAAAGTGTTCACTACTCTTTTATGTCATTGCTTATGGTACATATCATCAACCCTCAACTCCTTTTAAACATTTCCTATATAGCTGAACTATTTCACCAGTTCTCGTCTATGTGCCCCAACTTAAAAAGCATACCTTCCCCATGTCTTTTGATAAATGACCACTCCATATCTATCACACTGAATCTGAAATGTTCTAAGTAATGATTGGCTGACTGGCTAACTAGTTATTGATCACTGCAAATTTAACTAATTTAAAGAGTTACCCACCCAATTCAACCCATCCTCTAGCTATTATAATGTTGCCTCTGCATTTAAATTGAAATTAACTATATCTTTATCAATTTTCAGCGATAAATGCCATTGCAGAGGAAAAAAACAAAATTCATGCAGAAATATATTTTAAAGAACAGAATTATTTCATCCATGTATAATATTCTAATGAAATCAAATTACTAAGAAATTTGAATCTTTCAAAGTTGAGTAGCATCACTTTTAAATTATTGGAAACTCCTATTAAGAATTAGGCTAAAAAACCTGGAAAAAATAGCAAAAGTTAAAAAGACTACGTATTAATATTAAATTATGATAAATTAATAATCATATTGCAAGTCATAAAGTCATATTAAAAAAAATAACATAATTCCATCCTAGAAGTAGATTTAAAGAAATGACTGACGCTCATGCAAAAATAATTTTTTCGTTAATCACAATTTTCATTAGTTACGAATATTTTAAAAATGAACAAAACTACAAAATACCCACAAGCAAACCCTGCATGCTTTGGGTTATTGCCCCAATAATTATAAAATGAACAGCAGTCACCAAATTTGAAGAGCCAATCAATAGAATGTTTTTTTTATGGCAGTTACTCTTTGAATGATGATTCCCAGGATAACCTTTCAAGTAGATCTAAAGACACTTTATCTATTTATAAAATTACACAATTGATATAAAAATCTAATAAATAACATGAACTTTATTAGATTCAACAGTTGCATTTTGCAAGGTTCCCGTCACCAAAGAGTGATCATAAAGCAGTTCCATTCAATAAATATCACTATTTCAAATCCCAGTGCTTTACACATAATTTGGAAAGGATGATATCCACACCAAGGACAATAAAATAAAAAGCCAATGCACAATTGCTCATAGCAGATTTTTCATGACAAATTCCATCAAGTCTACATAAGAAAAGTAAAACATCATACCAGGATTCCCTTAAAATCGCATTTCGATGATTAGGGCTATTCCAAACGGAATGTATCAACATGTTGATGTGATACCGAATGGAGAACTTGTCGTAGAACTCCGTGCTAGATCCAGTTGTCTCAACATCTATTGGAGAAAATACAAATCTAAGGAGACTGAACAAGCAATAGAAATTTGCCTAAAGTATTACAACATCAAAATTTACATTATCCTAAGTCAGTTATTAAAACTCAAGTCAATTCCTCTTACATCTCTTGTTTCATTCCAGACCCTTAATATCCAGTTAATTTATACTACATAGTTATTACGATTTTTCATGGATTAAGCCAAAATAGCTTGAAGCAACAAGAAAGATTTAATAACAAACATATAAGTTAAACACAGAATATACTATTCAGAATGTTCAACATGCAAGAAAAGTACAGCAATTCAATCAATTGCTCAAAGTTATGAATTCAATCTAACATCTCAAACAAAGTATTTGACAGAACCATTATATGATTCAGCACTTCACTGAACATTGTTCCATAATTCAGATCTGTAAGTAATCTAAATTGATAAAATGCAAATGAAATACAAAGAAAAAAAACTCTAATATTTTACTTTTCAATTAATCAATTATTTAATACACAAACTTTTTTTAATAAGTGGTGTAAGTACGGATTTAGTTAATAAACTAGTAATAACATCCCTGCATGTTAGCTGTACATACACAGAGATTAAGTTCAACCTTTTATATTGAGATGTGTGTGTAGCAAAGGTTAAGAGAAAAACATTATTTCCTGGGATACCCTATTTTGTAAGTTTATTCTACTAAATATTATTTAAGGCCTCGTAGTCAAAGTAAAATCTACATTTTTAAAACTGATCTATAAGCATGATTCAAGTAGCCATTTTCTATAAGTTCAACAGATTCAGGCTTAAGGTCATGGAAGTTCTTCATAATGAATATAAGGAGAGTTTGCACTTTTCCACAGATTTATTATAGCGTACGACACGTTTCAACTCACAGAGTCATCATCAGGTACAAGACAAAATTAACAGTGAGGAGTCCATATTTATATGTTGAGTTACGGTTGGGAAGGGAAGGTGAGTAGGGGGGGGGGGGGGAAAGGAGGGGGAAGAGACGGTGAGGTTACTGAGAGCGAAGAGTGGAGGATTAATGACAGGAAAAACCGAAAATTGGGAGACAAAGGAGATGGAACAAGCTTGACCCCCTCCTTCAATCCGGGGTATATAAAGTGAAGTGCGATTCTTGTGAAAAGTGCTACATAGGCCAGACAGGGAGAGGTTTCATCATGAGAGTGAAGGAACATATGAGATGCTGGACATCAGGCAATGAAACTTCTCTCCTAGCCAAGCATCTGATAAGGACATCGCATGATTGCAAGTTCATTCCGGAAATCCTCCACCTGGAGAACAAGGAGTTGAAATTGGACATATTGGAGCAGCTAGAAATTCTGCAGGAGGATCAAAATATTCTGCTAAATGAACAAATGAACCATTCACCCCTCTTTAATATCCCTTTCCTCATGAATAAAACCAAAAATCGAACTCCCACCTCCCCTCCACCTTCATGATTTCACCTTCCTCCCTTCTCTTCCCACCCCCCCCCCCCTTGAATCACGGGTCTCCTACCTCCCAATACCACCAGACATCTTATTTTCCATGAATCAAATATTTCACCTACCCCACCCCTTCCCCTTGACACACGTGACTCCTCCCTTTCACTACAACCAGACATTATGTTCAGCTTCCTAGAAAACCCCTTTTAACCCGTCTCCTCCTGCCACCCCCCCCCACCCTTTTCCTTCCTTCACCGGACAATTCCTTCCCTGAGGTTCCTAAGCCTTTTAACCCGTCTCCTCCTGCCACCCCCCCACCCTTTTCCTTCACCGGACAATTCCTTCCCCGAGGTTCCTAAGCCTTCCTCGTTAAACCCCTGCTATGCAACAACCTGCTACCAACGTTCCATCTCCTTCGTCTCCCAATTTTCGGTTTTTCCTGTCATTAACCGTCCACTCTTTGCTCTCAGTAACCTCACCGCCTCTTCCCCCTCCTTTCCCCCCCCCCTACTCACCTTCCCTTCCCAACCGTAACTCAACATATAAATATGGACTCCTCGCTGTTAATTTTGTCTTGTATCTGATGATGACTCTATGAGTTGAAACGCGTCGTACGCTATAATAAAGGGGATCGGGATGGTGCAGTAGCTAACGTACGGGCTTCCCACCGAGATGGCCAGGGTTCGAATCCCAGCGGCGACAGATATTTTTCAGTGGTATCCCGATCCCTACTTGAGGTGCTCTGTAGAGGGCACTTTGAGTGAGTACGCCATCTGTCGGATGAGACGTTAAGCTGCGGACCCCTTGGCGCCTTTCGTTAAGAGCAGGCTAATGCCGACACCAGGTTTCTCTCCACCCTTCATCCTTTCCCATCCATCCCTAATGGCGCAAATGACCTGAGCTGTCGGTCGCCTCTCCAACAGTACTACTACTACTACTGCTATAATAAATCTGTGGACAAGTGCAAACTCTCCTTATATTCATTAGCCATTTTCTGTTGTCACCGAAAAAGATGTAACTCTACAACTAAACACGCTTCTCATATTCCAACTGGAACCATGGTATGAATGGCAATAAATGATTCCATGTATTCCATTACAAGTTTGTGGACAATCTGCAATTCCAATTGTCATACAATTTCTTGGAACTCCATTGCTTATCTGCCAAAATTGTCATTTTGTGTCACAAAATCCTGAGGATTTTTGGTCATATGGACCTTATTGACCACCCACAACATTCCTCTCATTTCATACAGACAAAAAAATTGAGAGGGCATTTCTGCAGATATGACTATTTCCCTGTCTAAAACGTACACCATGGTGTGAGACTATGACTTTTTTCAATTAATAAGATGTAATGGGAGAGGGGGGTCAGAACTATCACTTGAACTTGCATTTATAAGCTATCATTTGAGCTGGCAATGTTGCTATTCCTGAACTTCCAGTATAGGAAAAATGGGTTCTGGCTCAAAGAGTAGTATTTTGTACATGATCGGGTTTGTTAACATCAAAATGCATATAAATATAAATGTATCCTAGTTACATTATACATTAGAACTAATTAAAAGAAATTATGTGTCACTGTCACATTAAGATAAGTATATGCCTCTGTGAAAAGTTAAGTATATATATGTATGTATGACCAGGGGGCCCGGATTTGATTCCTGGGCAAGCCTCTCTAGGTACATACTGTCTGTTCTTCAGTGAGGTAGCTGCATAGGCGTCTCACCCCAGTGGGGCAGCCATTGAGTGATGGTGTCATGTTAAAAACACTATTGAGGAAGGCAATGGGAAACCACATTAAATATTATTCCCAAGAACATAACAATGGACACTATAGAGAACATGAGTCCTGGCAACTATGAGATTCAGCCCAATCGGCTGTGTGTCATGCCTGGTAACAGGAAAGGTTGTCATCATCTCACAAAACCCTTGGCAAAAGAAAATTGACAGCAGCAAGACAGAAGATGAAGATCAATAAAATTACAATAGGAACTTGGAATGTTAGGATAATGATGAGGACAGAAAAATTAGAGAGTATTAAGTGAGAGATGGAAAGAGGAAATGCAGATATTTTAGGTATATGAGAGGTGAGATGGAAGTTTTACAGTAATATATAGTGGTGGGGACAGGAGCCAACGAGGGGTTGCCAACTAGTAGAGACAAAAACAGAACTGTGAATTTGGTCAACGTTCAGGTATACATAGAGGAAGAAGATGATATGATATTTGATCAGTTTGAGTATATAATCGCGTGTGTTCCTAGAGGGAAACATTTGAAAATGATTGGGGATTGGAATACAACAGTAGGCGAAGGAAGAGATGGTGATGAGGTGGGAGCCTACATTTTAGGTACATCACAAAGGTGTAGGTATACATGGAAAATGCCAGGTAACTCAGAAAGGTATCAGATTTCCAGGAGCAGAAGTAGACTCTGACCATAATTTAGTTGTTATGAAGTGTAGCGTCCATTTCAAAAAGATAAGGCAGGGGTAACGACTTAGGAAATGGAATCTAGAAATATTAAATGGATTGACAAGGAAAGAGTATCAGCAGGCTGTAGAGAAAATCATGGATGAGGGTAAAGAGCCGAGTACTATCGAGAAAAAATGGTAATATATCAAAAAAGGGATATTGAAAGCCACAAAAGAAATTAAAGGAACTGTCAATGGGAAAAGGGCAAGGAAACCATGTATCATGGATGAGAAAATTAGGAAGATAGATGAGAGTAGAAAATGGAAGAGTGTAAACACAGAGCTAGGCAGAAGGAAGTACTTTGAGGTAGAGACAAAGGCAAAGACTACAGGAATATGCAAAGGTAAATTCTTTAATTTACTCTGACTGTTGCGGTAAATTAAAAAAATACATTTCATCGTTCCAGGCTATAAACTATTTGGTTCTTTGTTGTTAAAATTCTCAGTAAAACACATAAAAGTGCTGTCTTATATTGCCATACCATGGATTGACTGACATGCATTATTGACTATTGTTACTACTTGTAATGTTTCAAATATCTATGCTGAACTATAATTAAATAAGTTTCTAACATCATTTGATTTGTTTGTAAATCTGTTTTGTATGAATATTGTACTGAGATTAATGCTCACCATATCATGCATATTTATCTTTCTGTTGATAAAGTATTCATACATTAAAAGTTACCATATGTTTTTATAGACTATGCTTATGAAAAGACTTTTAGTCTACAATTGAGATAAGAACCAGTAATTTTACAAGAGCCAGTTTATGAAGTTTATCATTAGTAAAACAGTGTCTCAGTTTTAGCAGGTTTGCCAACTAATTACCCTGACCGAGATTTCATTATAATGGACGAAAAAGTTTACTCTTAAACAATGTGCACAGATGTATGAAGTCTGCTATCTACCCCTTGGAATGCATTTATTAAACAAGTATTGCATGAACTTGCATTGCACTTTATTTTCTCAACCCACCTCTTACTGCTAAAAAGAACTTTAAGGGCTTTTTCTAAGAATTGTAACACAAGCCAATATTGTATAACGATATGATAAATGAGGACATTGGCCTTTCATTAACTAATACCTTTATACACAAGCACTTATCAGTAGAATGCAGTGCCATTTTCTTTGATGAAAAACCTATAATTCCCTAATTCAATCATTGAACACGTACAATAGTATTCCTACAATGTTCTCAATTCTACAATCGTACGCACATTAAACACTTATAGGTATTCGCCAAATGGTGATTTACTAAAATACTTTCAAATGTTTATTTCATTGAAGCACTACGATTTGTTGATCAGTTCTTTACATTGGCAAATGAAATTGAAGAGTCATCATCTCTCTCATCATGTATCTTTCAAAAGTTGCAGTAGCTTCAAATTATCATTTCATAGCCTAAATCAGAATGCATATAGATTAATTTTACTGTCAATTCATGGCATCTCACCATGATTTGTGCTGGTTCAATTCAACTACATAAAATATCAATTTTTCTATGATTACCATCATTAACTTTTAGCCGTATTGCTAATGCTGCATATGCATTCAAATATTGTGTTAATTTGAATGTTTAATTATGGAATTACCTATTATCTGCTTAGATAACTACTATGTTGACACAGATCTGCCAATGGGATATTTTAGTTTTTAGATTTACCATTCATTCAACCCTTATATAATCAATTAACAACATTGATTGTAATTTTTCTCTATTTCTTATCAGACAAGCTGCAGCTTGCAGTGATGGTTAAATTGTTGGAGAACAAGACTATTTACTTTATAGGTATTCACACAGTAGAGCAATAAAATCAGTCTTTAAATGAGAGTAAACATTTTTAATTTACACACCAAATATTAATGTAACCAAGGAATTGGACAGACAAAAACATACAATAACTGTCATAATATTTTTATAGAAACCTATTTTGAATTTTATGAAAAATGATACTAACTTTTATTCTTTATGTGAAATTGCATAGCCCTGAGAAATTGAAAAAAAATATTCTGTGGGCTCAAAATCAAGCCAAGGGATTATCTTTTCACTGTTAATGTGGACAAAAAATACCAATTCGTAACTGAGCAAATATGGAAATTATTACCACAAAATAATATAAAGGAAGTTATCCCCTAGAGAGGCATCTGTCCTATTGTCTTTAGAAATTAAAACCATAATAACAAAATAAATTTTGTGACCAAGCCTTATTAGTGAGCATACATAGCACAAATATGGCCATGAATTTCTGTGACATAAGCCAAATTATTTTAGAACATTTAGTGGACTAAAAAGTGAAAGCTAGTAAAATATTGCAATCATTCAGAGTAATCATATTTCTTGCATGGCTGCACTGATTGGTGGCATGCATTTTCTTTTATGAATTCTATGAGTTATCACACTAGTGCAGGTACAAGATTATACCTAAAATCAGGGAATAATCATTGTAAAGTGGTCAGTATTATCCTTTAAAGTTACCACTACAAAAACTCTAAGGGAAGACCTACTGGTATTTAGGACCATTACCATTCATTAACAAATCACAGTGATGTCACTACTATGTGACTGTGATATATGTATCATTTTGTTCTCAAATGCAGGTATTATGCTGAAATCTATCACTCATATCATAGTGGCCCCTAATGGGTGTGTGAGGTCATTTTTCAGATCGGTTTGTTAAATCCAAGCTATTATTAAAGTAGCCAAAAAATTGATCACACAAAAATTTAGCAAATTGTTAATTTTTAGATGTCATTAACATATGGGTGGTCCCTGATTCACGAATTGGTTCCTAAGAAGTGAAATAAAAACCTAAGAATGAGGACTCAATTTCTGTTTAGAGTAATTTTTCCCTATTTTTTCTGTATTTATTTTCTGCCATCTTCCATTGTTGTGATATTAATTGTATGTAAATGTATTTTTATGAATTCACATTATTCACCTATCAGGTCTTTCTCATGCTTCATGAGTCTTCTGGCTATCAGTTCCTTACCTCTTGACCTTGTATAAAAATCAGTTGTGTACCTTTTTCATTTTAACTCTCATTTATGCAAATATTCAAGAAAAGTGTGTTTAATAGATATGTAAATTATACATCCATTGATGAGTTCCCCCAAGAACATATTTAGACAACAAAAAAGGAGGCTAATGAATGAATTAATGACAAAACATTTCAGCCAAGAACAGTCAAGGTTGGGTAAAAGTAGTCTCCTTAGCAGGCTTAGAGCACACTATACCCTCGCAGAGATATTTGAAAAATTACTACACCAGCATGGAAATATTGCCCCAAAGGTAACTATGTAGTAGACTCAATCAATTCTCATGTCTGGGGCACATGGGGGCCACATTCATAACTTGAACTGGGACATACAGTCTTTTAGACAACCATATTTATTATCAATACTAACTTATTGGGGATTAAGCATTTTGCTTTAAAGTCATCCATTATTTAATGCCCAACAAATAATTTACCCCAAAAAACTGCCAAATAATTAGAATTGCATAACTGGAAAAAACATGATTAGGGCACCATTATGTACATGTTAGAGGAAAGCCACAAGAGAGAGAGCATAATATATCTGCAATACAACAAGTTTTCCCTAAGTGATATTTTTGCCATATCTTCCTGCTGCAAAAATTTCTCCATTATTCCTTGCCACATTCAGTAATTCCAAATTCAGGAATATAATATCCTATTCAAAAGATTCATTAATTTTATAAATGGATCAATAAAGATGAAATTTCTGAAGGCAAAGTTACATAGGCCAAGCCTGTGTACAACTAAAATAAAAAATTGCTTGCATGCTGTCTTGGAAATCACATGAGAATCATATAAATGTTTGTAAAACAACAAGCATATACTTACTTTCCCAACATGATGCAGGAAACTAACATTTAAAAGAAAGCATAGTAAGACTGTATGATTGTTTATAGCTAAAGAGGACTACTACATAAATTGTGAACAAGGTGAAAATGGTCAGCAAAACCACAGAACTGTACATAAAAACTGGAATAAAGGTGTCTAAGAAAGTTTAAATCCTGAGGAGGCGCAAAATATACTCTCAAAGACTGAACTCTCAAAAAATGAATTATGAACCCTTCCAGACCATCAAATATCTTTTTATTGTCAGAGTGGATGGTTTTTCAAAAGAAATATTGTACAGAAATTCGACCTATATAACTTGACTGCCAGGATCAACTTGGGGCATACTAACGACAAGCAAGAGCTAATATCACACACTGTTACAATTTTAAAACTCTACTCTGAATTTATGACATCCCTTACTGGCAAGTATGTCAGTATAAATAACTCAAGATTATGAATGAGCAACAATATATGAAATCATGCAAGCCTCTCAATCCCAATGGATAGACACTTTTCACCATTCATCATTACTACCTATATAATGCAGAGAAGAGCATAAAAATTAAATACAAAGAATCAAAGAAAACACATGTAAAGGAATACTTTACCTGCATAAAACTTCATTAGGCAAGCAGAAAGATGGACCTGAGCAATAGGGTGGGATATCACTCTCAGGAAGAGAGGCCTCACATGGACCAGGACATCTGGACACATTACAAAAAGGACCTCCACCAGCTTTGCAACCAAATATGGGCTCCTCACAAGGTGAGGGCAACAGACCATCACCAACAGCCACCTGATCATTGGCTCATCAATATAGTCCATCATGACAGATGGAGCAAATCTGTAAAAATTGAAAAAAAAAAATTGACAACTTAACACACAAATTTTAATGGACCAAAGAAGCTGACAGCCATATTAAACAAAAAGTTGACTATGGGAGTTTTTTCTAAGATGTTTAATGACAATAAATGGAGTACAACCTTAACTTTACTAAAATGGATATGATATGCAATCATAAATTTAGCAAAGTGATTAGGGTAGAGAAAGAAACTTTGCCCTTCCAAATAAAGATTTATTACTTCACATGACCATGGTTTCAATGCTATGAATCATCATCAGTGATACGGTAAAATATAATGTCCATAAAAACAGCCTGCATCCTTGATATTATATAGTCAAAAATTAATCTAAGGTTCACACTAATGATAGAGCTCCTATTTACTGAGTACTTAAATATACGAGGGTAGGCTGAAAACTAATGCACACATGCTTGTAGACCACAAACAAAATAACCTTCAGAAGCACTCTTGGTGGCATGTGAAAGTAACATTCCCCTTCAACAACTATCCGCAGGTTTGAGGTCATTTCATTCATCCAGTGTATTTTGAGAAACGTAAGTATGGAGATGTGTTCTAGTGCTATTTCAACGTGAGTTAAACACAGCATGCTGTTCTCAAAGTTTTAAATTCTGAAAAAGTGACTCCCACTGAGATTCATCGTCATTTAAAGGCTGTTTATGGTGACGATGCTGTTGATAGGTCTACGAAAAATCAATGGGTAGTAAAATTTTGCGATTGCGAGCCTGGAAAAGCCTTAATTGTTGAGGAAACACACAGTGGATGTCCGATCACTGCCACAGAAGATAAACATTGCAACCTCAAAGATTTGATTCAAAATGACCAGCGAATCAGTACCTACAGACTTTAAAACATCTCTGAAGTCTAGTTTGTCGTGTTAAAGGCAGCCTGGCACCAATAATCTTGCAACATGACAACACTAGTCCACCCGACTTGCATGCAACTGGAGAGGCTCTACATAAACCTGAAATTTGAACAGATTCCATACCCTCCTTATTCCCCCAATCTTGTGCCTTATGATTTTTATATTTTTCCTCAACTCAAGAGACACCTCAAGGGTAATAATTACACCTCACACAATGAGGTGAACACAGCTGTCAATAACATCACGCTGTTTAACTTACGTTGACATAGCACTAGAACATGTCTCTGTACTTCCACATCTCAAAATACATCAAATGAATGTAATGACCTCAAACCTCCTGATGCATGTTGAGGGGGAATGTTACTTCCACATACCACCAAGAGTGCTTCTGAACATTATTTTATTTGTGGTCTACAAGCATGTGTGCATTAGTTTTTAGCCCACCCTCATATTTCCAGGTTTTAGCACTAGGTGTTAGAAAGATTTTAGCTCTGTCACCACATACTAAATTTACATTTTCTAATGTTCAAGCATTGTTTAGTAAGTAAATCATGATTTATTCCCTGGAAAACAAAATAAGGGCTACCACAAGTGTTAAAATATTCTCAACCTCTTTACTGAATAAACAATCATTGCCATAATGCATGGATTTTCTTGTCATCAGTGAAGACTGACCCAATTTGGGTACAGTGAAACCTAAAACATACCCTGAGTTTACAAAGCAGTCAATGTGACCATTTTTTTGTACCTGAATAACTTTCATTTGAAACAATGCAGTACATACGTAAAACTTGTCATAGTACTTTGATTATATGCAAACCCTCAAAGATGATCAGATTTGTACACTTTTTAAGAATCATGATCATTTTTCAGATCATCAGAAGGATCATTTTTATTTTTTCAAAATTACTTTAACACTACAGGTAATGGGCTCAATTTAGTTGAGCAGATTTCAATTTGTCGTTTTACATAGATTTCATAAAATTCAGATATATTAAAGAAAATTAAAAATCAGGAAATGCTACAAATTATGAAACAGTAAGAATAAATGATTCGGGAAACTTAAAAAAAAAATAATAACCCATACTTCATATCCTGACATCAACAGGAAAGAGTAAGCCCTAAGCAACAACTAGGATCATAGATTTTCACATTATCATTTCCTCAGATTTAGAAAATAATTGAGTCAGTAAAATCATTAGGAATTGCATAACCCCGACAAATGTATAAAAGTGATGAAGGAGTTTAAGGAGAATAATTAAAATATTGTTCATTGAAAATCATGATTTGGAAACCATAACTAGTACTCTTCTGTCTATGGTGAAAAGGCTCTAATGATAAATTAATGGTCTACGATATTTTATTTAAATTTAATATAAAACATTTTTTTCTATGAAGATGCTCTTTGGTTTACTCGACTTGAGAACATTTACAGCAACTGTTTGCATAAACAAATTGCAGTCATTTGTATTCTTTATTTGATTTGGTCACAGTGATATAAATTCTAAACAATGTTTAAAACATTAGCATTCAGCTTCTCAAATATTTTTATCAACCCTCTTAATTTTACACATTTTTTCATTGGTTCCCTTAAAAATATAAATCTGAGAATACTTGAATGAAGTTTTATATTCAACTGATTCACTGGTTTCCTATTCTACTGGGTCTTGCATATTCACAGTTCTATTTCATGCACAACATGAACACTAAAACACTGATTTTATCACCAGACATATGAGAAATAAAAAATCACTACCATTTATAATTTGTTGTAAAATAGGAAAATAAGTAATTAAGAGTGGCCATATGCAATAAAGCACCACTAAAAACAGTTTAACGATTGTGACCCCTCAGCTCTCTCTCCTACCTCCCATTCACCTTCCTACATGAAATTTCACCATAACCAAGAATGATCGGGATTAATTTTCTCAAGTTTACCATTCAAAAATAAATATCTAGTAGATGTATGGGCCTCTTTCTCATTGAAATTGTATGCTTCATTATACCCAGTTCATTTTTCAATGTCTTTCAGTAATAAGATGACTTCATAAAATTATACTTTAGGATTTTATACTTCTTCAGACAGCATCAGAGAAACCCACTATTAAAAAAATACTATTTCAGATATCCTTCACGCCTAAGTGTTAGCTAGCTAGTCATGCACCTGCAGAGTGTCACATGTTTCAATTATTAAAATCTTATATTACATGATTCCACGTTATATATGCTACATACCAGCATGTACAATGTGCATACTGACTACTACATACATACTACTCAAGAGTGAATAATCAATTCCTTGGTTGGCAACTGAACTGTGATTCTTGTGCATAAAAGGTCAAAAACTTCATTTTGATACACTAAACTCTTCTAGCATTGTCTTCCAAATATTTCCTTAATTACAATTGTAATTAATCATAATGCAGTTAAAAGCAATAAGTTAATTCAATAAAAAAGAAAACTAACAATTAACCTATACTGTATGCATAACTATTGGAAACCTTTCAAATAAACTACTGATCTTAGGAGTGCTTTCGGAAGAACTCACCGATGATCACTAAATCCACACTTCTAAACTATAAATCATAAAAATTGAGAACTGGCATAAGTAGTATCCAAAACTACTGACATATTTCCTACACCACTGCACTTGCACCATGGACCTGGTCACTTTTGGACACCCCTAATACCTAGTCACAAAAATGTGGTTTACCAGAAGCTATAACACTTTGTTTGCCAACAAGAGGCAATTCAATCAAATTAAATTTATGCCCTTCCAATAACAAAAATTGCTGAGAAAATTCTGATGTTTGACTTTTCCATAAGTTTTGAAAAATAAGTCGGTGAAGATTATTAAACAATATAACTACATAAAAAAGTAAAATATTTTCTCCATAATAAATCTCTTTGTTATGGTGAAAAACTAGGAAGGATTCAATCAACACAGTTTATGCCATTGTTAAACAATGAAGACTGTTGACAAGTCAGCACCTTGACAGTAATTTATTTCTATAGAGCACAGAAACTTATCACCTTAATGTGAGGTCTCAAATCTGCAGTTCTTTAAGTCCCCAAATTACATTGGAGTTACACAGTAATAATTCCACATGTGAATCTAAATTATATAAAATGAAACCAGATTTTCTTGATCACTTTACATCATGTATCAAGGTTCTAAGTTTATAATTCAAAGAATAAAAAGGATAAACTTTTCAAATTAGAGAACAAGATGACCAGATTTGCAAAGTATATGTGACATTACGAATTTTCTTCAATTGAAAATATGGAAATCATAGTAAAAATATCATTACATAGCATGGAAGTCATAGGAAAATTCTATGTAACTGTGAAAATGTAAATTAAGGACAAACGGTAATAATTGAGAATAAAAAATAAGGTATACTGATTTAAAATACAATAAAGATCAACTTGAAAGCACAGATGAATGGAGAAATGTAATAGACAAAATTTCATGCATTTCTTGGCAATTTAATAACTGGCAAAAAAACTTCATGCACTCAAGCATTCACAGTGAATTACAAGGTTGGCATTGATCTCTGGAAGTTTGCCTAAATAAGAAAGGTTCTATATGTTTATTATACTGGATGATAATTCTATATGGTTATATTCAGCATATGAACCAGAGACTAGTTGAAACATACGCAAGAGTGTGTTTAACTATTGATTTGTAGCTTTTATGGAAAGGAGTCCTCCTCATGAGCAAAATAGTGTGTGAAAGCACCAATTAAGCGACAAAAGAAAAGCACCAATTCCATGGACTTGCACATAAAATGCAAATGTACTCTTGACAATAATAATAATGGCTTTGTTGAGGCAAATAAATAACATTTGGAACTTGCATATGAGTTTTGGAAAATATGGAAGTAATCACAAGCTTCAAGTTGGGGAAAAGTTTGAAAGATATGTAGATATGACTGGGAAATGTTCTTCATTGTATGATTTGTGGGTGTAAGAAGGAAATACATTTGCAGAAATTTATCAAATGAAATGCATATTAATAATTAAATATTTCAGGGCAATAATTTACTTCTTTCAGTGACGTACACCAGAATTATTTTTTAAGCCCAAAATAATTTACCCTTTTATGTAATGTTAAATCATTATCTTTGTTTAAAATTGTACTTAAAGAGAGTTTAAATATCTTAATATGGATATAAAAGTAAGGTAAATGGTCCCTAAATTCTCATTTTTAAATAAGTAGCCTTAATAAAAAGGGAAAATATGATTGGTAACCAGGAATAAGAAACTCTGCTTCATTATAATGACCAATGATGGTGGGATAGAGAAAGTAATTCAGCAGGTGTATAATAATTTCACGTTCAAATTATTAACTCTACAAAGATGCTCTAAGGTCCAGGCAAGAGGCCAGAAAAACTTTTGGGAAATGAAAGATCCCAGTCAGCAAAGTATGCATAATATACAAATGTATATAGACAGAGGACTGTTTAATATGGGATAACCACGAGTGTCTGTTAAGAAAACATCAGCCAGCTGGCAAAAATATTTATAAATAATAAGATGAAGTTATAATCAAGTTAATTTTCTAGTATAGAACTAAAACCATGGGAAAAATGTCTCACTTAAATTAAGATTCTATAGTGACATACAAATATTTAGCAATCAAACAAATGTCATTATGTCAACGTCATAAATGAAAATGACAATTTACAAAGCCACCACTGCTTAAATTTTAATCATGCATATCAGTAATGACTGCAACAAACATTGTAGTGATATTTTACAATATCATTACATACTATCCCCTTGAGTAAAAGAAGGTATAAATCACCATAGGTAGGGGAGGTTCAGTTTGAAGTGAAAACTGGTCAAATGTATTAGAATAGTAGGGGTAAGTCAATTATTTGCAGGTAGGGATGGCACTGTGATGTCTGAATGTATAACAGAAGTGTTAAACTAAAGTAGAAAAGAAAATTCACGGTTTTACTGGAAAAATTCTACCTCAAATACTGGAGTGAAACCTATTGATTGCATTGCATTGACTTTCAATATCCAACTGTCATACATTTGATATGAGAGTTCTGCTCCTAAAATTATCCCTGTTGTATATTTCATTCCTAAGTTAACAATCCACATAAAACAAATAAATGAAATCCTAATAGAATGGCCACTTTTAATTCTATTGTTATGCCAGCTTCTTTTTGTTCTTAGGAGTCAAATTGGACAACTATTTTCCATAAAAATACATAATGGCTTCCATTGCAGGATAAAAACCATGAACACAGTAATCAATCCGTTTGGTTTGGTAGGTGATTTCACCCAGTACAATGCCTGATGGTGTGTGAAATTCAAACATAAGGGTAGGGGGGGTCAGTTCCTTTCCTTGGGCCGGTTATGGTTTTCCAGGAAGATCTGGTACCCGAAAAATCACATGGCTTGGGTTGAGTTGCAGGTGCCCCGACAGGCTTGCCCGGGAATTGAACCCGAGCCCTATGGTCAGTACACCATTCAGTCCAATTCTTTACCCCTGGACTACAGCGACCAAATCCATCTTAGAATAACATTACAATATTTACATTACAAGAGTATTAAGAGGGTTTATCCCAGTTGAAGTATTTCATGTTAGTGGAATTACTGAAAAAGTGAATTTATAAAAGCTGTGCATTTTTTGTCCAACAATATAGTGATTAAGTGTTGTGCCATTTAAATTTGTAGCATTACTACATTAGGTAGCATTATTGGCATTTTCTAATTTTGGGGTTCAATAATGGTAGTGATGCTACCAAGAGAGTAGCATCTGCAACCATGCACATAACTATCTATCAAACTACATTATGAGAATAATCAGAGGAAAAGCGGTAAAAATTATTTTTTTCTCTTACTGTCCACTCTTTTGATGGTAAAAAATATTAATTCTTTGCAATTAAAGATTATTCAGCCTGATTCCGGGTTTTTCCAGCTTTTTTCAAGGATTTTCCATTCCAGGTATTTCCCAGTTTTCAACAATTCAGGGAATGCAGGCCACCCTGTAGGGAAATGGCGTGTAAAATTGTGTGAAAAATGTCTGATACATATTTCAGAGCTCCCTTAACCATTTGTAACTCCTTCATTAAAGCTACCATGATGTCCGTCATAATTAAACAGCAACCATGCATAATCCACCACTTCTGTAAATTATTTTTACACTTATCACTTGTCTTAAACTATGAAAAAATTTATGAAAATCTTACATTCCTTGCTGAAAAAGTACTTCAGCCAATGTTTTCTTAATCCACCATCATTCCCTCAATTGTACCACATTTTTAGGGTATGTAATGAAGTTTGTAATGCTTTAATTAATGTGAAAGCAAGGACATGATTCATAGATGTATGATGCTCATGCATTTTCAGGGGCTGTGTAAAATGTACAGCAAGTGTTAAACCTTGTCCAAGAGTAATGAGAGACATTGATATGCCACTTTTTGTACGATGCATTACAGATAATGCTCGGAAGAACCCTACTGAAGATTAAGCTTATATCTGGTGAAGGATTACATATCATACAACAATCATGATGCACATGGACTAAAGTAGCAAAAAATACTACATTAAAGAATATGCTTTTAATTTTTTAACCTCTTTCTCACATATCAATAAAGATAAAACATTAATCTAAATATGTAAATCTGGATAAGTGGTACTCAGAAAGTTGACAGTATACAAGGTAAGGAATGAAAGTTGACGAATGAAATAATGGCAAGACAAATTCCACTGTCTGCAAAACAAATCATGAAGGGTGTGATCAATACAAATTTATAGCATTATGACTATGAGTAGAATATTATTCACAGCATTGTGTAGACTTGATTCTGAATGAGAGGATTACAATGCATGTTGGTAAATATCAGCCACTGTCTACTAAATTTCACCGTATTCATAAGAGTGGTGATTGCCTTAGCCATTGTTAGGAAAGGTTGGATGTGGCTAACGAACAGGCTTCCCACCCCAAGGATCTAGGATCAAATCCTGATAGTGGTCAGATTTTCAGAGGTATCCTGATCCCTAAAAGGGGTGTTGTGTGGAGAGTAAGCCATTCATTGGGTGGGATTTTTAACTGTGGACCCCTTGATGTCTTTTGTTAATAGTTGACTAATGCCGATGCTGGGTTTCTGTCCACCCTTCCTCCATTTCCTGTACATCCTACCCCATCTGTCCCGTCCCATCTGATGAAAATAACCTCCGTTTTGGCTGTTGGTCACCTAATTACTACTACTAATGGCCCTTGCAGACACCTGAACTCGTACAGGTATAATCTCCTATTCATATCAACTGTTACAGCCAAAGAAAAGTCTTGTTTAAACAAAGCCATTATAAGCAGCATAGGTTGTATAGGATATATACTTATGAACAGGCATGTACTCATACATGGATGATTTAAATTCAAGAGTATATATATATATATATATATATATATATATATATATATATATATATTCAAATATATATATATATATATATATATATATATATATATATCTTTTTATGGGCTTTTAATGGGCTCTTTATATATATATATATATATATATATATATATAAAGAGCCCATTGTCCACATAAGCTGTCTTAGTTTGCCAATTGCCAACAATTTGCCAATACAATCAGCATACTCCCATATTCTGTAATACAATCATTAATTCTACCCAGTGGACTCTTATCAAATGCATTCTTGAAATCTACAAAGCAAATATCCTGCATGTAAAATTATGTTCCCTTCTATTAGTGACTTCATTGCTAACATGGCATCATGCATACCTATCCCCTTTCTGAACCAAAACTGATTATCCCCCAAGTAATCATTTTCTCTCCTCTCCATTCTCTAACTGATGATTGATAGTACCACCTTCTCTGAATGCAACATCAAATTTATGCATATAGTCCTCACATATGGATGCTTTTCCCTTTTTTGTGATTGCAACAAACACAGACCTGATGAAGTTTTCCTCCCTCATAAATACTAGGAATTAGCTCAGTACAAATTCTTTAATTCCTAGTTTTCCTAAATCCTTAAGTAGTTCTGTGGGGATGTTACAAATCCCCAAGTTTTTATTTTAATTCAGTTTATAACTTTTCTACCTCGTAATCAAATATGACAGTAGCTAAGCTACCCTCATTTTCCATCTAAATATACTGGTCACCCTCCATTTATTCTTTTGGTTTCTCTTCAATCTTTTTTGGGTGGATTGCTCATTCTCTTGCCTTATCTTTGATAGCATGACTGGATTTTTTCTTCTTACTAAATGATAGTGCTAACTGATAGTTCTCCAGGACAGAGTTTTACTAGGAAGTTACAGTATAGATACAATGATTTTATCTCAGTCATTTTTGATCTCTGGAGAAAGTATTTAATAGTTTTTACAAGGGTAAACAATAATACAAGAGAACGAAACAGGCATATGTACATGCATTTTGAATTACCTTTTCCCGGTTACCCCATGATGTTGCCCCCCATTATGTTTTTAATGAAATCTTAAAAAGTTTTTGTTTTCAATAACTAATAATATTTTAAATTACAAATTGTACATTGCATATATCCCTATCAACTTTCAAGTACTGTC
This sequence comes from Hetaerina titia, assembly GCA_037158775.1. Classification (NCBI taxonomy): domain Eukaryota; kingdom Metazoa; phylum Arthropoda; class Insecta; order Odonata; family Calopterygidae; genus Hetaerina; species Hetaerina titia. Next base: position 32,575,334 of record CM073779.1, read on the forward strand.
ATGCATTAACTTACTATTGTAATTCGCATAGGCATCAAAGAACCATTATGTTTTTTCATGTTTCAACGTATTTCCCTAAACTCTATGTTAATATCATACAATAATACTTTCAAAGGTCTAATCACAGTCAAATTCTTCATCAAAAAGAGCAAGTTACAATGAAACAGTATTATATTTTATCAAATCATGAAATATTGAGATACGGTGAAATCTCAATTATCCATGATGTTCTTTTCCTAGCACACCCACATATTAATAAAATTACATTTGTAAAGATAATTAAATAGTTTCAAGCATAAAGTACTTATTTAAAAGTACAAGTTTGAAATACCATGCCTTTCTTGAAAGTTTTTAATGTCACAAAATCAAAAGGTGTCACAGTATTTAATATTAATTCAAGACACTATCTCAGGCGTTACTTGTGGAAGTCTTTCATATTAGGCGCAAATGAGAGAAGGCTAACTTGGCAGATCCCACTTGAATTTCTATCTTTCCAGACAATGATTTCGTTGCAAGGCAACATTAACAGGTTGTGGTGATGCTGTCCTGTGACGACACCATGTTCATAAAAAATACTATTGTAGTGGAATCAGCTAAGTTAGTCTTCCCTAATTTACATCTAGTGTTTTAATTTAAACATTTCTGTGCTATCTGCACTTTCCCATTATTGCATCACTTGCATTCATTAGCTCAAAGAATTCCTTATTTTCCTTTAAGGCAAGCAAATACGAGGTCTATTCAAAAAGTATCATGAATTTTGAATTTCTGCGGGTGACGTATATTTGATTTTCCATTTTTTTGTAGTGTTATGTTGGAACTTATGTCTCTCACTTATGCCAAAAAGTTCGACCATTTTGATTGTTCAGTTAATTGTTCACAGCTGTTTTACTTGAACGTGTTTTGGCTTGTCTTCGATGTTTGCCTGTTCCAAAAAATAGATCAAAGAATCTCTATCAAATTTTGTGTCAAAAAACAAAATTAAGTTCGGAATTTTGACTGTGGCATATGGAGAAGCTTTCTTGGACCCAAGGAACGTTTATCAGTGGTACAAAATGTTCTCAGGGGGCCAAGAAGATCTGAACGATGAAGAGTGTGCTGGATGCCTGAGCACATCAACAACAGATGAAAACATTGATGAAGTGAAGAAAATAATCATGGCCAATCGTCGAATCACCACTGGAGAAGTTGCTGAGGACCAAGACATACTGATTGGATTGTGCCATTCAATTTTTACTAATGATTTGGGCATGACACAGGTCGCAGCAAAATTCGTACCAAAATTGCTCAATTTTTACCAAAAACAGCCACGCATTAACATTGCTAATGAGGTGTTGGACTCTGCCTGCAACAACCCAAATTTGCTCCAAAGGGTCATAACTGGTGACGATTCATGGGTCTATGGTTGTGACATGGAAACTAAAGCTCAATCATCCATATGGAAGCTGCAGCACGAGCCAAGACCAAGATGCACACCAAGTTCGGTCCAATGTGAAAGTTTAGTATACAGTTTTCTTTGATTGTAGGGGCGTGGTGCATCATTAGTTCTTGCCACAGTGTAGAACGGTAAATAAGGAATAATACCTGCAAGTTATGCATAATTTGCACGAAGCAATCCGCCACCAATGTACGGATTTGTGGAAGAAAAATAATTGGCTTTTGCACCATAACAATGCCCCTGCTCACACGTCGTTACTTGTGCACAAATTTTTGGCAAAAAAACAACACACTACTGATGCTGTTGCCACTGTATTCCCCAGATCTGGCCCCCAGTAACTTTTTCTTGTTCTCGAAACTGAAGAGGCCCATGAACTACAGATTCTTTGATCCATTTTTTGGAACAGGCAAAAATCGAAGAAAAGCCAAAACACGTCCAAGCAAAACACAGCTGCCAAAAATTAACTGATCATTCAGAATGGTCGAACTTCTCGGCATAAATGAGAGATTTAAGTACCAACATAATGCTACAAAAAAATGGAAAATCAAATATACATCACCCACGGAAATTCAAAATTCGCGATACTTTTTACACAGACCTCATACATAGCTTACTAAGAAGCAAATAAGTTATAAACAATCTACACCACATTATTTTAATCAGTGTCATACAAAAAAAATGTATTCATATCACCAATATTTGGTCAAAATTTATTGTTCGCCAGTCATTTGATTTTTCTGTCTACACGATTGATTTAGATTTCAGAGGGAAATATGTTCTGCTACTCAGTTGATGATGGTTTTGTGTTCTTGTAAAACTATAATTTCACTCTTATAAAAATGGCTGAAAAATGGAAAAAATTGTACTTTCCATTGCTAAAAACACAGAATCAATATCAATCACAAGGAATGAAATTGGAGCTATGTATATATTTGATTATCCATGTTTTTTGATTATCTGAGATTCATCATGCATCCATTTGCATGGATAAACAAGAGTTTTCTGTACTTTAGATTTTCCTGCTGAGATAAACTTCCTGAAGGTTTTTATACAAACATCATACCTCGATAATTCTTGTTTTGCAAAAATTATTTTCTTCTTAAAGATGGAAATCAAAGCATTTACAGAGTAACTGCAAATTACTCTCGTCTCCTATCTCCACCCTGAACCAGCTATGCTTCCCTCTTTATCCTATAAACACTTGGTCCATGCATTTACAAATTTGAATAAATATGACCTATAACAAGTACTTGTGAATACCACCATTTAAACAAAATATACAAAAAACTTTGGTTTCAATTATCCTGTAAAATTCAGTTAATAATATGCAATATTACATTTCCTTCACCTTTTCCTCAGACCTTAGGCTGTTATGCATTAGATGGAGAGTCTCTAAGGATAATTCACAAAAGACATCCACAGCTAGAGACTGTATTTTTCTTTCAGCACCCTAATCTCCCCTTTTATTTGTCCAATTTCATACTCTCCTCAAAAGTGTGAACAAATAAAACCAGAACAGAAATAAATCCCCAAAAGCTCTAATACTTTACACAACACTACACACAAATATATTTTTCAAAATGAAATACTTACTGCAGGGCAAACAATAGAAACTCTGCTATGTCTTCAACAAAAAATTCTGGCAGAGCATAAAATTCTGGTGGAGCTGAGGTTGGCAGAGGTACACTTTCAGCTGTGACCCCCATACTGGATGTTGAAGCTGTCTGGGCTACCCATGGCGTATCTTGCATATAGCTGGACTTCCCAGCATCTGAATCATCACTATCCCCACCCATATCATTACCAAGCTGCAAATACTGCCATATGCGGGGAAATCTGGTCGGCTGAAATGTCATTGTAAATATATTAATTCCAATTATGATAAGTTATCATAAATATCAGACTTCATCATAAAGCACATCATTTCAAACTTATGCTCTATCAAATTAGAACACTAACACAAGAAAATAACAAAATCCTACATTTAGTTACCGATTTTAGACATACTTCACATGTTGCAGGACCTCTCAGATGAAGAGGACGCATGTGTTTCCAAACAACAATGGCTATGTCCCAATATTACTCTAAGATAGCATTGAAATATAAAATAATTTTTCCTATGCAAGATTTAATTTAAATACAGACATGCCAACTTTCAAAAATGAAAAATCGGGAGGACACGCCAACTTTCAAAAATGAAAAATCGGGAGATTTTTAGAAGTGTATCACGAAGTAATCACTTTTAATTACCACAATATTTGCATGGCACCTTAATCCCTTTATGACACTTTGCCAATTTTTAATGAATGTCACACTTTATTAACATGTTAAGCTAAGTACACAATTTGAACAGTTCATCAAGAACGTAAGAAGGAAAAATCGGGAGTCTCCCGCTTAAATCGGGAGAGTTGGCATGTCTGTAAATATAATTCCATTATTTGCTTTGGTGGGCAGTATATGCAATTGTACATTTTAAATGGATATTCAAAAAGTAACTCGCACCTATTTTACTCATTTTTGACTGGGGTGTTATATTGCGAAAAAAAAAAGATGTCATAATTCAAATCTGCAAAAATTTTCCCTTTTGCAGCAAGAAGATTGGTAGGTAAGGGAGAAGAAACGAGTTCATGCATGGTTGTTTATTTTGCTGCAACTAAAGATATATATGAGCAAATAATGAAAAGAGTAGGCTATCTCAGCTGATAAGAACTAAATTATTAGAGTCATTCATTCATTCGATTTATTTTCATGGGAATTCCTACTGTATTATTTTCATTAAAATATTTGTGCCCATTGTTCCATCCCTATAAAATTTGTCCATCACACCACAAATTTCAATATCACACTGAGACGATTACAGCCTTTACTGATTGATAAGTCAATTCATTAAAACACATACTTACAATTGGGTAGAGGTGAACTGTTGGAGTTGTTAACAGTTTAAGCATATACACAGCCATCGATGTGTAAAAATCAAGAAGCTGTTTTAATAAATGATCATGCAACAGCTCAGCATCAGCACACATTTTTTCATCCTCCACCCTCTGTAAAAGTAAAAATAATTAACATTATAAATATTTAAATATTAAATTCATGAAATACTGACTTTTAATAATCAAACCACTTTACTTTTCCACATAAACTTACTACCTTGAACAAAAAGTTCCCGGAATAACCACCGTGTGGCGCTCCCATCATTCCGATTTGAGTTCTGTTTTTTTTGTTAAATTGGTACATTTGTTGTTGATATTCCCTTTAAATCTTAGTGTCATAACTTGACATTTGCAAAAGTTACGTAGCCAAGAGTACATCTATCTCTGTGTGTGTTGGCGATTTTTTACAATTGCAGAAATGGATTTAAATTTGCAACAACGAACTTGTATTAAATTTTGCGTAAAAAACGGATTTAGTGGCGCACGGACGTTGGAAATGTTGGAAAAGTGTTTCGGCAACGATTCTCTAAAAAAAACGGTCGTTTACCAGTGGCACGAGCGGTTCAGAAGTGGTCGAAGTGCCAAAAAGACCTCAATTTCATGCAAAAAAGAGACCGTGTTGACGTCGCAAAAGACATGATTTGCGAGGCTGAATCCGATCCCACATTCATCAAAAGGATCATTACTGGAGACGAGACATGGGTTTATGAGTACGACACGCAATCCAGACATCAGGCAAGTGAATGGCGTTCACCAAATGAGCCGAGACCAAAAAAACCACGTCGTTTTCAGTCAAAAAAGAAGGCAATGCTGACGGTTTTCATGGATTACAACGGTGTAGTGCATCATGAATTTTTGCCAGAAGGCCAGACAGTAAACAAAGAGTATTATTTGGGCGTTATGAGACGTTTGCGTGAAGCAATTCGCCGAAAGAGACCAGAAATCGTCGCACAGTGCGTCGAGACCGTCGCACAGTGCTATCATTATTCGTAATTTTTTGACGAAAAATGCAACAAATACCATCCAACAGCCACCGAATTCACCTGATTTGGCTCCCTGTGACTTCTTTCTGTTCAATCGAGTTAAAAAACCATTACGGGGAACGCGTTTTAGCAGCCGAGAGGAAGTAATGGAAAAATCGCAGGAAGCACTGATGGACATACCGAAAACCGAATATAAAAAATGTTTCGAGGATTGGATCAAGCGCTGGCATAAGTGTGTTGCAGTCGATGGGGATTACTTTGAAGGGGACAATATAGATTTAGATGAATAAACTTGTATTTTTAATTTTCTGAATAAATTCCGGGAACTTTTTGATCAAGGTAGTATGTTTATGTGGAAAAGTAAAGTGGTTTGATTATTAAAAGTCAGTATGAAGATTTTCCACCAAGTTACGCCAGAAACTGTTTTATTTTTAAATTCATGAAAATAAAATTTTACATTCAAAAATATAACATTCTATATGCAATCCAGTACATACAACAGGAATCAATAGTTTTCCTGATAACTATTACTGCCATTAAGAAAATGACTGCAGAGCACTGAAAATATTTCCTACAAAAACCATGCAGATTTAATGATAGAATTCATTACTCATTTTGCCATTTCATTCCTTGTAATGTGAGTTTACCTTTCCATAAAGTGTATATTTTCAAGAATACATTTAGGTGCTTGAAAAATTGCATGAAAAAGACAAATGAGAAAAAAATTCCCTTTGCAAACAATAATTTAGCATACTCGGGATTCAAACCCCAGACCTCCCAATTGCCAGATTTATTTGACTAATTATTTCATCAAAACATCTTAATTCACTGTAAATTTCTGCAGAAAATAAATACATGAGGAATCAGTACCAAACATTCCAAAGATATTATCAACCTAGAGCAATGAAACTTCTCCTGGGGCAAGTTGCTCACACACACACACACACACACCTGTAATTCCTCACGCCACATTCGAAGCGTCTCTCTGTTTCTATTGGCATACGGCTGATTTCTCCAAATAGGTTCCGTTCCTTGTAGATCTAGGATCTAAAATAATCGTAAAAACTTGATATGTATAAATCACAATACATTAAAGGCATCATATTTTTATTAATGTTGAACTAAGTACTCACCATCCGGCGCAAATCAAATATTGTACGGATGGTTTTGTCACTTTTCCTCAAAATTGGACTAATAGCCAGGTGTGCACACCTAACCGTCAAAAACCAACAATGCGATGAGAAAGTAGGATAATAATCCTCTTTCTGCCCTGCAACTGAGAAGTGAACATCAATTATTAATATGGGTAAATGATATGCAATAAAATAGAAAAACAGGTTAAAATGTGAAGCACTGTTATTGTTTTGATTCTAGATCTCTGTTGACACAATTCTGCAATGTCTGTGTAACAAATGAGAAGTGACAGCTAAGGTCATTTGCAAAACTATGGATAGGTGGGTAATTTGGGAGAGGGAGGATTTTCAGAAAGTGGAAGTAGGAAGGGTGAAGAGAAACCCAGCATTGCCACTAGCCTACTTTTCACTAAAGGAACCAAGGGCTTAACAATTTAACATGCCATATTATGGACTGTAAATTCCACTTAACATGCTCTCCTCATAACACTAGGAGTGACAATTGAGAAATCTCTGAAAAATTCTGCGACCACCAGGATTCAAATCCAGGACCTCAGGATGTAAAGCCAGTACCATCGTTAGGGTATAATATGACTTTAACTGTTGAGCCCCATAAAACACTGATTTGAGTATTGCATCTTCATATTGTATCACAGCATGTATATGCTATCCAGGATATGCTTTCCCTTTGACCTTTCTGGCAAGGGAAAGTCCATTTTATCAGTCATTGAGATATGTAAGAAAGTAAGCACATTTAGGCATCAAACGCAATTGCAGTGTGCTTAATGTATTTTGAATTACCGCCCTAATTTCAAATTATTATTTTCTAAGAAAAGCAAAAATTTCCCAGTGTTAATGCAAATTCAGGCCATTGGTCTTTCATTAAATCCAAGGAGCAATGATAATTCTGTTGTTTCTTGTCCAGGCAATTTTTTCTACTTTGTGTTTGTTTACTTCCCCTTCAGCTAACCAGAATGGCATGTTGAAAAACCTTTTAGCGAATAAAAATATGTAATAGATAATGAACACTATACAATATTAAGTGATGCCAGATGTCTAAGCATTTACGAATTTCATAAATTTCTATAAAAAAATTTGTGTTCAACTTACAGTGCTCTTTGGCCCAATTCTCAGCCTCAGTTATCGAGAATTTCAACCGTGTTTCGTTGTCTATATCTACCATCTTATCTTTATGGTATAGATAGTATGGGTCCACCTTCTCCAGGTTAATCTGTAAATTTAATTTGTTCAATCATATTTCCATTCAAAAGTAAGAATATTAAAAAAATGTCAAATAGTATTGAAAAATCATCCGTACCAAGGCCAACTACCAAAAGAATTTACCTTTACACAGAGTTGCTGGAGGACCGAAAATAGATTCAGCATGAATCCATCTCCAGCATAATCCATAGGAAAGGATTGTAATTGAACCCTTCTGTGGTTCAAATGTAGCATGTTGCGTACAAATGCCAGAGTCATCATTCTTGATGGGGCATTTACCACCATTTCATGGAAAATCTTGTGCATCAAAATCTGAAACCAAATATTAATATTAAAGAAGGTTGCAATCAAATTTTAAGCACCTATTTCAAATGTATGCATGCATATACCATATTCTTACATGTCATACACCCTAAACTGTGAAGTTTATTTTTTACACTTCTCAAGATTCCTATATAACAGTTTACCACTATAAACTTTTAGTTCATGATTGAAAATAAATTTCTTTAAATTGGATCATTTGTTATAAATAAAAAAACTTTTAAGGGAAAACGTTTCTTACACGGGAGTATTCCAGGATTAATCTGACATTGTCAGTTAAATTGTCCTTGCTCATAACTCTCTTCTTGTCAGCCAAGTAGAATGCTGCCACCAGCCTTGAGTCATCAGGAAATACTGACCCCATTAAAAATGCCCCAAAGAATGAGGTTTCCACATATTCTTGACCAGGATACACAGTAATAGGAGTAGGCAAGAAGCAATCCTGTAAAAGTTCAACAGTTAATCAATCTCAAATTAAAATACTCAAATTATCCATTTCCATCTTAATAAATAAAACATCAGATTTGTAGCTCTATTACCTAAATATTCAAATGTCTACTGTGATAAAATATATAATTTATTCTTTTTCATTCATTCATTTTAATAATCATTTCATTTTATATTTGCACTTATATCTGAGGGTTAAACTATTATTTAATAGCCATTAATTTCAAATGTAACATTAAAATCAATTAGATTCATCCTTGTTTTGCACAGAATCTTGTGTAAGCCAATTTATATAATAGTGTAAGGTTACAAAAAAGTTATTACCATTTTCAAGATCTATTGCATTATTTTCCAAGTTACAATTCAATTTTTCTCAGTCTACTTTCTACTTAGCATATTCTACCATGTGAAATTCTTCATACTCTTAAGAGCACCACAATGTCCTTAACTTATTGAAGTACTCAAATGAAACACTGAACTACAACTAGAACATTTGCTACTAATTTTCTCTCCTGTTCCAATGGACCAGTATCTACCATTATGTAGCTCTTCTGCATAATAATTCCTTCTGTTCCTGTATTTAATTAGGATATTATGCAAGCTTTTCTCTCATTGCTATTATAAGTTTCAATTAATCTGGTTCATTTCAATATTGACACAGAGGTTAATGAAGATACATTCCTTTTATCATACTAAGCACAAGATTATTGCATCATGCAGTACAACTATCCATTGTTCTTATGCAATTTATCCAAGATGTCCAGCATGGAGAATATTCTGAAGACATAAATATCTTTGTTAGGGATTACTGCAATTCTAACTATAATTTTGTCTAGCCAATAAAATCTACCTTCTGGAATCCTGATTTGGTTTTTGATAGTGAAATTTATTATTATTATTAGGGAATCTACCGTTTAAGGTAGGTTTTTGGATTGACGCAACTGTCAAATAAACATTTTGTGACTCCCCACCTAGCAAACTAATCTATATCAGGTCCCTCTTCATCTCTGTGTACTTCTTCCTCCCTTCATCCCGTCCAACATCTCTATCCTGTTCCTGCCCTTACCTCACTTGCCCAACATTCTCCCCTCTATTACCCTCTTCAACATTCCACTACCGCTCAATACGCCTTTCATCCATTTTTCCTGCCTCCATAGGATTTCTCCCAACAAACCCCTCTCCTCACCCAACATCTCTAGTACTTCCTCATTTGTTTTCCTTTCGGTCCATTTCACCTTCTCCATTCTTCTCCACACCCACATTTCAAAAACCTCCAATCTACGTCTATCCTCCTGCTTCAGCGACCACGTTTCCGCACCGTACATAGCTACGCTCCATATCAGAGTTTTTAATATTATAATTTTAAACAAAGAAATTCACTACGAATTCTGTCATCATAAATCATGCTTTGCCTTTCTGATGTAAAAAACATGCATTTTGGAAGAAGCATGCATTAAGTCATAAATCTACTACAAAAGATTTTTGGCTGGTCAAATCTTCTACATTTTCTTCCCAATGTTGCTAAATCACTTCCAAATTCAATAATAAAGTTCTTGTCTGTTGGTTAGTACAGTTTTCTCATTACCACACAACCTTCTTATACTGTGACTCAACTTTTTCCTGTTTTTGAAATTCATTCATATTCTTACACTGCTCATTCCACCACATTTCTTCACCCCAATTAGTTGTTAAACTAAGTCTATTATTTAGTTCTTTGGGCATTATTTTCTCCATCTCCGTAAAAACACTCTTACCTATTCTTTTCTTATCCAAACTCATGCCATATCTACGGTGAATCACAGCTTCTTAATCCTGTTAACAGTTTCTATTATTTCTTTTGCTGATCTTTTTATATTGTCCTATTCACCTTTCCTCAAAATATGCCATCCCTTCATTGGCTTAGGTTTTTCTTAAGTATTTTCAGGCATCCCTTCCTTTTTACTCCTAGTATTAAGAAGCTTTTAACCTTTGAATTTTCCCAAAACTCCAAACCCATATTTTAAATTAAAATTCTTAAAATGAAATCATAATCCAAATGTACATCCAATCCTGAGAAGCTGAGTGTATGGATGGAATTGTTCCTAAAGACACGTCTAGTTACAATGTTATCAAATCAACACAAGTTGAGTTCCTTAGAATTGCCTAAGTCTTCAAGGATATTTGAAGCAGTCACTAGATATTATCTAGAACTTTCTTCCAGGAAACTAAATTATCTCATCTCTACAAACATTCCTAATGCCTGCCCCATGCTCTCCTACCTCCATTCATTGCACCCTTAGCCTATTACCAAAATATCTACCAAATATTCTACGAACTCATCTGCTCTATAGTCACTGCTATGCTACCCAGTGTTCTTTTCATTACTATAGCTACTACTCACCTGGCTTACATAATAAATTACTCTGTAACTTTCTGTTTTTGTGCTGTTTTTCCATCTCACCTCACACAAACCTTGATTATACATTCTATTTTAATCAAATCTTCCACAGGATGTTTTTAACTTCCTGATCTTTAAATCAACTCAAAACACCAATATTTGTGGTCCTATTCTTCTTTATAGTGCCATCAACTCAGTTGGGCAAGGATACATGTGATGACAACCGAAGTGAATAGCATCCCTCACTGCTAAGCATTATGCACATTCCATTGGGTTGAGTCCTGTATTTATTACAATTAATCAGTACTGCCACTGATTCTCTGATTCCCATTCTTAATCCCGAGTTCCCTAACAAACATACTACCCTTTCTCCCAAAGTATCAAAGAACCGAAAGGGTATTTTTTTGTTTGAATGTCCATAGTTGTTTTTTGCATGCCACTTATCTTGCCATGGATGCAAATGACCTAAGTCGCCAGACACCTTCCCTAATAACTACTGGTGTTACTGAAGTTGTTCCCATTATAGTTCTGATTTTTACCAGACCCTACATGATCAATGTACTAAAATGCACACAAGCTACCCTTGCGTCCAAATTAAGGTCACCCTCACTGAGAGTTCCTAACTGCCATGGCATATTCTTGATTCAAATGTCAAATTCTCAACTGATTCAACAAATAAGCCCTTTAATACATCTCCTCAAATGTGTTGAGGAACTATAATAATTCCACACTTTTGCCAATTATTCCAACTGAGTTCTACTCTATCGATTTTCCATTTAAAACACCCACATTACTGCCAATGAAAAAGAACTGAGATGGTTTCCCATTGCCTTCCTTAAATGTTTGTAATGTGACAATATCATTGGTTCCCCACTGGGATAAGACACCTTTGCAGCCATCTCACCAAGGAACAGATGCTGCATTGACTATCTTTTGCCAATCTCCAACCCTATAGCATGGGCGATGTCATCACAAGAGATTATCATAATCCCAGGCAGGAGATCTCGAGATTTCACTGGAACATACAAACCAGCTTCTCCACCTTGTTAGCATACTGGTTCATGGGATGGCTAATATGTATGAGAGAGACCCTTTCCCCTAGCAAAGTTCATGATCATAATCACAAAGGTGGAAAATAAAGGATATGGCCACAAGCTTATTGAAAATAACATTTTTTATGGTCCTGATCCTGAAATCACTAACTGGCACAACTAGTTTGTGCCTTAAAAATTCCGTAATCTATAATATTTACTTCAAAAACAAGAATTTTAAGTCTGATACTATGTAAGAGTCATGGGATGTCATCATCCCCAATTCTGATAGAATGATAATTTCACATAACATGGCCCTATATATTTACAAAAATGACATTAGGTTATGAAAATATCACTTTTCATATTGCTTCAATTCAACTTTAAAACAGTGGCTCCACTAATGGACCAATACCCTTTCCCAACAGCGTGCTTGGAGAGTTCACACAAAATTATTTTGTCATAACTATTACCATAACAAATAAATACATTGATATGAGAAAAGGAACTTAAAATGAACATATTGGAATTTCTTTGAAGCAAGTTTTAATTTCAAGACTTCAGACAAAACCTTTAGCTACTACTAAAGAGGAGGTCCAAGAACATAAAAAAATCTACTTACCAACTTGCACAAGAGATCGCATATTACTCGGCAGCCATCAGGACCACATCTCAACTCTATGAGTCTGAGTAAAGCCGTCGCAGGCTTATTGTAAAAGACATCCAGTATCGTGAATCTTTTCATGCACTTGGCCAGTAGCTTAAGGATTTTTTCCATAATCTAATGTGAACAAAATGTATGCAATAAATTTCAAATTTAAGGATTTTCTTATCAGAGAATATTTTATATAAAACTAATGAATTTATGCGCAAAATAAAAACTATAAATATGTTCAATACAATAATATACAATTTAGATAGATGAATTCTTTTCGTGGGATAGCATAATAAAACAAAAATTTGCAATTTTTTCAATCCAAAATGTCAATAATCCCATAAATAGTTATCTTAGCTTTGAAGCCAAAACAAAAAACCAGCTAGGAGCACAAGCAGGCCAATGCCAACACAAACTTTAATAATCAATATACTGCCTTGGTATTTGAATTTCTCTACCAGAGCCATGATCCTAGAACCCACTAGAACAAACTAGTAATTAACAATCGACCATTTCTATTTATTAATTCTTATATTCTAGAGCAAGAATCAACATCAACTAATAACTACCAATTTTAATTCAGAGTTCCATCACTTCCCAATGTTCCATCCCCTCTCAAACTCAGATATACAACTTAAAACTTAAGGACTACTTCACCCACTCAATACTTCATTCCCTTCCAATTGATATGATATCCACCACAAAGTCTAAATCTGAGCTCACCAACATAATGGTTCTTCAGGAATTTACCCCATCCCACATTTACCCCTGCAGCCAAAACCTGATACAGCTACTCAGTGCTCTCATTTCTACAGCCCACTCAATGATAAAAACACCCAGTTTAACCCTAATTTAACAGTTTAACTCTATCCACACCTTCACCAGATTTGACAAAACAAATCAGGAAAACCCTTTGAACTTCTCTCCTTCCTTTTCCCCTGATATCCTGACCATTGCCACTGCCCACCTTCCCCTTCTACCAAATTTCAGAGTCTGGTGACAGAAATCCCAAAAATTTCACACAAGTAATCAAAAAGGTTAACATTTACTATTATTCACTCACTAGTGAACCTGTTTTCCAGGAAACAATTATGGCAATACATAATGATGACATTTGAATATAAGGAAAATGTTTACCAAACCAAGCAAATATCATGATTAAGTTTGGCAGTGATGTTATACCTTTATCCCTAGTAAGTATAACAAAAGCTGAAAACCAGAACAAAAAAATATTTTTCCATTTCATTGGTATTATTGCAATTTTATAATGAAAAACCAGTACCATTTCTAGGAGCCTCTTATCAGTGTCCCACAACCAATCAACAAAATTTTGAAGAAGCCTCTCAGGCAGGTCATCATTCAGAAGCTTATTCACAAAAAGAACTCTGACTCCCTGACCCTCTCTGGATGATGAAGGCTCCGGAAAAACCTTAAAATGGCAAGGTAAAATCCCTAAGCCAGGGCTTGTGTCAGTTTTCAGCATAACGGATATAAAGTAATAGGCCATTTTCTTTATCTCCTCTAGCATGAACAGCAGGAATGGCTCACGAGCTTTCTGTAAAATTCAGAAAATAATATAATTTAGAATGATTCTTGAAACACATTAAAAAGTCAACAGTTAATGAAAAATGTTCATAATCATTTACATAACACAACTGCAATACTGAATTATACCAAATCGATCTAGCTGCAATCCTGGATTTTTGGATTTTTATGATTTTCCTAGGTCTAACTTCAAATGAGAGTGGCACATCAAAGTGAATATTTCACGTTCCAGTAATTGCATAAAAATAACATATTGTCACTATGACATAATTGTAGCCACACTTGTGGACTTACAGAAGAAAATACATAGTTACATGAAAGACTATGAGGATGATCTGAAATGTTCTAGGCATGACAATGATGATGATAAAATGCAGAAAATCACTCTTGTTAGCCAGTCTTCCAAACTCATGTACTTTTTCGATGATTTCTGGTGTGGTTGCATTTTTGGACGTCCTTCATGCAGATCATTTTGGAGGCTTTCACAAGCACATTTAAACTTGGCCACCCATTACTTCACGATGGAAATTGAAGGAGAAGTGCCCCCATACACATTAACAATCCTCAAATGAATCTTGGTCCATATTAAACAGTCTTTTATAAGGAATTTTATTCAAGCACAACACTCAATATTTTCCATTCCCAACAGCACACACACTGCAACTGATTCAAACAACTGCCTAGAGTGAACTGGATGGAATGGCTTGGTGATGCACACAGTGCCTACTCACACAAGTGCCAACATGAGGGAAAAAACTCATTCCAGTAATGATGCCATCTATGGGTGAGGCCAAGAACTTTTCAGACCACCCTCATACATGCTGCTTAAAATGACAAACTATTCAAAGAACATATTTTCCAGGTTTTAGCAACCCCAGTTCTGCATAAAGAATATCTAATTATAATCATAACGTCAGTACATTGTTAGTAGTGGTGATTGGGAGCTGATGTTATTTGTATTTGGGATAAGTGGGTGATGAAAATGAAAAAAGTGTAAATGGTAACCTGGCATTAGCATTTCCATAATCTGAGTCCACAGTTAAAAGAAAAAAAACTATTTCTCATAGAAGTGACAGAGGTAAAGAATTAAAAGATAATTTTTCAAAGGTTTGCTTAGTACACAATACAACTGACATCATTTCAAGAAAGCAACTATGTAACTTTTTGACGCTATCACTCCAATATCTTGTAGGTGAGGAAAGGAGGGGTATGTATTTATTTGGGAAAACAAGAGAACAGGACCATTTATCACGTGGATATTTGGGAGGCAGCTGTCAATTTGAAAGTAAGGTTAAGGGATTAGGAGTACACTGAAATATTGAACCTTGAAGGTAGGGAAGAGGAGAATTTGGGACTCGGTTAAAAATGGATCAAACAAGAGCAACAGATGAGAGGATGAACGTGGGAGGAAGAAGTCTAGGCAATGGAAATCAGGAGTTATTTGACACCCTACAGGGGTGATAGGCATTGGAGTGATAGAAGAATCAGGAGTTAGATGACACCCGACATGGGTGATGGGCATTGAAGTGACAGAAAAGTACTGTGTCTTAAGCATCTTTCGATATCCATGGGGGAACATCTCAGCAGATGACAAGATCCAGAAAATCACTGCTAATCAACCACTCCCTATCACTTGAACCCAGGTCTTCAGCATGAGAAGCTAGGAGCTGGATTAAAAAGCTAGCATAAGATAACAGCTGAACTCTTATGAGATTTCACCACATAAAAATCATTTTGAACTAATAACTTGAACATATTTCAAGGCATTCTTCTTGAGCCAGGATAAACACCAAGATCATCAAGCCTTCTAAAAATTAGCATGTTAATAAAAACAGGTCTCAGAATTCGAGGTTGAGGGTCAAAGACAAATTAATGGATAATTTAACATAAATACATGTCCAATGGATAGTATTAATTGTAGGTTATTTCTTATTGAGATATAATTCACCACTGGATGTGATACATTTGAATATATATGAAAATATTTTACTAGCCAAAAAATAACTTTACCTTGGGGTTCACGTGCTCTTCAAACAAAGCCTTTTCATATACTTGTAACACCTTCAAAAAGTTATTCTCCATCGCCTTGGGCTTGTTTTCCAGATGGACCATTGCCTGAGCAAGGGTATCCCCTAATTTTTTTGATGTCCTATGGAGATCCAAAAGAGATAATGTTAAATCTACCTACTTCCTACAAAATAAATGACAATTTATGACAACCAATGCAACATTAATGATAATAACACCTACTTAAATAATGATACTACTACAAAATAGATACTCATTTTATTATACTAGAATGTTGTTGATAATAAACTAGAGAAGCTCTACATCATGAGATTGATGACTACAGAAATTCTAAGCTAGCTTTTACATACCGATCCAAAGTGTCAGGAACATCTAGTCCATCTGGAGGTATTGAACTTGTAGAAGGACCAGGCCTTGGGGAGAGAGAGGGCACAGAGGGTACAGGGATGTGGGATTCTCGTGAAGTAGAGGCCTGGGAAAAACCCCTGGAGTCAGTAGGTGAGGGGATGCCTTTTGAAGTAGATGGACCTTGGTACGGAACACTAACAGGTTCCCATCTTAGGGTAACCTCTTCACAAGTGTTGAGGAGAACTTCATAAAAAGCCACGCGTAGTAGCTGTTTTATATCTGCAAATTTCTTATCACTCTTACTAAGCAAAGAAGTAAAAGGCAAGAATGGCTTGCTTGAAGACCCTTCCCCCTCTTCAACAGTATATCCAAGTACTCTGCTCATCAATTCCTTCTGTTTTTCTTGTATGATTGCTTCTGAAAATGGCTGAAAATAATTAACTTTATTAGTTAACATGAAGTATTTGTTTGTAACTCCTTGTTTTTGATTCTCTACTTCCAAGTGATCCATGCATAATTAAATTCCATATTTTACCTACCTCAGAAATCTGAAGAACATATTAAGAGAAAAAATTGAGGATGGAATAATACAAACATACACACTGCAGTACTTTCTCACCAATTATAGATGAATATTCTATTAAAATCACTAGTACTAGGCATGGTGTACTAGGTGGGTGAGGAGAGGGGTTTGTTGGGATATATCCTTAGGAGGTAGGAAAAATGGAAGAAGGGCATATTGATCGGCAGTAAGGCGTTAAAGACTAATAGAGGGGGGAATGTTAGGCAAACGAGGAAAGGGCAGAAAGATGACAGGGATGTTGGATGGGATGAAAGTATACCCAAGTACACAGAGAAGAAGGACTTGATGTAGAGTAGGTTGGCGAATTTTGGAGAACTAGGATCTATTTCTGCTTTTCATTTACCCTATTAATTAATATCTGGGCATATCGAGCAATGCACACTTCTGGGTACATTCATCTGGGCCAGATTTTACCAGATTAACTAATTATAACTTTTCCCAAAGATGTGGTCTAGTTCAATGAATTCTTATATCCATAAACAAAAATACTATGCTTCATGAAAATCCTTATGAGTGTTTCCAAAAAAGTTTTCATGCATGAACACAAAAACTGCCCATTCACACCCTTAATTTCCCTAAATTCTAAAACTGGTCTTGCTAAACTGGTGATTCCTGGTATATTTATTTATTTATTATCGACTTAATTGGGCGAGGTTGAGACTTAATAGTCCCTTCTTCCACCTAACCCTTACATTACATACATTACATTGAAGACAATTACATACAGCCAAGCCCTGGATGGAGGAAATTCCACCCAGACGGGAATCGAACCCGTGACCTCTCAGTTGGTAGACGAGGACGTTACCCCGCCGCCACCGGGGCCGGTAGATTTAGTACAATTAATAAATGAAAGCAAAGACATTTGTCAGAACAAATCAGGAAAACATGGTTCCTAAGAGGTCAAATCAATTCAATCATTTTAGATTTATTTGAAAACTTGGAATGATTGCTTTCAAGAATTTTTTTAAGGAATACAGACACAAACCTTGCAACGGGCATCTGCTTGCCCAGAAACCTTGGATGACTTAACATCACCATTATCGGTATCACTGGTCCCATTTCGCAATTGGGATGAAGTGCTTGCTCCACTTCTGCATTCTACACATCTATGACCCTGCTCCACCCAACTTTCACAACACCCGCATTCACTTCTTCCTCGCTTGAGTCCACAGGTTCTACGGGTTACAGGGCGTCTTGAGACAAATTTGTTGTGCTGTCTTGAAGATTCCCCCATTGGAAAGGAGACTAGATCATAAAATAAATGGAAAAGGAAAATTCAACACCATTTTGGTAGCATTATTATTATTCATTAATTAAAAAAATTAAACATATTATTCAATAAAACCATTGGAATCCTCAAGTCCATTTGATACTTGGACTCATGATAATGGGTTGATTTATCAACTTTATGAGCAATAGGCTCACAGACTAAGAGTTCTAGTACCACCCCTGCCATGTGTAATAATAGGTACACTTGGGTTACTCATCCCTCTGAAACCTGCAATTGATTGTAAGGTTAACAATTTTATCATGATGCAGA
The DNA here is from genome assembly GCA_037158775.1 of Hetaerina titia. NCBI lineage: Eukaryota > Metazoa > Arthropoda > Insecta > Odonata > Calopterygidae > Hetaerina > Hetaerina titia. The sequence goes on from CM073779.1 coordinate 32,593,914, forward strand.
AAGACAAATTAATTAATCTGAAGAAATACCCCAAATATAATCAATACAAATAGAATTGAATCTAATGTAAGCCCCCTCCAATAAGAATATACCACAGAAATCCAGATCATATTTATGTAAGTTAAAGCTTGTATATATAATCATGTCGAGTCTGAGCCAAGATGCGAAGTTGGCCACATTGGGCCACCACGACTTATAATCTGCATATCTCAAAATTATTTTGGAAAGGAATTCACTGCAGCAACTGATCAAGACCAAAACAGAAGTAACTATATGATAAAGATAGTTTTACATATCAATTAACAGTAAGAGACTTGAAGGTCAAATAAGACTTTGTATAGCTTTCAACTATCCAGCATTTGAAAATTCCCTTACTACCTAACTATACTTTCTTAGATATATCTGATTCAAAGAAAAGCAAGCAGACAAGAGTTCAGCAGAGATTTTCAACAAATATAATCTATTTTTTAATACAGACCCCATCAAACGTGGCACTATTCCTCATTATACCAATGAGGCTTTTCATTTTCTTTACAATCAACATTTGACACTCATTACAGACCGACTTTGAAAAACCCACCCATCTCAAGTCTTGCCCTCTTCCTCACTAATGAAATGTCAAGGATCATGATGCTGTATAAGCCAGCCAATCATATGTAAAATGGTAGAGGTAGAACTGGTGGCCTCTTCATGTAAGGTAGACAAGAGGCCATAGCCAAGCCAAAAGATGAGAAAATAATGAATGGTAACAAACACTCCCCTTGAAGCCCTTTTTACACATAAACCAGAATGCTTTTAAGTGTGTTCGGGAACCCTAAGCACGGCGGCCGTAAATTTCCTAGTTACTCATTCCCAACAAACATGCCATCATTTTTCTTGATTTTTCTCCACTGGGTCTGGAAACTAATCAGGATTTTTTTGTGGATCATGCTTAACCAGTTTGAGAGCCAACTGAAGTCAGGCGCACTAGTATATCAGTTTCTGACAGGGCCTACACCCTCAATAGCACATGGCAAACCCCAAGTGGCCTTACAACTAAACGAGGAAATGTCCAAATTGGGAATTCCCAATTCTCAAAACGTTTTATCAGTTGTTCCAGACTTTGAAAATTGATACTTCTCTCCAGATACTAGACTGCAGAAATTGCTATTCTCCCCTCTTGGACAACATAATCATGGGAGACGAAAGTTGGATATTAAACCAAGCAGCCAAGATCCAAATGGCACACTGCAATATCACCTCATCCAAGAGGCTTAAATGAGCAAAGTCAGAGTGAAAGCCATTCTCATCATTTTCTTTTATGGCAATTGGGTTGTCCACTACAGATTTGTACCTAAGGGGCAGAGAGTGAATGGTGCTTTTTACTTAGAATTGCTAAAAAGACTGAAGAGAAGGGTCAACTGGGTGAGGCAAGTCATCACCAGAAACTAGTAATTGGATCCTGACAATGCACCCAGCCACACCTGCTCCAAGGTAAACCAACTACCTGAAATGTCATTGCAATAATTCCTCAACCCCCCTTACAGTCCTGACTTGGCACCAGCAGCCTATTTCACATTCCCAAACCTCCATCATGGGACACTAAGTGCCATCAAAGAAACTCGCACATGTACCTTTATGGGCTTTCTGGAATCCACCGAACATTGTAGGAATATTTAAATTAAATATATATTTTTAAACTTTTCCCAATAGCATCTATAAAAACCTTGAAATGATCCATCAACTACTAACTTCAGAAATGACCTACCTAAAAATACATAAGAATCTTTTCTTCAAATAGGAAAATACGTAAGATAATTTTCCAAATTACTTTCTCACTTTATAACACTCAAAGATTTATCCCTAATTATTATTATAGGTAATCTACAAGGTTAAGGTATACTTTGGATTGACAAAAATTACCAAACATTTCCCTGTCTCTCCCTACAAATACTTTATTATTATCTACCAGTTTTGGGGGGTTTTGGATGGATACAAGCTATCAAGCAGTACAGCGACAATTTCCTCACTGTTCCACACAACCCAACATCCTACTCTATAGGCCCCTCTTCAACTCTGCTACATCCTTTCTCCCTTCATTCTGTCGGATATCCCTATCCTATACCTGCCCTTTCCTCAACTGCCTAACATTCTCCCCTTTATCAGTGTTCAACATCCCGCTGCCAATGAATAATCTTTGCATCCATATTTCCTGTATCCTTATGATTTCTCCCAAAAATCCGTTCTCCTCCCCAACCTAGCAGTTCCTCATTTGTTTTCATTTCCGCACACTTTACCTTCTCCACACCCACATTTCAAAACCCTCCAAGTAATACCTATCTTCCTACTTCAATGACATGTTTCCCCATCATACATAACTATGCTCCTTATCAAAAGTTTTACCGAGAATTTTTTCAACATCCTTACTCAATGTCCCTGTCACCAATTTCCTCCTTGTGTAAACTTCTTTAACTAATCCAATTCTTCTCATTATGTCCTTACTACTTTGACCATAGTGGTCCAAAAAACTTTCAAGATATGTAAACTGCTATATTTGCTCCAGCTTTTACCCTTCTATTTTAGTGTAACTTAGCCTCTTTCTGGAAAGCCTCACAGCATTTATTCCCATCCCATATAAATCACACTGAATTTCCAATTCACTCAGCAATGCCTGCAATCCCTTGGCTGACTGATACACTAAAGCTTAATCATCAGCAAACCTAACTGATTTTATGGATTCCCAGCTGACTTTCATTCCAATTTCCAGTTCTTCCCATGCCTCTTTAATTATTTCCTCTACATATACATTGAACAGCACAGGTGATAATGTTTAACCCTTCCTTACTCCTCTTCCTAACAATGCCCATTTAGACTCTTCATCCCCAACTCCCACCTGATAGTCTGAGACCTGCAGAGGTTGCAGCTTTGTCTCCTATCCCTCCAATCTACTCCCATTTTCTGCAGTATATTCTTAGTTTTTCCCAATCCATCCTATAAAATGCCTTTTTGAAATATGCAAAACAGGCAAATACATCTTGATTGTATTATATGTTCCTATCTATTAGAGCCCTCATTAGTGCATTTGTATCATGCATGCCTCTCCCTCCCTAAACCCAAACATCACCCCCTAGGTAATCTTTTACCCTGATCTCCATCCTATTGTTGATGATCCTCAGAACTACTTTAGCTGTGTGTGAAATAAAACTTGTTGATTTGTAGTCTTTACATAATGTAGCCTTTGCCTATTTTAGAATACAAAATAACACTGATCTGACTTCCACAGGAATGTTGTTTACGACATGGCATTATTTGTTTTCATTTCCTTTAATGCCCTTTCTATCTCAACGCCGGGTATGTCTGGACCTAAGCTATCTTCCTCTACATCATGGTCCTTTTCTAACTCAAACCTTGTTGTGTAGGGTTAGGTTCGGTAAACCTTGTTTACCATACAGATCTTATATATATTCCTTCCACCTCTCTAGGAAATGTTCTGTGTCAGCTATTATCTTACCCAACTTATCTCTAACTGTTGGCACAGATCTTCTCTTCTTACTTCCTGATAGTGATTTAACCTTGCTGTATAGCGCAACAATTTCACCCTTCCTCTGCAAACTTTCCATATCCTCTTATTGCACCATTCACCACGCTTCTTTTGTTGCCCATTTCAATTTATTATTGAACTCTTTGTACTTCCTTATGTTTACATTCTTCCATCTTCTTCTCTCATGCATCTTTCTAATAATCACATCCATAATCCATGGATGTCCCTTTCCTATTAACAGTTCCTATCCTCTCAAATGCGGCTTTCAATATACCATTTTTCCGAAATTCTCATTTTTCCTTTACAGAACCCAGCTACCTTCTGTTATTTATGATGTTCTCTATCGTCTGCTGATACTTCTTACTTCTCAATACGTTCATGTTTTTATGTTCTATTTTGTGAACACCCTTACCAACTTCATCATTTCGAATTGAACACTAAAATTCATGACTACTAAAATGTGATCTGAGTTTGCATCCAATCCGGGAAACTGCACAAATTTATCACACTTCCTAAACCTGTGCCTAACCAGAATATAATCTAACTGATACCTCTGAGTCACCTGGCATTTTCCATGCATACCTATCCTATCCTATTGTGGTGTATAAAGCAAGTGTTGGAGATGACTAACCCCTGTCTACTGCAAAACTCAATTGCTTACTCCACGTGGTAATTACTCATATCTAAACCATAATCTCCTACATTATCACTATCTCTTCCTTCGTCTACCATCACATTCCAATCACTATCAAATGTTTGCCTGCAGGAACACACCCCATTATATCCTCTAACTGATCATATTCTCAATCAACTTCTTCCTCCCTATGACTGCTTGGTGGCATGTATTCCTGAACAATGACCAAGTTCATCAGTTCTGCTTTTACTTCCACTAGTAATATTCTATCCATTGACTCTATTCCCTTTCTCCTTACATACTCTTTAGGTATCACTCTAGTAATCCCCTCTATCCTTCCATATCACTTCGCACAGACCTAAAACATCTGTATTTCCTCTTTTTATATCTTGCTTAACATTCTCTTATTTTCCTGCCCTCAACATTGTCCTAACATTCCAAAGTCCTATTTTAACTGATTTAGCCTTCTTCTGCATCTTCAGTGCTGCTGCTTTTGATTTTACTTTGCCTTATCCCAAATTAGACACAACCAAAATTTCCAATTCAATGCCACTGAGAGCTTGCACATACTTAGGCCAAACTATGCACAACAAACCAGGAATCATCAATTACCCCTTATTTAACCTGGTTCCCAGGTTTACAAGTACACAGCCAACACATCTCTCCCACTTCCCCTTCCCACTACTACATGCATTCTAACCCCACCCCCCTACTTGACCATAGGCAGTACTTCGTTACTGCTGTGTTCCCCGTAGTCAAACTCTCTTCAATTAATAGTCACAGAGTTGAACGAAATATCAGTATCAAGCTCAACAAAAATCAATGTTGGCTACAAGATTGATGCCTTACAAAATATTCACTACAATTACCTGGGTAAATTTAAATGTTAGAACTTGAAAATTATTAGCCAGTGGTCATGTAATATGCACATCATATACATTCTTTTTTAGAGATTTATAATCGTTATTGGTCTTAATACTTGGGTCTAATATTCATCTAAATGAAAAAAATCAGGTCAAACTAAAATGATGAATGTTAATACTTACAGATTAGGGATTTTAATCTCCCTCAATGTGCATTCCCTTTATTTTTATCTCCAATGTAAGAGAGTCATTTAATGCTAAGATTATGAAACCCCATCCACAGTTATTTTATATACCCTCTAACTCCGAAGAAGGGCAAAGTGACCCTAGGTGATATGACAATGCTGCCCACCTCTCCCTTGCTCTATTCTGGACTAACGCTATCAATTCTAAAGAATGTATTGCCAGTACTCATGCTTCTGTTGCATTTTCAGCATCTGCATCTTATAAATACTGGTTATTCAGCAAATTAACTCTGAAATTATTGGTAAATCCCAGAACACATACACATGTACATATCAGTACCAACAACCAAAATTAAAATTCAAAATTAAGTATATTTTGGTTTTGGTAAGTATATTTGGTTTGCTGCGGGTCGCGGTGGTCTAGTGGGTAGAGCGTTAGACTACTGACCAGAGGGTCCCGGGTTCGATTCCCGGGCAAGGCACTTTGGGCACCTGCAGCTCCACCCAAGCTAGTTGATTTTTCGGGTACCAGGTCTTCCTGGGAAACCATAACCGGCACAGGGAAAGGAACTGGCCCCCCTACCCTGATGTGTGAATATTCACACGCTGTCGGGCTTGGTACATGGGTGAGCTCTACCATCACCTACTAAACCGACCTTCGGGTTGATTACTGTGTTTATGGTTTTATTTGGTTTGCTGTTAGAAGATCTAATCAGTCAATTTATAAAAACATTTATTCCGGGGACTTTACTACACTGAATTTCATTCAAAAAATAAAATGAAGTACCACAGCATGACACATTTTACAATTTTAAAAAGTACTTCATTTGAGGTAGACAAGAAAGTACACAAGAAAGTCATTGTTGAACTTGTCTAAGAGGCTCTGAAGGCGAGGAATATTTTGAGTCCCAGGAATAGAAGCATGAAATGTACTACTTCAAGCAAAATTAAACAAATGCATCTACTTTACCCTATCCTATGAAGTTCAGGATTACAATGAACACAATGTTTCTGAAATCTAGAACAGCTTGTTGCATAAATACTATTCAATAACAAAACATCAACTGAAAGTACTCACTATGTTGTACAACCTTTTAAGTAGGTCCAGAAAGAAAATGAGAATTTAATTCTATTGAAACAAAGCTCCTGTCATCCATTCAATATTTGATGAGATCTTCTAGCTACCGTTTTTAAATACTGAACAAGAGATGATTCATGATACCTATGCTTTAAAATACTATGATCAAAAGAAAAATAAACATATACCACGGAGCATTTACCATTATTTTAATGCAAAACAATAACTTTGATTGTTCTGTTTCTCAAGCACATGACAGAGTATGATCAACAAGAATGAAGGAACATACAAAATGTACTGCCATGCAGAGGACAAATGTTACACAAGGGACAACAGTGTAATCACAATTCACTACCGAAAAATTCGCCAACACTCTAGTAACACCTGAAGGGTAACACCTTCTTAAGTTGAAGTTTAAAAGCAGTTCAAGTGGACTTTCCTTTCCTTGATAAAGTAAGTGGTTAATTTTAAGGTACGCAATCATGCTTTCATACGTCAGTGGCATTTGATAAAAAATCATCACAGTGGCATTAGGTACAAACAAACATCCATTTTTTTCCAAAAAAGGAACAATGAAGGATATATATGCATGCCAGGGTCAATAATTTCTGTGCCCGATATCAGTGACCTTCCCTGGGTCCTGATGGGAGGATTCACCATTGATTTTACAGACTTAACTGGTAAAAGACAAGTATTAGCAAATTTTATACATGCAAGCACATGGAAACAAACCATTTGTCTAACATATGGCCAAGTGTCTAAACAGAATCTTGAAAATGATTCGTATCACTTTGTAATTTAACCTTGACCTTTGATTTGTGTTGCCTATAATCAAAAAGAGAATATTTTATTCATCGATCATACTGCTTGCATTGCCTTGGATCCATCTCTCTCACAATGAACAGTCATGACGAATGTAGGAATTATAAATATTTCTTTTACAGGAGAAAAATCTTATGCACCTCTTTCAAAAGCAGAGCGTTTGATTTCACATAAAAGAAATATTTTATATATGCATCTTCAAACACAATGCCTTGATATAAAAAATTAGTTTTTCGAATCCAAAACTTTTTAAATAAAGGTTTACTGTAATGCATCCTTTTAGGTACTATTACAATATATACTAGGATTTATTTAGTGATATAGAAAACCAACAAGGGAAACTACTATCATATCAGCTACTAAGTGTAATCATACCATCTGTTTAAGATCAAGTAATGAATTATCAATCATGCATGGGATGCCAATTTTCTATCATATAACCCACCACCCTTGTATCATCTCTTGCCTACCATACTCTTGTCTCCTTGAATTAATGTGGGTAGAGGGCAGAGAAACTGTAAGTTTAGATTTATACACTTCTCTTTGTTCATGCTGTTGAGCTTGATACAGTTCAAAGGTGGTAAAGAGGCAACTGGTGCTATTTTGTTATAGATTAATGATTATTAAAGGACCATCAAGAATTTGGCATTGCATACTATTTCAAGTATTTATTTTTCTCCTAACATCTATGCATTCATTTGAAAAGGCTTTCCTGCAAGTTTAGGGACATATCAGTACAGTGGGTAGTGCTGGGTTACCAACCAGAGGGCCCAGGTTTGATTCCAGGTGACATCTCTGGGAACCCTCAGCTACACCCAGCCGGTTTGATTTATTGGCTACCACATCATCTAAGAAACCATAGGCAGCACAGGGAAGGAACTAGCCACACTATCCTAATGTGTGAATTTTACACACTATAATGTTTACTACTACCTGAACTCTACCCTCACCTATTAAATCGAACTTAGGGTTGATAAATGTGGTTTGATTCATAATATATGCTGCACAAATGGTGTCCAGTCACCTACTTTCCACGTGCCCTTTCAGTGGACCAAGGGGTGCCATGTATACGTGGAAGTAGGGTAGTGCAAGTAGAATGACTGGTGACCTAACACCCTGTTAGTATTAGTGGTGGTATTGCAGTTTTATATGAAAAGCAAACCCTCGCTGGAAGTTGACAAACCTTCAAGAGCTTGAAATTTCAGAACTATACTAGGGAGCAAAGCTTAATGTGAGGCAGGAAGTATCACAAATTTCACATTGGGGACAAGTCCACTTTTACACACTATTGCTGCAGTCCCAGCACAAAAAATCAGCTCAGATCAGCCATAAGCTCTAACCTGTACATTAAGTTTGAACAGCTGTTAATTGAATTTAGTAAAGCAAAACATAAAAGGTGTCATTGTGAATGCATAGTTTTTGAAAAATATTAACAAACCAAACTATCCCTAACGCCTACCAGAAAATAGTTTAATAAACATAAGCAAAAGCGACCACTTATAATTTAAGATGATATATTTCAGGAATAAAAATGGCTGAAAAGTTCTTTGCTAGGAACTACAAAAATCCTAAAGAACAAAATGAAAACGGCAAATGGATTTTTTCCAGATGAAATTAAACATGATACATTGGTAGGATAGTGGTATCACACACCTTCATTTGTTAGCACCACTGGCATCCCTAGTGAGGTGGATGCCACTGCCACAGTTGCTGGTATAACAGACGTAGCTGTCACGGACGTCGGAGTCGCGGATGTCGGAGCCGCGGATGTCGGCGTTGCAGATGCTGCTGTCACCGATGTAGGCATTGTAGTTGTGACAATAGCCGACGATGAAGTCGCAGTTTGGGTAGTAGTGGCTGTATTAGGTTCGCCTGCTGTCTCGTGCAAAGATGGCAGCGTAACGTCTAGTCTGGCGAGCCGCCTCCTCCGTATCTACAACAACAAGGAAGTGCCATTTCGACGATTTCAGAATTCAAGTTTTCGAAGCCCATCACAAAACAAACGCTATTTCCTCCAACAACACAAATGCCGTATTTAACAACAAAATCAGTCAAAACATTCCTATCATAACACTCCAGGGCCGTACGTCGGCAAAAACGAATGGCCAAATAAGACTAAAACAATACTGCCCTGGGATAGAGAGAGTACTGGATACTATTGATTTATATGGTGCATCATGGGTTGGGATCGGACATCACCTGTTAGAACACTTGCTTGATTGAAGGGCAAAATATTGACCCATATTGTGTGCATATATGAAACAATTTCACTTGGAAAAAAAAGATACGCAAAAAGACCGTCTTTGAACAGGAAATTAGCAGTATGACCGTAGAATTAACGAAATTCAGCATGAATATCGAGCAAAGCTTAAAAATCACGATGATATTAATATAAATGTCGAGGAAATATTTATGGCTAAACGATAAAACGAGCAATGCTTTCCATACCTCCACAACACCCGTTTAGTGGGAAATACTGGCCAGCATGCCGGCATAAAAGCTAAATACAGCATGAAAACCGTTGTCCAAATTTTCAAACACACAATACTACTGACTATAAATGACGAGAAAGTAGGTTCGAGTATGATGTGTTCAACGACAAACGATAAAACATTTCAGGCTTAATGTTTGGGATCTTCACAAAAACTGTAAGCAAGCAGAATTCCGGTTGAAATTACAAAATACTTAAAGAAAATTGCACAAATCTTAAAAACTCATAAAAGTATTTAATACTAATGAAGGGGAAATATTCTATTTGCAAAATGACAAATTTTAAAATGTAATACTTTTTCAAGATTTGCAGTCTTGATGTTTCAAGAACATATCATTATTCAAACAACAAACTGTACTCATTCAGAGGCTAACCAAAACATTAAAGAAAGAATACAGAAAATAGGCAACTAATACTCTATGTACAAGTAACTGAAAATATAAAATGAAAGAATGAAAAATTACCTCCTCGGCTGTCAAATCACTCATTTCGATGGCAGATCGTTTCCGCAAAGTGAAGTTCTAACTTGATCGCCCGCCAATTTAAGTTCCTAAATGAAAGAGTCAAATCAAAACTGCAATATCTCCTAAGAGCTACACCGTTCAAACTACTATGCAACAAATATGAGACACTTCCAACCTCGATGCTCCTGCGCACAATGGATCACCGACGAAAATGTAACTAAATTAAGTCCTGCTCTAAGAGTGCAACAATTTAACACTAGCCAGCGACGTCATGGCGACTACGACTAAACATTGTGCAGAATTGTTACATTGTATTACTTCCAGACACTTCTCAGTGAATTGTATACGACTGTATACGACAGAATGCGCTGCAATGCCCTGGCGCTACTGTCGACTCCTTAATTTAGTTCTTCAGCTGTCAACCGTGTTACGTTAAATTTCCATTTTGACGATTATCAGGATGTTGACACTTCTAATTTCCGTGATATTAGTGACTTGACAGCGAAAGAATATCCAGATTCGAGAAGTGGTGAGATAAATTATTATCCTTTTTTCCATTCCAAAAGCCTCTTAGTCGATTTTTTCAACCGCGCCAAATTTGTTTTACATTTAAAGATCGTTCCAATATATTATTGAAAATATTTTTAATCTTAGGTGAGCTGATACTTACCTGTTTCCGCAAAATGGCAAACGCGAAAAATTCTGGGGACTTGATGTCATTTGAAGAACTAGGTGAGTGTTTTGGAACGCTAAGAATATTGCCGAAATATAATCGGAGCACTTTCCTAAGATTTTCACACCTTTTATAATACACAAGTCCGTATGTTTTCTATTTTCACCCGTAAAGGAACTTTACCATCTCTTGTAGACTTGCAGCACTGTGCACAAAGCACTGTGATAATCTACCAGTAATGTTTATTGATCATTCATCCCTTGCCGGCCCAAAAATAGTTTCGACCTTTCCCGAAATATGATGCCTGTGCAATTAATATTTATATTTAATCCAGTAAAGTCACGTATGATATTATTTGGAGTTTTTGATTTAAATAAAATAATTGAAACTGAGATTTCAATTAAAGCTGTCATTTCCTCGAAATTGATCAAATAAATTCTCATTTTCCCTTTTTTATGTACTTTTCTTTCAGACAAAACTGAGAAGGATTTAATCGTAGCTGCAAATAGTGCAAGAAGATATGCCTACTGCCCTTTCAGCAAATTTGCTGTTGGCGCAGCTGTACTCTGGGATGATTCACAGGAAATACACATTGGTTCCAATATTGAAAACTCCTCTTATGGAAATTGCATTTGTGCAGAAAGAACAGCTTTGGCAAAGGGAATATCTGAGGGAAGACGGCGTGTTAAAGCTGTAGCTGTAGCAGCTGAGATGGAAGATCGGTCAGATTATGTCTCTCCTTGTGGAATGTGTCGACAATTCATTTATGAATTTGGTGATGATGTAAAAATATACCTGTCAAAACCATCAGATATTCATGGCCAAGTCTTGGTCACTTCAATCCAATACCTTCTTCCATTAGGGTTCCGATTTTGATACTGATTAAATTTACGCTGGAAAAGAGAAATTACAGTAATTAGTCAAGAGTATTAGTCATGTGATAATATTTTCATGCTGACATATAGTATTCCTATGAATTATCGCTAGTATTTCATTTATGTTTTTAGGGTATGTGTGGTAAATGATATAAGTAAATTATGCCTAATCCTCTTCCCAGGTTCGTTGGTATTCTTCATTAGTATATACAAGGCAAAATCTCTATATTCAGTTGGAATGGGATAAATTAGGAGAAAGTCCTCTAAGCAATAATTGCCAAGCAGTAATTCATTTTGATAATTTATCATTCATTTGCCTGTTAAGTACTATCACAAGAGAATATGGCATTTGATGCAAAATTACTAATATATTCCAGTAGGATTGAATCCTTGTCTCTCCTATTATATTGCTTTTAACCAATATGATTGACTGCAGCAAGGTGAAATGAGAGAACATATTTCCTTTTGCCTCGAATAAAGGACATTTGTATGTTCCTTCAACATTGCATTTATTTCAATGTTGGTACTGTTATTTTATCTTTTAAACTCATAACCACTGCCAAGATGATGTAGTTATGCAGTTGTATTTTATGAGAAATGTCATTTTGTAGTCATTAATACAGATCAAATTCTACTACTGGGAAATAAAGTAGGGGTTTATGTATAATAGTGATAATCTGTAGTATTATTAGTGATGATAGAAAATAAAAAGAAGAAACATTGTGTCATTTACACCAATGTAAAATTTATTACAGCGAATATTGTTAGAATGCTGTGCATAGTTTCAGAAAATATTATTTTCCTAAATTATCTTTACAAATATTCATAAGCCTTATGGTCTGTTATAAGATGCTTGTGTTATCCAATATATTGAAATCATTGTTGTTATTTTTCATTTTAATAAGGTCTTTGTGAGTGTACATTTGACTTTATGTATAACTATACAGGAAAGAAAGAAAGGTTTGTCACAAGCATGGTGATGAAATATAAAAGTTTTAAACACAGAATAAAGAAACAGAATTGATATTGTAATATTTCGGTAGACCAACCACTTTTTTTCTCCACAGGAGGAATAAATCTGAGAATGTGGGTAATTGGTAGGGGTTGACGGGAAGGCAAAGGGTTAACCCCCTTGGGCAAGGATTAGGATTGAGCTGTTGCCAAATGTGTGTCAACTTGAGTGTTTTAAGTTTTGTGTCTAATGGGGGAGGGGAGGCAATAATAGGCACATTGAGAAACGATGTGATGTTTACTGCCTCCCCTCCCAACACACCCCTAAAACTCACAACCATCAAGTCAACATGCATCAGGCTCCAGCTCAAATGTAATCCTGAGCTTTGTCCTCAAGGGGATACACCCTTATCCTTCCTGTTGACCCGTACTCCTTCCAACTACCCGCAAACCCCTTATCCCCAGTTTTCTTCCTTCCATTGAGAAAGGTGGCCAGGCCACCAAAATGTTTTTAAAAAACTGATGCTGTTTATTTTTTTATTATTATAAGTTTTATATATCATTGCCATGATTGTGACTGACTGATACCCTATTTGCAAAGATATCTATATATAAATGTTGTCTATTTTATTGTTATTCAGTGCTATCATGGGATGAATTGTGAAATTCCTATATTCATGGTGCTACATTATAAAATATGCACAAAATCAATATGCATTGAAATTAGAAAACTTGAAATACTCTTATGAGGTAGTGATCCCAGAAATTGAAATCATTGTTGTTATTTTTCATTTTATCAAGATCTATTAAGCTGGACCTAATACTGTAATGTGCCTTTGTCATTTTATTAAACTGTTCCATGTACAAGTTCCTAATATCGTCTCTTAAGTTCCTCGGACAAATATGTTAAATTATGTGATAACAACTTCCATGAAACTTTATTCCACAAATCAATTTTTTTCAAGAGACAAAGTCTTTGATGTTTCCAAAATAAAAATTGCAGCAGACTTCCCTTAATACAGTCTACTTAATTGCCAAACCAGTAATCACTCCAAAGAATAAGATTCCACATCTACAAGTGATATACTAAGCCAATTACAGAGTTCCAAGTTCTAGCTATCCTAATTGAACCCTCAAATTTCGAAAGGTTCAAGAATATTCAATGAACATTCATTTATCTGCTGTTGATGACAAATAATTTGTTGGAAAATGTGCAGTTAACACTTTAGCAGTCGCATGTTTTTATTCCTCTTTTCATTAGCATAAAAATGAAATGCCTGCCAAGTCCCCTGACTAAGCGGGCATTTTTTCCAATCGCAATCAAAATTCATTGTGCAGGAAGTATTTTTTTCTATTAAAGTCTTGGATAATATAGTTTGAAATTACTTGATGTTCTGAGATTTGGCAGCTTGTGAATTAACATTTTGTCAAAGATGAAGCAACTATATAAACTGAATACTTAGCCTCAGAAGGAAAGAAATGGAACAATAGCATAGGTGTGGTGCTGTAAAGGGCTGCCAATGGCCCATGATCTGTTTTAAAATCATACACACAGACATATTGCATGCTGCGCTCTTTTGTTCTATTTTTGAAAATACCAATGAACAACTTTTGATTTGAAACCACAGGAGGAAATTTCCAATTACTTATGCATGGCACTGTGCTGTCATTCATGTTCACAAGAATTAATATAGTAAAATGAGAAATTTGGTCATTTCTGCAGCCATTTTTTATCAATTGCAATAAAACCCATTTAACCCAATTTAATATATACTGAAAGTTACAAAAATATGCATAAACTGTCACTCACCCCTCCTGACTTATCTTCTGCTTTATGTTTACTATGCTATTATAGTTGCTTTTTGTTTTGGAATAATTGGTAATTGTCATCACAACGCCTTTTTTGTCATTTTCAAATTATGCTACCTGCGAGCCACTCTGTGGAAAACAAATTTCTCCTAAGGAAGGTTTGTGTTGAAATGCATCATTGTCTTGAAGTCTTATATTCCCCCTGTGAGCTTATGGAATTCATCGTCCTCACGCATAAATTTTAAGTCAATATCCATAACTTTTCTCTTTCCTTGCGGCATTGTAAGTTAAAGGGAACTTTCTTTTCCCAACCTTTACATGTATCATTGTTTTTGCTCCTTCAACTTGACTTGGGAGGGAAGAATGCCTTACTAACATAGCTCCATCAAAATTTTCAGATAGGCAATTTCTCTAATGAGAAATATATCAAGAAGCCTTGGTACACCATTGACAATGGAGTCGAAGAGAATGGAATTTTTAAGTGTAAAAAAAATCCAATATCTAGTTGATAATGAAGTGCTCATTTTAATGGTATTGAGTTTCTCATGAGCTTGTTTTGGCATTTAGAAGACCTCACTTTTCAATCACAGACATTCAAAGTGATACCTTCCCTTGGGCTATATTACATACATTTGCATTAACTGCTGACCATTTGGCAGAAACCTCCCAATCCTAGCTAATCACATTTGTTTGGGCTAATTAGTATTAACGTTCCAAATTATTTCCTAGAGCCCTAACCCTCTTCCACTGCCTCACTAGTTTTTCTATCCTTTTATTGACTCCTTTCCCTCCTCAACATGCAATGAAGTCTGCTTCTAAGATGGCCACACCATGCAAGATTGATTTTTTCTAATAGTTTCATGTTTTGGGTTATAATTTGGAAAATACATTTGTTTTCAAATACAGCTTTGTACTTGCTTCATGTTCAGTTTATGGATCGTTGAAATCCGTGATGAGTCAAATAATGAAGAATTACGCTAAACTCTTCCTCCATCATCAAGAGGGTTCACAAAGTAGAAGGTACTAATATCACACACATGGAATTTAGGGGTATATGTCTGTCACCCATTGGTAACTTCAAAAGCAGCTCACTGGAAGTTCAAATTTCTATGCCAATTTCTTGATTCCTGATTATTATGCTTGACCATCCCCTAACACATGTAACACAACATTGGACCGGAGTCCTTTGCCTCCCCATCAGGACTTTTTGTAATTTCCATAATGGGTCTCAACTGCACCTCCACTCAGAATTTCACACAATTAAGGACTTATCATGGGGTTTAATATCAATCAACTAACTGTTGGACTAGTTACAGTAATAGGAACTACATATTCTAGCAAAAAAATATGCCTGAACCCATGCATTAAAATAAACAAGATGATATATACTCTAGACAATGGTGATGAGACCAGTTAAAACTTGCCAAATTCTAGATTGCCAACAGTCTCTTTTTGAGATTTAAATAGCTGGCTAGTCCATAATTAATTTTAACATTGAAAAGATGTATTTTATAGAGGAATATACAGCCCAGAGTAAACTCTTAGGCAGATTGGCCATGACCCTTTGAATCATTAACTTCAAGCCAGATTTGTACTGCCCTTATTTTGGGTTTAAGTAGGTAGTAATCAGATTTTTTAAAAATCAATTGAAATATTTTCACTGTTAAAAAGATGATCCTTTAATTTTCAAATGAGTCAGTCAAGTTTAATGACATTCATTAGAATTATATGCCCAATATGATCCCAAGAAGTGTATAATTTGCAAGGATAAAAAATTGATAGGATAAAAAAAATGGGAATCTCTGAACTGGCCAAGATACGGAACTACTCATCACATAATAGCTAGGTTCCAGCCAACTTCCCAAAAGTAAACCAAATGAATGAAATGGTAATGATACAGTCCAAGTTCTTCACTTCACAAACAGACATTTGATTACCAAATGATTAAGAAGACAATTGGAAAATGAGATTTCACCATATTCATTTATAATTGCACAGACAATACATAAGTAATAAATAAGCTCAAGGTGTAAACACAAATGATCACAAATGGAATTTTTTCAAATAATTTGACATTATTTCATGTTTATAGGATCACAGTAAAGGGAGAATAGGACACAACGGCTCAAACACTCTTTGGTTTACTTACTAACAAGCATTACTACATTTCAATTTTGAATATTTGCAAAGTTTCAATTAAAATAACTTAAAATCGATAGCACTTATTTTACAACAGCAGGAGACATTAAGTCCATACAATTATTAAACATATGCCAACCACAAATTGTAAAAGTAACTTCATGCTCTCAGAAAGATACACTAACAAGAAATAAATTAACCATGCAGGCTCATTTATTTTCCCAGACCTAGTGCATATCTTCCTGCTTTCCTATTTTATACTCAACAATTGCAGATAAACTGATTAACAAAAATAGTATTAATTCCATGACAGTGGATGCTGCTCTTGGTATTACATATGCATCTGCATGACTCATGCTAGAACTGGATTAGTCCCAGGCACTAGTTTAAACCAACATAATTATGTTTACAGAAGGGATCACTAAGTCTTTCATCACTTTCGGCCATTAACAATGGCCACAATTCGGCCAAAATTTGAAACAAGCTTTGTCTTTGTGTATAAAAAGTTCTATAATGGACAAAATCTATAGCCCTTGATAAAAACAAGTCCCAAATTGTTCACCGTACACCACAGCGAACACTAAATATGGTAGTTATTAAGCAAACTATTTCTATCAATTAGTCAATATATGTCAAATCTAGGGGGTCTTGTGTCTATGTATTCATCACTAGTAAAGTAAGCCCAGGAATATATCCCCATCCCTGTTTAACAAAATACCATCTATTAGTTAAATCATTGAATTACAGTTACACATTAGAAATACTAATTTAGTTTTCTACCAGTCTTGAGTATATGGCAATTTAATTTTTCATACCTAACAACATATCTCAGCCAATGATAAAAATATACACCAATAAATGTCATTGAGTTATGGCAAAGGATAACAAACATATATCAAACCTTGATGGAACTGACTTTAAAGGCACCACAGCACATCTAGCAATTCAGAATGATATTAATATACAACAGAGGATATACTTTAGTATTAAAACTTATAAGTTGATGAAACAGTCATGTATAAAAAATATCTATATAAACACTTAGGAATAGACTGGCAGATCTCATCTAAATAAAAACTATTGAAAAAAAAATAAGGCATCTTGTTGAGGGAAATGTGTACTCTCTAAACAAAGGTCAGAAAAATCAAACACTTTTGTACACAGTGATTTAGACAATTGACTGATCATTTTGAGATGCAATTAAAAATTGAACAATTTCTAGAAGATCTAATTCTGATACTACCTGAAAGATTTCGTTTGAGACATTTTCTCTTAGAAAACAAAACCATTTCAAGACTTTAAATAAGTTCAAAAAGGAGTGGCTTGTTTACCATTCCTAAATTTGAAGAGTACTGTGTTTAGTGCAAGAAGACAACCAATTAGTACGGATCATAATTGTCATTGTAATAATTGTACTCACAACGCAATTGGTTTTGGTTTAACTCTGATGGATTGGCCAACTGAGAAAATTGTTAAGAAGTAAATGCTTAATTCTAGGGATCCAAAGTACGTAGACCAGTTAGACGTAAGAAAGCATCCACAGAGCAAAAAGGTCAACAACTTATTTGCTGATATTCACTAAATTATCTGCTGGAGTGCAAACCAGAAATTTATGCCTTAGTCTTCAGCAATATTTTTAGATATTTAACAATCTTTGTCCAACATGCCTTATTTTTACTGAGGGCTAAAATTATATAACTACTACTATAAATTTTACAATATCTTATAAATGGTACATACACAAAATCGAGTACACTTTTTTGACTTTCCAAAAATATTGACTGAATTCATTGAGTATAATCCCCTCTTACATGATAGAAATTTGGCTGCAATAATTCTTTCAAGTATTTACTGAGATACTTCCTGAAATTACTTCAAATCTAAATTATTCAAGAATATATAACTTTCAAACATGACATATGCACAATTACACAATATAAACAAGAAGATATGTCTGATTTCTACATACCACACACCACAATTACAAAATTTCCACTGAATAGTGATGTTTAGAATGACCAAGATTAGAGGAAGGACTTGAGATTACAAATGCAGAATTTCTCTAATTTCAGAATTTTTGCTTGCATACAAATGTGAAAATCACAAATAAGACATAAAAACAAAATATAAAACACCAAAATAAGGTGGGTATATAAGGGTTCTATCTCCAAAGGAAACTCGAATGAACCCTGTCACAGAACTTCAAATGTTATATTTCCACTATTAATATGTATGTCCTTTTTGTTCATTATAGTTAAAAATACCATAAATATTAAGCAGTTGGATTTTCCTTCCCAAGTTGCCCACATTATTCCTCTTTTTAAACTAGGGGAAGAAAGAATTCTTAATACAAAGTTCTGAAACTGGGCAACATACTATACATGGACAGACAAACTTGTAAACATTAGTCAACTGATTTGCAGACAAAATAATAAAAAAATTTCTTACACTTCAACTCTCAGAGAATGAAATGTCATTTACCAATGAAAAATAAGTCATTAAAACTTCAGCTATAGAAAAATCATGGGACACCATTAATGCATTGTCAACGAAGTTCTTCTACTCCATTCATCATAGACAGTCAAGGTTGACTCAATCTTACATGCAGGGGTGGTTGAGCTAATCTGGTGGGTAATAATTTGCTTGTCTGTTAAATGTATGGCTCCACTTTTGAACCCAACCTTTGTCAAGAGCATTTTGTACTATAAATATTTCTCCTTCAATATAAGAAAGGTCTAAATTTATGAAGGTACTAGATTTATGGTATCAATAGAGAAGTTACCCTTGGATGTGGAAATGCCATACTGATTTCCAGCAATATAGCCACCAGGGTTTAGATAACAAACTCCTGAGATACTACTCAACCTAGGATGTACATCATAAGAGGTAGGAGAGTTGCCATACAAACCCAGTTCAATAAAATGCCTATAAAACAATCTTCAAGCAGGTTGCCTGATATCCAACTTAAGAGAAATCTCCTTAGTTTTCCAAGTTGGCAGGTGCCCTTTTAAAGTTTAAAATATTTAGCTCATCAATTTGATTGGACCAAAAATCATTACTCGTTCACTCACTTATAACAGTGCTGACTGTTGTAATTAATCAACATACTTTCACTTTTAATGACATCCCCTACAAGTCACAGCAGCATTAATATTCATCTAAATAAAGAGTAATTCTAAAAGTAAAAAAAAACAATATCCTGATCTACCATGACCATAATTTACCTACTGAGCAGTAACTTAAGGTAATAAAATACACATAGCACTCTGTGTACATCACCAATTGGGGGAAGGAAGATGCATCTGTAGGGAGAAAAGATTTCTGTATTTTTTAACTGTTTCTCAGGACAGAGGACATGTGGAGAAACAAGAAAGGTAACACGTTTGAGTGGACTAAGAAGGCAAGAATGCAGGCTTTTCTGATTATAGTAGAACCTACGAAGACAATGTTGGACAAACAAAACTTAAAAATGGGGGGCACCCATGATTTGAAATAAGAGGAAAAGGACTATTTGAAACATACCTTAAATAAATAGAGCACTGATGTCTATAGATAAAGCATTCTATACCACTGCCTTGGGTATTAATTCATTGCATAATTCTATCAAAAATTTATATCCATCATGACATTTCATTTATCTTCCTTTAAATCAGGAGCATGCTCAATGTAAATGAATACTTGGTTATTTTGTTGAGTACTTTTCAGCGTACTTCATGGGACATTATACTATAATAACCTTTGGCAACTTTTGTAAATAATATTCTACCACTGGCATAATCTCTCACTGCTCTTATTTCTCAAACCTCATATTGGCACTTCCCCAGGGCTCAAATTTAACTCAGTTTACTTCCTGCATTTTAAAAAGCCTTTCTCAAAAATGTTGCACTTAGTAAAACTGCTCATTTTGTCATGTGTAAAATTTCTGGTGCAAAACCACTGATTTCTGAGCTTATCGAAATGTTTTACCCCACACCTTCATACATTTTTAATATTTGAACATCACCCCCTTTAACCCTTGCATGCACTGAGTAAACTCTCAGTCTAGCTAACCCCAGTATGATTTCTTCCTCCCCATCTTCCCTCTATCATGATATATAATTCCCTTGAAGAATAGTGCTACAGACATCACTCAAGGAAAATATTTGATTTTCATTAAAATAAAAGGATGACGCACATCAATTTCCACCTTCTCCAAAGGCAAAAATTGGTTTGTGTTATCTCTTTATTTTCATGGTAATAATTATTTATCAGAAATGGATAATTCCCAATCAGCCCCTCTTCTCCTTTTCCCCTTTTTGATCACATTCACACAGAGCACCCTCAATAGATTTTGTCATCTGTTGATACTGGCAGGTGGGAAAAGTACAATCATGGTAAATGAATTTCAAATGTGGAAACTGATGAGTATTACTCTTCATACCTTTCTGAATACTCTATATGTAGTCAACAAATGCTGCCATGACTTACAGAAACCACAACCGGAATAAAAATTATGAAGAGATATTGTATCAATCAACATCACCATGAGTGAATGAAAATCAATGATAATTTTACCACTAAATGTCAAAAAATCAGATAAGCACATAAAAGTCAATAATATTTTCTCTGTATAATAACGCGGAAATGTCTCTTCCTTTGTGCCAAATAACCATTTTCCCCCAACCCCTTACATCCCACGACCCACTTTCATAGCCACCCTAAAAGCTGAGTAGGTGCACCAGTGTCCAATTTCTGTAACTGTACTGTACACTTCTCTACAGATATAGCACAGCAATGAAACATGGGTCGTGTAATTAGTATGTAAAAAACAATTTAACTACACATGAAATATCATTAGAAAGAGGTTTCAATGCAATTAAGTGAAGATGAACCACTTTTACAAATTCTAAGCAATTACTCAAATCATAAAATCCGTAATAATTTTCTTCCAATGCACATATTTTGGGTATTTTGTGGTGTTTGAGGAATAATGACAACTTTGCAAAAATGTGGAAAAGGAATAATGAAGTATTATGACTCAATTCATCTTCACGAAGCAGTTCCCTGACATCACACAGAAATCCATCAAGAAATTCCCACCGTTTTTAAGGGAATATTTTTGGTTTACAGGGATATTTCACATCCTCAAAAAAGTACATTGTAGGGTAAATATTGGTCATGTGGTAATAATTTAGGGCTGTACATGTCAGAATCACAGGGAACAGTCAGTTGAAGCTTAACTCCCAAAGAAAATATTGAAACATCTCACATGTGAATTTTGATTTTGTATTTATCTCTCACTTTCTTCACCATCCATAACAAATTTGCTGAATTCTCACTGTCTC
Organism: Hetaerina titia; assembly: GCA_037158775.1. Taxonomy (NCBI): domain Eukaryota; kingdom Metazoa; phylum Arthropoda; class Insecta; order Odonata; family Calopterygidae; genus Hetaerina; species Hetaerina titia. The sequence continues at coordinate 32,615,742 of CM073779.1, forward strand.
CATTTCAATTATTCAATGAACATAAAATTGATAGATGTAATTATAATTCCTCAATTTTTCAAGGCCCGTGGCATCCCTGTTGTTATGGTGAATCAAAAAAGATAATTTTATAATTTCCTAATAGAAACTCAAGAATGGTAATTGTGAATTTCTGAAACAGAGAAATTCTCCAGACAATAGCATCAATGCACACAGTACAACCCAACTACCAGTTGGACCATTTACAGAGAAAAACAGCCAACAGAAATGATTAAAATTCATAGTAACATATCACAAAACTGCTAACACTGAAGCCTATATGCACATAATTCTCTATATGCCATTGAAATTACATCAACAGCAAGTTTATGTGATATCTATACTAATGAAAATTTACATATTAAGCTACATGGCCCACAACAGTGAATTCACGAATGACATCCATGGCAGCTACACCCACAAATTGAGTACACTTTCCTTATGACTCTCAATGGAATGAACTTTGGTGTTACTTAACTTCTTATTTACAGATATTCATTAAAAATTGACAACACATTTTCCAATACATCAATGTTCCTAATTATAGGAAAGAATAGAGATGCAAACACCAAGATGAGATAATAAGAAAGAAGAAAAATGATAAAAAACTGAAATGCATTAATAAAAAATTTGAAAACAGTACAGTGAACCAATAGAAAAATTATTTTCAAACTGGAAAACTAACATGATATAAGGCAAAAAAATCCCATCTACAAAATATCAGAAATATTTCGTGGCTCAAATTACTTCACAATGGTGAAAATGTTGTAAATTGAGTCTTGATTTACCAGTACCTCACCAGATATATATAGTTGATAAATTAATTAATTAATGATGCAATAATTATAATTTAATTGCACAACACAATGACAAAATCTTGAAAATTTGTCATAAGAATAGACCAAGAGTGACAACAACAGAAAAATATTTTACTCACAGTTGATGCACTTAATGGCCTGTATCTAGGGTAAGGACTAGTCAGTTTAATGGATATTGTAACTCTGGGTTGAAAATAGGAAATATCCCCCTCTTAGACAAAACTACTTTAGTAAAAAGCTGTATTGATTATACTTATTGGCTTTGAGAGACTGATTTTGAAATGCCATGCCAGGAAAACACCAGAAATAAATTTAAAATAACATGATTTAATTTTAAAATTTCATAGGTATTCCCTTAATCATTAAAATTTCATTTCTTGAGACTTTGAATTAAATTAATCTCAGCTAAAAAAATACAAATTTGAAGCAAACAAATTTTAAGGTCCCAATATACATTATGAAAATAAATTGTTTTAAGCAAAAACTAGGGAAAAATTATTAAGATCAGCTAGTCACATTCATGAGGTCGTGAGATTTTATGTCAAATATAGGTTTCAGGAATGTAAATTTCAATTCGATGTCCATAAATTAAAGTTTTGATTTAACTTACAAGGAGTAATCAGAGCCCTGATTTCACAACAATATACTTCATTACCTAGTTAAAAATTTAAATTATTTTCATTTATGACAAAAACTTTTAGCTCAATCAGCAGCAAACTTTCATTAGTATTGACTTGCCTCTAATGAAACGTGAGAATGAGAAGGAATTGATAGAGCAGTTTGCACACAAGCATTTTTGCTATGGGATTCTGACGAACAGACTCTTTCCTCCTCTAACTCCAAAGATAATCCAGAATTCCAATAATGACTAAATATTTGAAAGTTACGTGATATATTTTCACCAATGATCCAATTTGTGTTGAATAACTGAATGCAGAATCTCAAATCAAACATACTATCTTGCTTCACTGACTTCTTTCCAAACATTCCCGTAATAACATTTTCACCATTGAAGAATGAATCAAATAATCTTGACGCAGCATTCATGCAATTGAAAAATGATCCCAAAGATTTAATTTCAAGAAAACTAATCTTAGGAAAGGTAACTAAGTTGAGCACACCATAAGGAGACCTATTTTCTTCATCTTTCACAAAAACAGGACTCCCTTGTAAATTGGGTACATGGTCTTCCAACTCAGTAGCAATATCCATGTAACAGTCTAAGGATGTGTGAATGACAGATTCCCTTAAACAGGATTCAGATAAGTTGCCTATGTCTTTTTGGAGTGGGAAGTTTGGAACCTGGGCTGGTTTGGCCAAGAGAGAAGTATGGTGCACAGACTGGAGTACAGATGTTGGAGATGGCAAGCTAGAAACAATGATTGTGGACCCAAGAAGAGTAAGAACTCCTGCTGTGTAACTGGTTAGACATACTGCTGACACCTGTAATTAAATTAAGAAATAACTGAAAATGACATCATAATTAAGTCCTTGCAGAATTTAAATGTTCCGAAGGACCAAGAGAGTAATATATAGCAAACACCCATAAGTGGCATGCTACAGGTGTTAATTTAAGATTTAAAAAAATGAATTAATCTACTCAATAAAGCACCAATTTCAGTCAATCAGAATACAAAGTGAATTCAGAAAGTTCACTCAAATCCAATTTAGAAGTTAACTCTTCTAAGGACATGAACAAATTTGACCTATAAAAATTATAGCTCTTTAGGCCACCCGAATCATTAAAAGCAAAATTAGCTCATCAGCTACTAGCTTGGGATGACATGACACCCTTGAGGTCCACTGTCAACACCACAGAGCTCTGGAGGTGATTCCATAAAATATGGTTAATACTAAGTTCTAAGGTCGATATTACAACTGAACGAGGTAACAAATTTCTTCTCAAGTTAAAAATGTATTTCTCCAGTATTATTCACATGTTGAGTCCCCCATTCTAGCCTAAATGTCCATTCAATTTCCCTTTTCCATTCCTAATTTTCCTATACATTGATATTATAAGTGTTCATAGGCTTGGTTAAATGTATGGAGCTTTACTACCTACTTTCCTGATCAGTTGAAGTTTTCCAAGGTCATTCCTATTCACAAACATGGCGATATTAGTTCTCCAGACAATTATCGTCCTATTACAATTATTTCTCCACATGCAAAAATCATTGAATCAGTTGTTTTTACCCAAATCTTGGACTTTTTTGAATGTTTAAATCTATTCACACCAACAGTTTGGTTTCAGACCCAATAAATGCACAACTCAAGCTGTTGAATATGTTATAAAGCAAATAATTAAGGCTTTTGAAGGTAATCAATGTTTGGCTCTCTCACTATGTGACCTATTGTCAGCTTTTGACAATGTTAATCACACAATTCTTGTAAATAAGTTGAAATATTATGGTTTTAAGGATGCTGAACTAAAATTTATTTCTTCCCACTTACCTGATCATAAGCATTCTGTTTATGCAAATGGTAAACAGTCAAAACCATTAAATATTAAATATGGTGTACCTTAGGATTCTGTGCTAGGACCTCTTTTATTTCTGGTCATGATTAATTGACATGTGCCCCAATATGATTACTGACTGTGTCCTCTATGCGGATGATATTACTTTTCTACATAGTTCCCCCCATCATTCTGATGCGATGAGTAGAGTTCCTATTATACTTAAAAAGGCAGTGGATTGGTTCTCTGCCAACAATCTCCTTATGAGTCCCGATAAAACTCAGCATCTTCTCTGTACACTAAAATCTACTACACCGGATCTGCTCCTGTCAAACTGCTGGGATTTTATTTAGACTCCAAGTTAACATGAAGTGCTCATATTCTACATGTTAGGAAGAAACTTGCACGAGCCTTATTTCTGCTCAGGAAATTGAAATTATATGCAAGTAAGGACTACTTAATTAATGCCTACTATGCTTTCTTTCACTCACATATCACTTATGGCATGCATCTGATATTAAGCTAATCCTAGTAGTAGTAGTATTGTTGGGGAGGCGACCGACAGCTCAGGTCATTTGCGCCATTAGGGATGGGTGGGAAAGGATGAAGGGTGGAGAGAAACCCGGCGTCAGCATTAGCCTGCTCTTAACGAAAGGCGCCAAGGGGTCCGCAGTTTAACGTCCCATCCGACGGATGGTGTACTCACTCAAAGTGCCCTCTACAGAGCACCTCAAGTAGGGATCGGGATACCACTGAAAAATTTCTGTCGTCGCCGGGATTCGAACCCAGGCCCTCTCGGTGGGAAGCCCGTACGTTAGCCACCACACCATCCCGATCCCCCAGAGCTAATCCTTCTGATGCAGAAAAAGGCAGTCCGTATCTTATATAACTCATGTCCACTTGAGCACTGTAGACCTCTCTTTTTAAATTCAAAAATTATGACTGTCTACAGTTTATATATATTCTATACTTTAGTTCATATAAAAGAAAAAACAAGTATGTACTCCACTAGGGCTGACGTTCTCAGCCATAACACGAGAGCAAAGTTGAATATGGATTTACCACACTGTAGGCTAGACAAGACCTACAAAGTTGAAGGTCTGCCAATCAAGTTGTTCAACATGATTCCAAATGCTTTGAAGTCAGCCCACAGTGTGGTGTTCCGAAGGGTGCTGCGTGTTTGGCTTACCTCCAATCCTCTATACACAATAGAGGAGTATTATGAGCTTGATTTTACTAGCCTAAAATTATAAGGTTTAGTGTCTATGTGGTGTGGCTAGTGCCAGTTAAGGTGTAGTGTTTAGTGTCATATCTATGTATATGTTTTTTATATGATTGTATATTGTGCTCTGTATTGTGTTATTATATTTCTGCAAAAATGACGACATCCACCATATGTAAATATGATTAAGATGAATAAATTTTACTATTATTATTATCTAGTGTCCTGCTCTAAGACCTCCAGAGGTAAAATCCTAGATTTTTACAAATAAGTTGTTATCCAGCAGGAGTTCGAATAGTCAAACTGATGCATGCATTGTCATCTAAGAGGGAGGATGATCATTTGTCACCAACAGAGAATTTCATCACAATAGACTTTGTGAAGAGAACTTTTTTGAAACTGTTCTAGTTAGTCCTGGTTATCGCACTGGTGAACATATTTCTGACTTTTTAGTTTAAATACCTGATAGTACTACTAATTCAGAGTCACTTTCCCATGTGTTTGCACAAGCAAGGAAAGTTATTGAAAATTTGAAGCATTCTTTGAGTGAAAAAAAGTTGGGTAAAATCTATCAACAAAATAATAATATGCCAGTATATAAATTGACCCAGGACCAGAACACAAGGTCGGATAACATCTTTCTGATGATGGTGAGGTTAGTTGAACAAGGATAATGATCAAAAAACTTGATCATAACTTAATGAAATCTTATCTAACCAAGTATGAGAGAATTGATTAAAGGATCGCTAAGTAAAGATGTTAATACGAGGGTAGGCTGAAAAATAATGCACACATTCTTGTAGACCACAAACAAAATGACCTTCAGAAGCACTCTTGGTGGTAGGTGGAAACATCATTCCTCTCAACACATGTGCAGGTTTGAGGTCGTTACATTCATCTAGTGTATTTTGAGAAGCGTAAGTATAGAGACGTGTTCTAGTGCAAAATCAAATGCTGAAAAAGTGACTCCTACTGAGATTCATTGTCGTTTAAAGGCTGTTTATGGTGATGATGCTGTTGCCGACGATAGGTCTACTGCAAATCGATGGGTAGTCAAATTTTGTGACTGCGAGCCTGGAAAAGCCATAATTGTTGACAAAACACTACTGGCGAAATCAGTATCTACAGACTTTAAAACACCTCTGACGTTGAGTTTGTTATGTTTAAGGTAGCCTGGCACCATTAATCTAGCAACATGACAATGCTTGTCCACAAAACTCACGCGGAACTGGCAGGCCTATTTCTTAAATAAGATATTTTAAGTTCAGAAAAGAATATTCCTAATTACGGTCTGTCTGTACTACTGCTCACCCTATAAACCAATATTTCATTAATTATAAAGTCTCTAGCTTCCCTGCAATTACATGTTCTCTTTTATCAGACGTACATGCCAAAATAAGTACATTTTTTCTACCTCAGATTATCATTTTCACCTTACCAGAATTAAAAATTAATTAGATTGCATGTCAGCCAGGACAAATAAAATGAAACTAGAACCTCCAGATATGGAAATACCATTTTATAATAGACTTTCTACTTAACTTTTAAACTGTAGGAGTATTTAGACCTTCAAGGCCAAATTTAAAAGTATATCTATAGAAAATATATAATATTCTGTCGATGAATTCATGTATGACAAGTCCATTAATTGTACTAAGTGAATAATTTGAGAATGAATGTGCTTTATATTTTATGATTTTCATGCTGCACAAATTTAAATGTAATTATTCACTGCATTTTTTAACATGCCTTGCATCTTACACATATATTTTTATGTATAATTATGCACTGGATAAATAAAGTTTATCATTGTTATAAGTGAATCAGAGACATTATATATTTTGCTTATTGTGGAGACAAAACTCTTCCTTGGATATTACTTGTGCATGAGAAATGCATTTTATGTAAAAAAAATTACCAATACAACATCCAATATTCACACCAAACATGTTGTTTCCATCTCCCAATTTGATTAGAGCATAATAAATTTACTTACCGTGAGTAGAGTGTTGGCAATTGAGAAGAGTTCTTTAGATTGAAGAAGATAATTGAGGTCAGAATATGTAAACCAGCCTTTCCGATGACCTTCTCTGAAGGCAACAGCTTCCTCCAGGGCCTCTAACCATTCCCAGAATTGGTGTTCCCGGACGTTTACCCTCCAATCCTTGAAAAATAAGATACAGCTCATTTATTATACAAGTGAGAAACGTTGATAGAGAGCTACTGCCCAAACAGTTAAGTATTATCCATTTTGAAGTCGTTTGTGACAATAATTAGCTTTAATTGTACAAAATTAAGCAAAAAACTTTGATGGCTGTGCTAAATACTACATGGCTGACATTAATCAGGTGGATTTTTCTGTAAATCAGGGCTCCAGAGTTAATGAACAAAACGAGCTTCATTTGGGTCAAAGTCCCAGACCTAATTCTGCAAATCATGTTTCCAGGATGCTTGTGTACCTCTTTAAATTTCAGTTTTATTCTGTAAATGGCACAAAGATCTAGCTAGAGCTTAAATTAAGTTTCCTCCACCCAGGAAAATCCTACTTAAAATTACTGCACAGGAGCTTATTTGACTGAATGTGAGATTTTCATGCATAAAATTAACAGATTTACCTTGATTTCTAGAGATATTTATTTGTACAGAATTAATGCAATGTTTTAAGCTCCATAATGATAAGTAGCTTCAAGAAAAATGACATTTCATGCACAAGACAGCAACAAGTGGTTTCCTTTGTTTACCATATGAGATCAAGGGTAAAAGTAATATTTTGTTTTGACGGGACTACACAAGGGAAACACAAGTTTGATAATCAGTGAAATGGCATTGAGAGTAAGAAAATTAAGAGTAACCTGGTGCAAAATTAATGAATAAGCAGGAGTTTGAAAAACATTTAGATTTAAACTGTAACAATATGCTCACCAAATTGAAAATTCAGCAGTATTATAGCTAAATTGGCAATAAGACTGTGCTATGTGATATATTCATTAAAAATTAGACATGATGGTTATTTTATCATCTGGACACAAATCTCTTTCAAACACATTTCATGTTGCCAAATCTTAATCTACAGAAAGAAAGAACAAAACTGTGTCCAAGTAGTTCTACATTGGATAGAATACCATAATCATAGTTCCTGCACTTCTTCATCTTAGAATGGAATCACTATGAGCCATTTCAAAATGGCTGTTTGGTAACTTTTCTATGAAAATGAATCAAATAATGATTTCTCACCTGGAGCATCCATCAAATTCTCAAACCTTCTGGGATTTACCATTTTTACAGATTGGGGGACACATTGCTATTGTCATAAGATGGCTTGATGATTTATCAATATCTTAAGCAAATCCTTTTTCAAGCAATAATATGTTAAGGACATGATTATTATAAACAAAAATGTAATTGGCTATTTTGTGGAGCATTCAATATCTCCTTAGAAAATCCAAGAAATGGCACTGATAGCATTGGAAGAGGCTTTCTTTTAGCAAGCCTTATCTCTCAACATATGACTGTTAAAATTTCAGCTATTTCAATCATGCGACTTCATTTTCATAATTGATTTAGGCAACAAGCTTTTGTTAATTTATGAAAATAGAAAAAATTGAGTTTCATGTGGTGATTTAACAATCCTATTTAAAAGGCTTAACACCCAAGGACATCAAAGCCATATTGTATGAAGTTCATTGCATATCTGCTCTTGGTTTGTGACTTTTAACAGTGGATTAAATTAGTTTCAATGTAGTCATTCATCCACATATGATGACCATCATTCGAGACATCCAGTGCTACCGACTTCCTCTGAAATGATTGACAAAATCCAAACTATGGTTTTGAGTGATCAACAAATTAACGTTCATGAAATATTTTAGGCCACATGCGTATCACAAGGCACAGTGCTTTCAATTTTACTCAAAAAATTGGAAGTGAAATTAATCTGGGCATGATGGGTGCCACATTTGTTCTCAGTAGAGAATAAAAGCAATCGTGCCGTCGATATATAGGCTGATTTGGTACTTTTTCATTACAAGCGGTGAGTTTCTTCATCAATGCATAACTTTGATCAAAACATGGATATAATACTACACCTCGGACACAAACAAGGAGTCAAATCATTGGATTTTTGAAAGTGATCCAGCTCAGAAGAAGGCGAAGATGGTAAAATTGGCCGACAAGCTGATGGCCACAGTTTTTTGGGATTCACAAAAAATCATCTTCATTGATTCCTTGCAAAAAGGAAACAATAAACGGAGAGTATCATGAGTCATTATTACATTGGTTGAGTGAAGAAATCAAGAAAAAAATTCACTTCCAACAAGAAAATGTGATTAATTAAAATCGAAAAATTAATTTAATAATTATTTTGTGGAAAATTGCCAATTTTAATTAATCATGATATTCCACCATATCACGCCTGAAACGTCTCTTTTTATAAGAAAATGTGAGGTTGCAGAACAGTGCAGTTTTGATGGCAAAAGCTTTAGAATTAAAGTTTGAATTATTACAGCATCCACCACCACACTTGGCCCCAGGCAAAAATAATTTGTTTTTTTTTTACATATTTCCTAAGAATGTATTAATGGTCCCACAGATCATAAATATTTACCAATATAAAAACATCAAACCATATACATCATATGTTTTTCAAGCCTAAGTATAGAGAAATTACTTTGACAAGATATTTCTAAAATTGTAAAATACATCAATAACCTCTGTTATTTAGAGGTATTAGCTCAAGTATCAAGAAAAACTGATATTGCAACTAAAATTACCAAAGAGTCAATTAAACTATACCATTGCCAATAACATCTGTAACTAATTCGCTACTTAGAACAGCAAATGACTTACTGGTGAATCATTTAACCCACAACTCCATAGTATCAAACTAGTATGGTGTATGATTATCAGAAAGTACATATATTGAGTACTCACATCCTTAAAATAAACATATTACCACAAAAGTTACTCTTATATAATTGTTACATTTTTAAAAACTTACAATTGCATTAAGGAATTCCCTCTCTTCACAGTTTAGTTCAGTCTCGTCTATCCCTGAGGATGCAGCCCATTCATCATTAAACACTTCATCATCTTCACCATCGTCATGAAGAAACTTACTTGCCACCATCTGTGGATACATTAAGTGATATGAAATGTTTACTATTTTAAATGTTTATCACTTAAAAAAACCAAGGTCTTACAAATTGAGGGCAACATGACACATAAAATAATGGTTTTTTAGGATTAATTTGGTTATTAGAGTGCTCTGACTGCTTAAATTACATTCCACCAAACCCAAAAGAGTTTTAACATAGTGGGCAAATTGAGAAATGTTTTCAAAAGGTTTATGCATTTTTACAAATGGTAACAATTGTACCCTACTTTTGTCATAAATTAATTGAAGATCGTTTTAAATGAATATACTTTGTAACTTCCACACAATTTTTATTCGTACTACTGGTTTCAACGTTTCGGCGTCATCATCAGGTACCTCTGAAGCCGTCAGGTATGCCGAAGCATTGAAACCGGTAGTACGAATAAAAATTGTGTGGAAGTTACAAAGTATATCCATTTAAGATGAACATGAACCTCCACAAAGTTGAGCCTGAGACCAGAGAATTCATTAATTGAAGATATTAAATATGCATCTTTAACCAGTTTATATTTTACATTTTATTGCACATAGCACAGAAATGTTTACAAACATAAAAATTGCCGTATTTTATACAGAATAGAACCTTGTAACTTCTATCTTGTTTATTTAGGAATAATAAACCTAATTTTTTTTAACTGCCTTTGCTTAGTGAAAGAATGCTACAAATTTTTACTTTGGACTGGTTGATATCCAACCATTTTACCTTTTCAATCCTTCTCCACACACATCTCAAAAGCCTCCAATGCACATATTGCTTCATCAACAGGTTTCAGAGCAATATAAAATGGTCCACACGTAAGTTCTTCCTAGTCTTTTATTAACATCTTCAATACTCATCTTGGCACTCAAATTGCTCCTCATTGTGAAAACTGCTTTGCCTAATGCAATTCTTCCACAAATGTCACGAATACTTTGACCAACTTGGTCCAAAACACTAGAAAAGTAAATTGTTTCCACGTGCTCTAGTTTACGACTTCCTATTTCAAGGATACACGTAACATTCCTACTTTTCATAACCTTTGTTTTTTTACATTGAATCATATCCTGTACCTATCACACTGATTTTCCAATGCACTCAACAATCAATATACCCTCTTGGCAGACTAAATAAGATAATCTTGATAATCTTAAAACAAACTTTTTAAAGAATTTCTTGCCAAATTTCATTCCTATTTCCAGTTCTTCCTCCAAACATTTTTATCATTTCCTCTACATATAATTAGCAGAGCATGGGTGTTGATGGACATTCCTGTCCTCATACATATGGCTTATTTGGAATGGGAAATAACACTAATCTATTAAATCTTCCATGAAATTCCTCCCTCATAAACTCATCAAATTAGCTCATAACAAGTCATCCATACATGTTTTTCCAAAGCATTAATTAAGTCCTCAGGAATGATATTTATCTCTATGGTCTTATTTGATTTCAACTCCCTTAATGCTTTATCTATTTCACTATCCCATATTTCTCAACCTAATCTATCCCCATCTAAGTCAAATGCTCCGTCTATCCCTAAATTTGCTGACTTACCACATATATCCTTTGTGTGTTCTTTCCTGGTTTTGTTGTCTTTTTCTATTTACCGTTCCTATTGTTTCATTTGTGACTTTCATTTTTTCCTTTTTTGACATGTTCCCATTTTTCTTCCACTGTGCCCATCTTCCTGTCCTCAATGTTTTCTACTGCATCGTAGCAACCTTTTATTTTTGGTTAATTTTCTTACACACCACTTTCTCACCCATATTCCCTGTTTTCACCCCTTGAAATTCACCCTACTCACCTCTTCATTGGTACTAAATTATAACCTGAATTTGAAACCACGAAAAAAAAAGGAAAATCCTGTGAAGGAACATCACTGCTCCCAAATCTGTGTCTAAGTGTGATATATTCTAACTGACAGCTCTCTGAATCCCTGGGCACTTTCCATGTTTACCTATGCCAATCGCATTATTCAAACAAAGTTTTCATCATTATGATACCATTTATTTTGCAGAAGTCTATTGCTTTCTCATAAAAGCAATTCCTAATTCCTAAACTGTAGTACTTTCCATCCCTCCCACCCCTCCTTCACCCACTACTTTTACACTAAATTATCAAATGTTTCCTCCTAGCATCCTCTTATTTCCTCTAATTGAATGTACACCTTGTTGATTTCCTCATCCTTATAGTTACTGATTGGCATTTACACCTGAATAATGATTTAATTCATCGACTTAGAATATTATTTGTAGATGTAAAAACTATCAGTCCCTTATTCTAATTTAACTATGCTTAACAATAATGTATGTTTAAATAAAGTATTTGTCAAAATGTTGTGTGATATACAATTACAGATTACACCATGAAATAATTCAAAATATTATCTTTGGGATCTTTTTGAACACTCAAAGCTTATTTTCAGAAAATTTCTGGTGACCAGACAAAATTTATCATGACAGAGGGGGAGCGGCTTAACAGATATGGGATAAATAGAAAGTACTACCAGTGACAGCAAGCATAATTTTACAGACTTTGGATTTCATCGCTATTTAGACGAAACTTCAATGTATTTTATATTTAGTTTTGAACAATTCATATAAAACCATGAAGTGGATACATTCAAAATAGAATTGATGGTTCACACGCAGAAGAAATAATTACTGGCCATCTAATGGAAGTAGAGACAGAATAGGTTAAAGAGGTCGATTGAATGCGAGGCATACAACACAATTAGAACAATATAAAGTACATTCTAAATACCAATAACCTTTTGTACCAACAAAGATCAATTATATATTTAACATTCAAAACAAGAACATTATCAGCACTGAAAGAGTACTTTCACACCAAAATTTCTGAAATGGATACTGCATTCTCCTATCATTTTACCATTCACTGGATTATTATTACAAGTAATCTCCAGTTAAGGTGGGCATTGGAAGAACTACCAAAAAATTCTTGTCTCTCCAAAAAAATACAACCCAAAACATAGCTCTACAATAAGCCCCTCTTTATCTTCCTATACTTCCTTCCATTCAACATCCCTGTCCTCTTCCTGCCCCTTCCTCATTCACGTATATTCTACCCTCTATCTCAGTCTTCAATATCCAAATACCGATAATTAGATTACATAACACTGATAAATTTTATACCATTCTCTTGGACATATGAAACTTAGAGTGGAAGCTCATTATACGAGCATAATCCATTCCGTGATCTTTCTCATAAAGCAAAACACTCGTTTAGTGAAACAACTCTTTACATATAAAGTAATGTAAAATACAGTAACGCATTCCATGCCAAAAAAAATAAATTTTGAACAAGGTTCTTTCAAAGGAAATTGTGTATGCACTGTTTAGAATCGTGAATCATGAACTTTTCTTCTATTGTGGAATGTAGCAACTAGGAATGCGAACTCGATCTGTACAAGGAGATAAGAATCAAAATAAAATGTTAATCATTTATGATATGCACCTGATTCCATTTTAATAGAGAGCTGTCTACGGTCATTTTATTTCGCTGACACTTCAAAATTTGGCAATAATGTGACCAGGAATGATCATTAAATAAATTTATTCCATGCAATGCCACTGCCTTATTAGGATGATGCCTTGTATGCATGTTACGATGCAAAAGTTTCCATTGACCTCCCATCTCGTTTATCCTGCTGTTTTGATCTTAACACTTATTAAAGCCATGTGGAGTATATGAATGGTAAACAGGGGTTGATTTTCATCTTACTTGCATTTGTGTAAAATAAACGAAAAAAAAATTAATTTCGTAAATCACTTTGTATTTTATTTTAAACTATTTTAGAAGACCCGAATAGTAATTTTATTTTTTTATTGTAAAAATAATTATTGAAAAACTCGCTCACTCACATACGCATAATTAAAGTTGTATTGTCTATTGTAATTGTTGTTTCGCACATATAGGAGGTAACAATCATGATAAAATAAAACTCTCACTGAGAATGAAAGAAATCAAATAATTAACAGGATCCAATTAGAGTAAAGAGACTTAAAATGTGAATACTACATGCGGAAACTATAATGTATTGAGAAATCATTACGCTAGTTCAATTTCAGTGATTTTATAGGGCAGTTGTATACCTTGCAGCATTTATTCAGAGAGCTCACTAAAACATATGAATATATATTTTTTTGTTAAAAGCTCAAACAGGTAATACCTGATCCCGCTACTAGAAACATCAAAAAAATATATCAAAAATCATTATTAACTGAGATGCAGCTGAGTTTATGCACTAAAAACATAGGGGAAAACACCAAAAAAATGAGTCTTTTTGAATTTTGAGGATATTCCGGAGAAAAAATGGTAAATCTAACCCCGCCATTCAAAGGGATGGAAAAAATACACAAAAAAATAATTATTTAGAAGTTTGCCAAAAATTAACTACATAACCTAAAAATTCTTTGAAAAATTAACATTTTTCCTAAGCTCAATTTTAATTTTAAAAAATTGAACAAATCAAAATGTTTTAGGGCATAAAAATGTGCGTTCATGAATTTTTTCAGATATTTTAAAGCAAAGGATCGCTCAGGAAAAAGTTTTTCTGTAAAAAAAAAACACATTCTTTTCGATTGGAGACCCCTGGGGCCACTTGGGGAGCTAAAAATTTGGCTATAGGGATTTCTAAATATTTACTTTCGAGTACCCAATCCCAAATAAGAATCCAGCCGAGTGCAGATTTTACCATCTTAGCCCGTTATAGCCTTTAACACGGAAAACCTTATAACTGCCCCATCCAGCTATCACACACCCATTAACACTGAATTATTGCAAAAAACAGCCATAACTATGCATCCTATTTTATAAAATTTTTACATACTAAGATATTTTAACAAAATAAAATTGCTCTTCTTAATAATTTCCTCAATCCTGATTTATTATAATGTTTATAGAATTATAATGTAATAGAATGTCCACTTAATATGCATGCATGATTCCGGTTTCATCCAATGAAAAATAAAATTGGTAATTGTAATTTTTGCAAAAAAAGTTTACTACTCATAAATGGCACTAAAATTTCAAGACACCCGAAAATAAGAGATTGGTAGGTTTTCCCACAGTTGAGAAAATATTACTTCGCTAACTATTCGGAATCGAAAATTAAATCTAATAATAAAAGCTATGAAATAAAAGAGATAAAACACTACCATTGAAACAACAAACAGCTTTGAAGGTGAAGTCTTCTCGAGATATTTGGGGTTGCATTCACGAAGTCGATCCACATATATTAAGGCCAATACAAGGGAGCATGGAGATATGCATGCTGCTCTCGATATCTCCCCAGCTTCTGCAACGCCAAGCCTTTCCAATCCAAGAACCTTTCCCTCAGGACGCAAACACAGGTGAACTCCATTCCCAGAAAAACGTGCCTTGGAAAATATCTCTGCAGCCAATTCTGAGCAAAAAGAAATAATAATCACAACTGAAATAAAACACACATGAAGAAATAAATTGACACAGCAGAGTCAAAAATCCTATCAAACTGAGCTATGTTGCACGTTCATCCAGAAAGAAGAAGTGCATGTCATATTCACACAAATTGCTCATTTCCCTTCAATTACAAATCTACAATTATTATTAGGACAAATACATTCCAAGAAAAATTAAACTAAATTTCAACTTCCTCCAACAAGCTCCATTTCAATCCCTTCACTCACGAATCTGCTTTAAGACAGGCACGTGCTTTCTTCACCCTGATAGCCAGTCAAAAATTTCTATGACATATATTGGTCCCATCTGGAAGAATGACCCTTCCCATAACTACCCTCCTTGGTGGGACAGGGACACGATTTTTGTCTTTGACGGGCTACAGCATTAACTTTTCAAATTGTTGACCTAGTTTTGAAAATTCCCCAAAGAGCAAGAATACATATAAAGCCACCTCAGCAAGCTGTTGTCATAATGTAAATTGAAATTCGTCCAGGTGAATGTGTGTAGTAGGGAACTCGAGGAGGGTCTTCCTTCCTTTCCAAAATAACGCCATATAACGTGGCAATCACACGTTCATCTTTTTACACTACGAATCATCTTTTTATGGTAAATTCACAAAAGTTTCACTCTCAATTTGAAACTTTATTAGAGGTACCAGGTGATCACCACTACGGCCCGAGTGGTTTTTAATACTCTCTTCTAAAAGAATCAACTCCATAAGAACAATGCCCACACAGTTATATTTTTAAGATATTCAGTTGTTTGGCAAGGACGCATGTATAAAAACGTGTTTCCGAAATCTTTCCTTCACTTCTGGTGGGAGATACCAAAGAAAGTTTTGCAATACTCAATGATTACACAAATAAATACATCGATTTCACATGATAGTAAATAAATGAAGCTCGGCACTTGGCGTTTAATTGAAACATATAGTAATGTAGAATGTTTGCTTTCATTTAATTTTCATTAATGTTTCTATAGCTTTATCCTAACTCGGATTGTGCAATTCTTTTTTTATTCTAAAATTATATATAAACAAGATATAGAGTAATATGCGATCTCCTTTGAAAGTATTTTCCTATTCCAAAAAACCCTATTGGAATCGTAAATGTAACCTGCACATGATACCAAATGTTACTCACATCAAATCCCAATTATGTTAGGTGGTACCAGCGAGTTTAGATACTCACGGGTAAATCCAAAATATAGCTTTTTCCGAATACCTGTCATGTGTCCACTTGTATCGACAAAATAATGGCGGGAATGACAGCAGGTTTGTCGTTACGGCGTATACAGCGAAAAGTAGTAATTTTACCTCACGTTAGTTACAGAAAATACTGTAACTCAAAGTGGGTCCGAAACTTCACAAGCACACTGCATGCCAAACACAACAGAAACTGTTCACTCTCGATTTTACGATGTTGCTATCGAAATTTTAACCCACATATGTTAGCAGATTTTCCTCACTCCACTTGATAATGGCATTAGGTGAAACCGCCGTACTAATTTACACAAAATTGAAACCGAAACACAACTTTCCCGAACACTTGTCCTACGGAGGGCCAGTTGTACCGACAAAATAATGGCGGGAATGCCAACAGGTATGTCGTGATGGTGAATATTTTTAAGATTAGTAATTTAACTTTTGGTTAGTTACAATAAGTACTGTAACCCAAACATTGAACACCATAATGCACGGTTCGCTTTAAGCCATACACATTACTGAAATCTCTAAGTTCTAGATTTGAAGATACCTGTTACGGGTAAACTAAAACGGTCAGTTTTTGGCAGCTTTCCATAGCATAAAGTCTTGTTAATTCTTGACAAAAACTCTTCGTGATTCCCAAATACCTGAAATAATAAAAATTGACACGATCAGGGTTTCACTTAACAGTTTTCAAAACCTCATGATTAACATGAAAGGTGAATCATCTTGAAATATATGTACCTTCAATTTAGCTTTAGTTTCTCTTTTCTTTTTCTTCTGCAGCCATGACGAAAGCGTTATTTTGGGACCCATTGTCTAACAATTTTTTCACCTTCACTATATGATTACTAGTCTACCCCAAAAAATTTACTGCAGCTCCGTCATCTTCAAGATAACACAGACCGCAACAGGAAAACAAAAGATAGACGCATCACGAAAAAAGAAGAAAGAATTGCGCTGTCCTTATCCAGCTGAAATGATGGTTGCGTTCTCTGTGATTCAAATATGAATTTCTCACAGTAATCAATGTTCACAGTGAAGGTTATTCTTAAAGTAATCCTGGCCAAATATTTGAATATATTTATTAAAAATTAAAATTCATGTGCTCTGAGGCGTTCCGGACATCGTAAATAGTTCATCATGAAATGTAATTGGACTCCGTTCCGAAGCCGTTTTCCTAGATCTAGGATTCCGGTTGGTGCCTTTTCACGATTTTATGAATACAATCGGCATGGCCAAGATTATTACGGAATGAATTTAATAAAAGGGCATTTTGAATGCGGAATATAAATACGTTAACACAAGTACCAGTGTGTTATATTATTTGGCTCAAGGAAATCAGATAAAATTGTTAGGGAATTTTTAAAATATATAAGCGCAATTCTAGCAAATTCAAGGCCAGACCGATACCCTTACCTTAATTGCTGGGTCAGGGACTTGAACCCAACCCGAATGACTATTTGTTTCCAAACAAGAACATTTATGCTAATTAATTTAAGCGTATGGAAGAAGAGTTCCAAGTCCAGACAAAGAGTACCTTTGCCGGAAATTCTCATTTTTTTCAGACAATGATTTTCTTATGCACTAAGTTTATTTAGATTCCTCCGACAAGGAAGTTTTCAGATAGTTTGCGTTTCGTTATAAAGCTGGTCGAGTTCCGACCCATTGCGGGAAGGCCTATTTAAATACCATTGAAAACAATCTAAACTATATATGGCCCTATTATCATTGAAGGACAATTATTCTTCTACGTTATTATGTTCGTGGACAATCCGTGACCTATGTTCATGGTTGTTGCAATGGAGTTTGGATCCTGGGATGATTTCTGGGGACCCTGACCTAGGATTAGGTGGGGATTACAGGTTTTGTCATTCATTACAAAATGTGTAGATCCATTGCCACCGTCTATTTCTTGGAGAAGAGCTCCAAAACCCTTGCCCAGAGTAGACACTTCAGTGCACTATTAATATTTTCTGGGCAAACATTCATAGTGATGAAACTGAAAGAAGCCAGTAAAAGTGGATTCAGAGCATATTGGTTGATAATAGAATGTTGATAACTGTTATAAATGGGTGAATGCTGGGAGACCTAAGGCAGAAAAGATTTGACCTTTTGTTCAGAATAAAGGGAGCTAGAAAATATCTGAAGCGAAAAAGGTTTATTTTAGCGCACAGTGCTACAGTGTTAAATTTAGTTTTGGGTAGCACTTTGAAGTCTCTGGCTACACAAGTAATCTACGCTGACTGATAGACTACTATCAATCAATTTTTTAATGAAACCTTATATTCATCATTGCTATAGCTTTATTAACTTCCATCATACACAGTGACATTTGGCAAACTAAATTATGTTCACATCTGGAATAGAAGGTAGAGTAGTTCCTTTTATCTCTGCCCACATTAGGCTATTTTCTATGCAAACAAACCAACTGTTACACCTTGGAGACCAACAACCCACAGCCAATTTATTATGCACCCTGTTCTTGGGTGGATAATATGTTTTATAGCATAGTTCACTAGGTCATATAATGCAAAATAGCCCAACCCAGAGTGTCCTAGAAAATACATCACCCAGATATACTATACGTCAAGCCATTGTGGGATGCATATATATTCCCAAAATCTACACAAGGGAAAAATTAGTTTTTCCAACAAATGACTGTGTAACTGACAACTATTTTTCCCCAACTAGTAGATGCCCACAATTTTGCTCTCAGTCAAGCATTAAACACCATCACCTTAGCTAGTACATACACATCATATCCTATAAAAAACCATAAACACAGTAATCAACCCGAAGGTCGGTTTAGTAGGTGATGGTAGAGCTAAGCCATGTACCAAGCCTGGCGGAGTGTGAATATTCACACATCAGGGTAGGGGGGCCAGTTCCTTTCCCTGTGCCGGTTATGGTTTCCCAGGAAGATCTGGTACCCAAAAAATCAACTAGCTTGGGTGGAGCTGCAGGTGCCCAAAGTGCCTTGCCCGGGAATCGAACCCGGGACCCTCTGGTCAGCAGTCCAACACTCTACCCGCTAGACCACCGCGACCCGCATCATATACTATATGTATTATTATTACTATTAATTTTTATTTGCCCAGAGATCACAATACAAAAATACCAGGTGGGTGGTGCATGTACATGATATGAGGCATGTCAATACCAGGCCATGTCAATACATATCAATGTACGGGGACAATCCCAAATTACAGACATAACTTATCATCTAAAATGAAACAAAATGTATATTCCCATATTTAATGAAAAATCAATGAATAACATTTCTCCTTTAATAAGCAAAAGTAAAACATATATAAAATATAAAAAAATACACAAGTGTGAAACACAGACCTAAATATTAGCGATTTAGGTCAGTTCTGCAGGCATTGGTTTTCCCTCTAGGGCTGCTAGAATATTTTGAGCTGTCAGTAATGCCATATCTGTCCTTGTGCTTAGTGTAGCACTTCCAATGTGAGGTAATACAACTAGAACATGAAAATTAAGTTATAATTTACATATCATATTCATTAATAGCACAACATCAAATTTTATTCCTCACCACAGTTATCCAACTTCAAGAGATCATGATTGGATGGAAGTGGTTCTGGTGACATCACATCAAGCCCAGCTGCCGCTATTCTTTTGTCTCTCAAGGCTTCCACCAATGCCTCTTGATCAACTAAATCTAAAATTCAGGATTAATATTTAAGAAGATGCCATATGAAGTCATCACAGAGTAATGGTATTAAACTAAACAGAGCATTATAATTACCTCCTCGGCTGGTGTTTATGAATATGGCACCACTTTTCATTTTCCCAAACGCTTCATTTCCAAACATTTTAGTGGTTTGTTTTGTCAGAGAACATGTTACAACCACAAAGTCACTCTGCATTAATAAGTCATCCAGTGTAACATAATGGGCACTTATCTCCATTTCATAATCCTTCCTTGAGCGACTACAGTACAAAACCTGCTTTACTCCAAAAGGCACTAATCTCTTGGCAACAGCTTTGCCAATTCTCCCAAAACCAACAATGCCAACAGTAGAACCTTTCAAGCCTTGTCCACACATCCACATTGGACTCCATGATGCCCACATGCCACTGAAATGAATGGCCAGGACATAAAAATATGGAATTATAACCACAAACTAAAATAACTAGTGAAGGCAATTTCAAGAACCTCATATTCAACCATAACAGTTCCCACAAAGAAATCGCTTTTGCTGAAAGGCAATTGTACAGGTAGATGCAAAATTAATTGGCTAACCCAAAAAACGGTTCTCTGTATGCTGAGTTCTTTCTACAGCCAAACCCAATTGAGGAACAGAATATTTTTAATAGTTTAGCATTGTTCAAAAAGAAATAAATCCAAAACCTACTGAGTTTTAACTTAGTATTCCTATGTAGCCATTCTAACAAACAAGTCCCGCAATTATCGACAGTAAATGACTATGTTCCAAAAGCTAAAGAATCAAAGTCACCTAATAGGAATAGCTCCATCATGTACATGTATTATTAAATATAGGCTTATTGTACTACACCATGAAATGCAAAAAGGAAGATAATCATATGTAATTACCATGCATTTTAAATAAAACTATATTCACTCATTGCACATTTTTGGGGATGGGGGTTTCAACAATTAGTAATAGAGGTCAAAAGTCAACACTGTGGCAGAATGCAATACTTTAGTAAATAAAATCAAATTTTGATGAACACCTTTTTTATATTTTCTTTAAATAACAATACATAGATACTGAAAAGGGCTCAGTTCACATCAGTATTTAAGAACTGATATTAATCAGAACTTGGTCACATTAAGAAATATACATGAACTTCTTGGTATAAACCAAAATTGGGGAAAACTTGGGTTACTTCAGTAATAGTTTTTAATCACCTAATGAGTACCGATGATTTCATAAAACCTGCACAGTATGCTCACACACCCCCTCTTTAAATGGGAGGTTCTCCCACTCTAAATGTCCTCCCACTCCCGCCAAGATAATCCACATTTACACATCTGACTTTTGCAATTGTTTTGGATATATTTTTGGTTTTGACTGGGTTTTTCCATTGATTCCACAAATCATTATATTTGACTTTTTTATCATTTTATTAATTATTTTAATGGTGTTCCACAATGGTCAGCACATCAAAATCTTCATCTTTTCAAGGAAAGGCATGAAGTAGCAAGGTTCATGAAATAGACTCTAGAGTAATTCATTACTTTAAGTTAAATTTTGATGAAGAAAATTTATTTAAAATTGAATATTGATTATTGTGTGCATCCCAATTTCAGGAGATGTAGTGGTTTCTGTCCAAGTTATAAGTAATGCAGCCAAATGAAACTTTCAATTTTCATGCTGCTTTAATGAAATATAGGATGGGATGTTGAAGACTGTGATAGAAGAGAAAATATTGGACAGGCAAGGTATGGGGAGAAAAATGATAGATAGGCATGTTGGTTGGAATAAAGGGAGGTAAAAAGTATATGGAATTGAACAAATATTTAACAGTGTGAGGAGTTACGTCATGACGTGTTAGACAATGCTAGAGAGTTGTGGCACTGCTAAGTTGTCCACCCAAAACCTACCTTAAATGGTAGACTAACAGATAATACTAAAGCTTAATCTAAAATGGCCCTTGGGCTTCTTAAGTCTGTCTCCCAACATAGATATTTCAGTAAGCAGATGTAATTAAACAGTATAAAAATAAGTACCTAATGCTTTTATTTTAAGTTACATACATTTTTCATTCATGATTGAGAGTTCATCTAAATTTAAAATTATATTTTTTTACTGAAAATTTTAATAGTCGTTTTAATCTATAAGGTTTGTGAAGATATTGCAGCTTCTTAACATAAGTTACTCAGAAACAAAAATATATATGTTTATATAAAACCATAAACAGTATTCAACGTGAAGGTTGGTTTGGTAGTTGATGGTAGAGTGCACACAGTACTAAACCCTATATGGCGTGTGAAGCTCACACATCAGTGTAGGGGGGCGGTTCCTTTCCCTGTGCCGGTTATGGTTTCCCAGTAAGATCTGGAACCTGAAAAATCACATAGCTTGGGTGGGGCTACAGGTGCCCAGAGGTTTGCCCGAGAATCAAACTATATATATATATGCTATACGGGCTTCTTTAACTTTATAGTAAATATCACATTCAAGCATTTTGTTACAATTACACTTACTTTACTTAAATCAAGTAAAATATCTCATTATCTTATGATTTTTCATTTACTCTAGGTTCTGATTTAATTCACAATGGATGTAAAACAACAATATATTTGAACAATTCTTCTAAGTCTAAATGAAGGGAAGAAAAGAATGCTGAACAGAATGAAGGGAGGTAGAAAGCATTCCGAATGGAAGAAGAGTTTCAGAAAAGAAAATACTTTGTTCCTCCACATACATTTTATAATGCATTACCTAGGTTTTGACTAACAAAGTTATCATCAGGTGTAAGTCTAGTCTTTGTAAGTCAAAACCTAGGTCGAGCATAATAAAATGTATGTGGAAGAACAAAGTATTTTCTTTCCTGATATGAATTGTTTCCAGAAAGTGAGGCCTAAAACCATTCCATTCATGGAAGAAGAGTTAATTGTAGTGGGGGGGAGGGTGTGAAGTTGCCTTTATAGATGAGGCAAATGAATGTAGTGATATTCACTATTGTGTACATCCAAAGCCTACCTTAAAGGTTAACTATGAAATAATAACCATCATGAGGTTCTTTCCCTTTAAGTGGTGAGAGGGTTTGTGCATTCTGATGATCCCTAGGGCAGTGCAAAATCAGCTACTTGATGTCCAGAAGCAATCGACAACAGGGATGTTTGAGTACAGAAGTTGAGGAAAGATTTCTGAATATTTTGATATGGAGCATACTGGAGGATTTTTGTATGGTGTGGACACATGGTTGACTGATGAAGCAAGACGATAATAAGCAATATTTGAAGCTTTAGATATGCAAGTGTGAAGAAGGATGAAAAGCAATCAGGTTTCACAAGGTGGAGTCTGAAACCATCAAAGTAAGGTATTGTCTGTAACAAACACTATTAAAAATCTGTGCACAAAATGAAAAACATTTAAATGAAATGCTCATCTATTCATCATGAATACTGGGTTCGATTAAATGGTTAATGTAGTACACTAGCTAGATAAATATTCACAGCCAGAAATTGGCTAACACTTCAAGGATTAATTTAATCCTAATTGATATGTTTGCCTTCTCCCATGCCTGCAGAAGCAGCCAAATCCTCAGTGATGTAAAACATGCCATTGCCTTCATTCTGAAAACTTGTATCCTGCCTATCAAACACAGATGGTTAGCCATATCATTCAGGGTCAATTATCCTAACAGAGACTGCAATTATAAATTTTGTTTTCCTGAACATATTCATAAAACTGCTCAATTATTATTGTTATTACTTTTATTTGCCCAGAGATCACAATACAAAAATACCAGGTGGATGACATATGTACATAATATAAGGCACGTCAAAAAGGAGCAAAGACACAGGCTCAAATTAAGATACAAAAAAAAAGGAACTGGTACTCACAGTTACATAACATTTGGCACAAACCCATGAACATTGGCTGTAACATGCACATGACAAACCAATTAAGAAAAATGATTGATGACCAACATGAAACGGACCATGACCATTGCTATAAACAGAGAGTATGAACCTTCTGGTCAGGAATATTGTTTAGTTATTCGTCAACCGAGTAGAACATATTACGTTGTAGATATCTTTTTAATTTATGTTTGAATGCAGCAGTTCCCTTGGTTTCCTTTATGCTTTTGAGTAGTTTGTTATATAATCTAATGCCCATTTCATTGGGTCCTAATTTCAATGCTTTGGTTCTAATATTCCCATAATGGAAGTTGTTCCTACCGCTGGTGAAGTGATGATGATAGGCAGAGTTAAGAGAATAGTTTCCAATGTTATTTCTTATATACAGAATTAAGAACATAATGTATATGAATGAGAGTGGTAGCAGATTTAATTCGAGGAAAAGAGGTCTTGATGGGGCATTGTGAGGTTTCCTGGTTATTATTCTAACAGCTTTCTTTTGCATTTTAAAGATGGTTTGAGAAATAGCAGCTGATCCCCATAATATTATACTATAGGTTATATTCGAATAAATTTCCCCATAGTATAAATTGAGTAGTATAGTCTTACTTGTGGTTTCATACAAGTGTCTTAATAAATAGCAAGTTGAACAAAGCTTATGTTGAAGGGCTTTAACATGCATATCCCAAGTTATATTAGCACACAGAGAAATGCCTAGAAATTTACATTCCATCAAATTCTCTATTGATTGATCATTTATTTTTACCAGCAGATCATCTGTCACATTTTTATTGTATGTAAAGTATACTATTTTACTTTTATTTACATTTAGATCTAGAAAGTTGTCTGTACACCACTTGTTTATTGCAAGTGTGACAGCTTTGATTTTTCAACAAGGCTGGGGTAAGTTTGTGTTGATATTATTACATTAGTGTCATCAGCATACAGCACTGGTATAATTCCTTCATAATTCTGTAAGCAGCTAGGTAGGCCATTGATATATATCAGAAAAAGGAGTGGCCCAAGGGTTGAGCTTTGTGGAACGCCTTTGTTAACTTGGTATGCTTCAGAGGAATATTTTGACCCATCTACTGACAACACTACTTTCTGAGTGCGATTGTGGATGTAGGACTTCATCCAATTTAGAGGAGTTCCTCTAATTCCTATTCTATTGAGTTTAATTAGTAGTCTATCATGGTTAACATTATCAAAAGCTTTTGACCAGTCAAAAAACAATCCAAGAGTTTTGCGTTTAGCATCTAATGAATTAAGTATAATGTCAATTGCCTGACATATGGCAGTATTGGCAGACCTTTCAGATCTAAATACATGCTGAGAATTTGAAAGCAGGAGGTTTTTTTCGAGATAGGATGCTATTTGCATAAACATGGATTTTTCAAATATTTTAGCAAATGTATTTTCGACCGCTATTGGTCTGTAGTTGTCTAAATCATTCACACAGCCATGGTTTTTATACATGGGCACTACTTTTGATTCTTTTAATTGGGATTGGAAAATTCCTTGTGTCAAAGATTCATTAATTAAAAATAAATGGGATGCTTTTATGGCTTCAAAACAATGATGAACAACTTTAACAGGAATTTCATCAGGGCCAGTACTGAATTTGTTTTTAGATTGATTTCAGAACAGGGCTTAGCAAACATTGATGATGGTGCTGCATTTGCAAAAAGCACATTAGCTTGAGGATAGTTGAGCAAGGAGCTGATATGTAATGTTTGTTAAATTTATTGGCTAAAGATGAAAAGCTAATGGCAATGTTATTTTCAGGGTTACAAAGTTTGGGGAGAGCAAGTTGTGGATTTTTCTTACCTCTACAATCATTAATTATTTCCCATGCAATTTTGGACTTATTATTGGAATTAAGTAACTTATTGTCATTACAAGTTATTTACGTAGTAGAAATCAGCTTACGGTATTACTTTTGAAATTCCTTATAGAGTAACCTGTGCTCATGATTGTTAAAACTTTTACTGGAGATAGCAAGTTTTTTAAGGATAGTTGAGTAGTACCGGATCTCGTCAGTTAGCCATGGCTTACGTTTTGTTACATGAAATATTTTCTGCTGTATTACTGGGAAACACAATTCAAAATTGTGTCTGAATATTGAATAAAAGTAATTGAAACCTTCATCTACAGACTTAAAGTCATAGACACTGTCCCGCCAATTGTCTTGATTTAAGTTTTTAATATTAATAATAAACAGGTAGGTTAACAATATTGGTATAATATAACCATAATGATTATTTTACATAAAACTACTGAAACATACTTTCATACTTTGTTATTAAATGATTATTATATCATATATTACCTACCTTATGGCTTTGCTTCAAACTAGTAATTCTAGAATAGTAATACAACGACAGAAGTTATCAACGTTCAAAGAATATATCACATGTGGCACCAAAAATTAAAAGTACACAGAAGATATGCCTAAATCACATTCTGAAGTGTGCTTCCATCTGCGCTTACAAGTAACTGGAGCATGATGTGTGCTAGTCTGCACTGCACAAACTAGAACAGCCTCATAATTACCCATAGATTTACAGCATTGGAGCCTGGCCTATGGGGACCACCTGGCACACCCAAATGGGAACAAGATACATCAAGTAGGTGCATTCTCCATCAAATGGGCTCTGATGCTCTTCACATATTACATATTTTGGGGTAGTGGAAAGATAGTTACAGCCTGGCAACAACAAGAGTATTAATATATGAGATGATATGGGTCCAAGTAAAAGTGGGAAGTAGGTGCTGTTCCCTTCATTCTGTAATGGCATCAAAGTAGGTCTCAGAATGTTGCTCAAAATAAAATACCATTGGGATTCGAACCTAGTCCCTTGGTATGGGACGATAGAATCCCACCCACCTCAACAATCTGAGCCAATGAGAAAAACCCAGACCTCAAAGATCCGTATCCTTGGACCACAATTTGTGTGAAGGATCATCCACATCTAGAAAATGAGAGCTATGGACAAGAACAAGTGCACTTCGACTTCGAAAACAACAGTGCTTAAAATTATTTTACTGGAGACGAGGGTGCTTATATAAATATCCACTCTCACTCCAAAGGTATGTGATGAAAATGAATGGCAATGTTCTGTTTACACACACTCCAGCATCAGTAGAGTTCGCAGCGAGGAAATATCTCTATATTTCCTCGCTAAGTCTTAGCAAACTCAATATGAGCCTTTTTGTACCCATTTAGCGGAAGACTCCGTTAAAAGTTACTAACGCCGAATCTCCCACAGTTTCTTGGAAATTTAATATAGGCAACTTAATGGCCACACAAGGGTGTATATCGAATTGTTAATTTTCAAATAAATATCTGAATGCATGCTGAAAAAGGAGTAATTAGAATGTTTTCAAAGCTCATAATCTTTACCATTCCTTTCACTAATTAGAAGCATTTTGCATCTTACTTGAGTATTGCTCGATTTGCCTCAAAGAATCTTCGAGAAGTCGCCAAAATTAAGCCCAGAGTAAGATCAGCCACAGAATCCGTTAGCACATCTGGCGTATAGCCTAATCGTATTCCCCGTGATCTTAATTCTATCGTGTCAATATGATCATATCCAACTGACATAGTTCCAACAACTCGGAGAGTTGGCCCTGAAAAGGACGGTATCATTTTTCCAAAATAATGGAATGAATGCTCAAAAAAGTGTTGTCATCAAAGAGTATACTAACCAGCCCTCTCAACTAGCTCTTTATCAATTCGATCCGTGAGGGTACAAAATAGTGCATTCTTCCCCTTAACATTTTCTAATAGCACTTCACGTGGAACAGGCATTGGTTCAAGCCACATTGAAACTTCAGACCTAGATTTTCCAAATAAAATACCATCATTAGTAGCCTACTAAGGGCTTCCAGTAGTTACACTAACGTTTGAATGCTAGCAGAACTCACCGTTCTTTGAGTAAATTAATAGCTTCCTGTGGGATATCAGGTCTTGTAATGAACACTTTGGGCTTAGACATCGTGAATTTTGTACGAAAGCCAACTGCAAATGATGACCCCCCTCCAAAGCCGTTGAAGATTCGAGTAGGCAACTGAAGAAAAATGCTCCTACATATAATTTCCATCGTTATATTAAAAAATTGCTCAATCCCTAAATAACATGACAAAATATTATCCGTTAATGGGTTTATTAGATCTTTCGGCTGCTCTACAAATTCTTGGCATACAATTTGAGCGAATTGTTCCGGCATGAAAAGGCGAGATATAAAATTGTGATTGTATTAATGACATCCATTAAATTAACGTGTCAGGCTAAAAACAGCGCAATAAACTCTATCTCAAGTCATCCCCAACCAATAATACTTCGAGGAAGCCTCCGTATACCAAATTTGATGATAAATCTGCAATTTTCAGTGAACCTTTGAACCAAGGGGAACATTTCATTTTTTTCGTAAACTGGTTAACAAGGGAAATTACATGAATTTGTCCCACGCCAATTTTCATCTACAACAAAATAGGCATATTTTTTTAAAATTTGGGAATGAGGTCATCAATTCTCAACACAACTTATTCCCTACCTTCCAATGACAGATAGCGGAATCTGAGCCCCGTTGCCAAACTGAGTTTCAAGCAACCAGATTCATACGACAAATGACTGTAGTGTAAGCGCACATTGGTCCTGGAATAATCATTTTGTTTTTGTCTAGATGATGATGTTTTGGAATAAATTAAAAACCTTGTTGCAACGCCGTCCCATGTAAAACTTAACTTGTATTAATCTATTCAATTTGATGCCTTTGTACGTGATGACCTTATAGCATTACTGTGGAAAACTGCTAATACTATATGTTACTAAGCGAGTATAACGATTTCAATATAGCTATTCGCTGACTCTGCGGATATTATAATATATTAATTGCAAATATATACCCGTAGTGAATTAACGAAAACATTTCTTTGGACAAGAATTCTTAATATTTGATGCTCTCATATGATTCTAAATTCACCTATGCTTTTACGGTCCATTAAAGGGGTGTAATGCTCCCCATGGCACCTTGTATGACGAAAAATATACTCATAAATTGCCACGATCTGCCTGAAAACTACCATAGGACGTGTTTCTTTATCAATCGAACTTCTCTTTATATTATTATCGATCTACCAGTTAAGGTGAGTTTTGGAAGGATACAAGCGGTACAGCGACAATTTCCTTACTGTTCCACACAACTCAACACTCTACAATAAGCCTCTTTTCAACACGGTATACTTCCTTTCTCCAACCCGTTCACCACCCCTTTCCTGTTCCTGCCCCTTTTTCTCATGCATAAGACTTCTTCCATCAGTCTTCAACATGTCATTGCCAATTAAAACGCCCTGTACCCATATTTCCTATCTCTTTTTGATTTCTCCCAACTATCCTCTCCCGCCATGCCCAACACTTTTTCATTGGTTTTCAATTCTGTCCACAACATCCTACTCCATCTACTTATCCATCCTACTCCACATCCACTGTAAATAGTTGTACCATAAAAAAGTATTGTGACATCTACCAAGTTTTCTAATTCCTTAATATGCGATTTCACCTTGTGAGGTAAGGTTGCGCCTTACCATTTAGGACCGTATTTTTGTTTTTTTTTTGTATTTTTTTAATAACCCTGCAGCCGTTGTAATAAATGTAGTAACATTTGTTCTATACATCGTCCTTAAATATGATGCCTGCAACTGGTGCACCAAATTCATGTTTATGATCTTGAGTAAATGTCTTGTTCTGTACCAGAGATGGTGGTAAACGGATGGTAACGGATTCCTTAAGTATGTGATATGTGGATAGTGAAGGAAAGATGTAAAAAAGATAGTACTTCTGACAAAATATCTTCAAAATAATGCCAATGCCTATGTATATTTGGAAAATTAGTAGTTTGAATGCAATTGCAAGAGATTTCCCAAAACAGCTCATTCACCAAATAATTATTTCTTATCCTGAACTTTAAGGATAACTCCCAAATATCATTACTCAAATGATAACAGGGCAAAGGGCAGAGATTGCACCAAGAAGGTTCCCAAAGGCCACTGGCGCTTGTCTTCCTTCTCTTCACTATTTCCTAAAACCAAAAGTGAATTACCTTTCGGGATATCTAGGAAAGGGTAAGGGACAACCCTTTCACACCTTAGAAATGTGGTACTTATTGATTTAAGCACAATCCCAACTGATTATCTAAATTGTAATCCTCCAGATCTCTGATTTTCATAGACTTATACAATAGACTGCAAGATAATTTGAAAGTGTCAGGATAATAAAAAAGTAGGCATAGAGAGATTAGTAATAAATTATTAATGTATCACTCATTGAGTAAGAGAAACTTCCTTCACCCTATCATGTTGACAGCATGTCTTTGTCATTATATTCTGACCTAATAGTGTAGAGTGGACTTGAATTATCTCAATGTTTTTTATGCCTATGAAAAATCTCACAAGTGACTAGCATCATTACGTGTGTATGCATGTCTATCACCGAATATTCAAATTTTGGATCCTTGGTTATTCTGTAACTGTGCAAGGCACATTGCAGTTTTAAATGAACCAGGAAGCTTTTCTATTTCGTTTATGAACCATTCATTTCTAGAATGAATCTGTAACATGATGCATGCATGCAGTATATTCGACCTCTTTGCTTCTGGTAATCATCTGTGTACATATATTGATTGGTTAATGGGCATTGGTATAGAAACATAATCGAAGATATAAGCATACTGGGTTTCCTCAAGTCCAACCCCAAATCACTGAGAACTGCTGAATTACAGAATTAATTAGGAGGGGAAGGTACCATGTCTTAGCCTATTCATAGTGAACAGGATGCTTTAAACCTCACCATTTTATGTGAAAGCTAATAAGCAACCCTTTATGCTCAAAAATGGAGACTAATACATGTAAATGCATGTATGAACATATGAGTATAAGCATATATTGGATTATCAAATTTATGCCTTCATATCTTTCAAAATGACTTATTTCTACATTTCAACTTCTTTAACTCCTTCTCTGAGGTATATTCCCAATAAATTCTCCTCAATGCCACAAATGTTAGCAGCAATCAATTGGGTAATGTGGAAGTATGACTAATGCAATCAAATTCAATTATCCCCCACTAGAGGTATTAGCAACCATTGGGTTATGTAAAATTGGGATGGCCATTCTAGTTCCCATTCCTTTTTCTAAATTTCCCTGAACAAAAAAACCATCCTTATTTCTGAATTTTCTGAGTATAATTAGTTATTTTTATACCAATCATCCCTCATTGCTATGCAAGCCACTGGTATCTCGTGAGTCATGCTTAATAGTTTTTCCAAGAGCTGCATCCAGCATGGTATTTGGCTAACATACATTGATCTAGTTAGCAAATGGAAAATGCTGTTCATTGTGAAGTCTCAAAGCTCATATCAAATTCCATCTTTTAAAAATATGCCATTTTGTTCCCGAGTAGCCAACCAGAAAATAAATTTCCAGGATTTCCATATCAATGTTAAGGCCTACCAGGCCTGGAATTTAAAAATTAAGTCATACAATTAATTTCTTAACTGACTGATTAGTCTCTTTATGCTAGCAAACTGACATGTAAAATGTTGATAGCTAGCAAAATTATAGAATCGTATCAGGAAAGTCTCACTTGAATACTTATACAAATGTCATGATGACTGGACAATTAATTTGAAATTGGTATCCATTACTACCAACCACAGTTATCCACCCAAAGTTTGGTAGCTGATGGTAAAGCTTAGCTGAATTTCAGAGATCAGAGTAGGGGGCCAGTTCCTTTCCCTATGCCATGTATGGCTACTCAGGAAGATATGATAACCAAATAATCACACAATTTTGTATAAGTTGAGGGTGCACAGAAGCAACCCCAGGAATCAAACCTGGACCCTCCAGTGAGTAGTCCAATACTCTATCCACTGGGCTACCAAGTCCCTATTATTACACAGCTCATTAACTTGAAATTCGTTCTCAAGTAGTAGAAAGTAAAAAATATTCCTTCAGCCAAAATGACTAGGAATATTTTTGTTGTACCTGTGGTGAAAAATAATTCATACAATTTTGTTTCTTACAGCCAAACACCGGATACCGCTCATGCCAATGACTATTTTCAAGTTATTAGACATGCTTGTTTTATCGGTGTTAACTTTCCTTGTTACAGAAAAATATTCAGGTGAGCAAAAGTACCTACTGCTTAAATTGGCATTTACCAATAATAGAATTACAAATTATCTTATTTTAAGAAAGAGATCACATGTGATGATATTCTTGTCAGTGGCCAGTCTTGTGAATGTCTTTGAATGTAAATGGCATCTAATGGAAAACTATCTGGGCAATTGCTTTCCATCTTTTGCAGGTTTATGCAATGAATAATTCATTTAAATTTCCCACAAATGTTTCAACATGTTTAAACTATATTTCAAACGTGATTCAAGAACTAAAATTCCACCATGTTTTCAACAAAAAAATGTTCTGAACAAAAATAATTTGGTGATTTCTAATTTAATCATTAGAATTCATTCATGAAGTTTCATTCATTCAAACAAGATTATGATGTAACAATGAAAAAGGGTAGTCCCAGCAATAATATAAACTTTAATGATTGATAAAAAGTTAAGAATTTGTGCAATTTTTAAATAAGACTTTCCACATTTCTAATACATTAATATCTAAAATGATGACAGTGGCATGTAACAGTAATGTACCAGATTATGAATTACATAAATGCCTTGGCATCAAATAGATTCATCTCATTAAGCTGGAATGTTTTTGGTGGCAAGAGGTAGATAGTGATCGTCATATGTTTATTAATGAGAGGAACTTCAAACACCATACTTATAAACGACAATAATTTTTCATCAACCATTTTATTTCTTCAATAACTTAAAATCACTGGACGATCTTTGATCAACTTAAATCAGACAACTTAATCAGACCGATCACAGCCTAAGATAGTCTCTGTCATATATACAAGGTTTCATTCTTCGAACTGAGTTGGCTGCGAATTTGACACTTAAAGTAGTGTTCTTTTATCTTTTGTACACATCAAAAATAGATTACATTTCACTTGCTTTACATAAAAGAAGTGAAAATAGAATCTTGGGTGACTTTTGAGCAAACTGACATTGAAAACACTTTAACGTTTTTAAATAAACACCATATGTATTTTAATTTATAGATATATGAACTACCTATTTTTTAAGGGGTTCCAGTGCCATCACATATAGTATTTCATCAAACTGAACTTCTTTAATTGAATAACAGTGTCTACAGGTCTTTCTATCATAATAAATGTTTCCATATAGGGTTTACCAACAAACACACATTTCATGAAGAATCCTTGGTGATCAACACTTCAGCAAACTTATGTTAAACAATTTAAATTTAACAGCAGCTTAATTAGATGGGGTTCATGTAATGATAACTGTCACTGCCGCCATCTATGCTCATATATACGCAAGTGGCATTGGAATTCCCCTTTATGCAAACTGAAGTAAAATATCTTAATCCATAGAAATGGAATGAATTTTGAACATACACCTTGTAGTTCATTTATACCTGATAGATTGTTTTAATTTTCTCTGGACAGAATCATGGGTTTCAAACATAAATATATATGGAGTTTGCTGAAAATAAAAAATGATAATATTCTTTAGTCTCCTTCTTCTTATTTGTTTTAGAAGTGTTCATGCAGCATAGGGTATTAATACACACGCTAACACACAGGACCTGCATAAAACTCAGCAAGTCTTGTATTTTTTTTCAGTTTTCTGTTTTTTATGCAAAAGCAGTGCGTCCATTTTGTATGTACAAAATATGTACAGTTAATCTGATTATGACTTATGACATTAGGTGAACATGCTCATTTGGCTGACAGGCCTACATAAGAACATCTCTTATGTACAATATTGACATTCATTCACACAAATAGGTACATTCATTCATTTCTAAACACATCATGCACACAAATCGTTTTGCTGAAAGCTTTGGAGTCCATTTGGAAGTAGTGGACCACTGAGAAGAGTTCCAACAGTTCTCCATCAAGTCAAGAAGACCCATCACAGTGAAAACTTCCAAAGGACATATATAATTACAGTTTGGACAGTAGCCATGCATACACACATACATACACAATAACAACATCCAGACATCTTTTTTATCGGAATATTTTTGATGGAAATTACTAGCTTCTTTTACTCTACTTCTTCGTCAATCATACAAACATCCCTCTGGAACATTCTTCGCGCAATTTAAATTAAAACGGAATGAAATGTTCATCGGGCAGTTTCAATACCCATAGCACATCTATCATATCACAATTTCAGTCACATAAACTAATGTATCACTTGACATTAGCTGTTATGCCAATTTTTTCTTAGCTTCACTACACCTTTAACTTTCACCTTAATTGGAATATTTAAATTATTAATGGTCACATTGAATGTTACAGAAAACATTTAGTTGGCTTCTTCTTTTAACGTAATACATTTTCATACTGGTGATACCAATGAGTTTGGCCATAAATACTTGGTTGGAACAGATCTTCTTTGATGGTTTTCTTCTCGAGATTTGTCATGGCTCATACTGTAGCTATGATAATTAAGAGATGAGCTATATCTGAAACTCGTTGGAGTAAATCAGGCGCTATCCTCGACAAGTTTTCATTTGCAAAATCGCACGATGGAAAGATGTGCACAACATATGCGGCCTGAAAAGAAGATAGAACAAAATTAACATAAACATATATCTTTAATTCTTCAATGATATATTGTGTTAATATTTTTCAGCTCATATATTTTTATTTAATTAACAGCCTATTATAACTCTTCCTGGATAAGTGCGCATAAAATAAATTTAAACTTTAAGGCTAATAGGCATAATGGAAAATACACATGAGTGTATGTATATATATATATATAAATAAATTACACATGTAAAAATTATATAAAAATATATATAATATAAATGTGGGTCGCGGAGGTCCAGGGGGTAGAGCATTGGACTACTGACTGGAGGGTCCTGGGTTCGATTCTTGGGCAAGGCACCAGCACCTCCACCCAAGCTATGTGATTTTTCGCGTACCAGATCTTTCTAGGAAACCATAACTGAAAGGAACGGAACGGGAAAGGAACTGGCCCCCCTACCCTGATGTGTGAATTTCACATGCTGTCAGACTTAGTACTGGGTGAGTTCTACCATCACCTACCAAATTGACCTTCGGGTTGAATACTGTGTTTATGGTTTTATATATATATATATATATATATATATATATATATATATATATATATATATATATATATATATATATATATATATATATATATAGTGATGGACTGATAAGCAGTTTAAGTTTAACCTTGAGTAAACATTATTTTAAATAAAGAGATATTATTATGGGGTTTCGAAAAGTTTGATAAAAGTCAGGAAAACATTTTTAATTATGACTTCCTAAAGAGATTCTTTAATTTAAAAGGGAACATGAACAAGGGCATTTACAGTAAGTTGAATCTGAAATCACACTAAATGGTTCTCCAATAGCTAAGAATTAATTGAATTATTCAATTTTTTCCACGAAATAACATCAATAATAATTTAATTACTAATTTGAGTATCAATTGTGGGAAATTATATAGACAGGGGGAAACTTTTAATGTGAGAAAAGCATAATTTTCCAAGAAGTGAATGAAAATTCTCAAATATAGTTTGATGGAAAAGTGAGGCAAATCTTTTATTTTGTGTTACAGAGGAAGATGAGCCAGAAATTTGCTTAAGTTCAAAATTCATGTAAATTTTATTAAAATGTTATTGGTTGAAAAAACAATGCAAGGTTTGCAGTTATATTATGTAAAAATATTTTGGAAATGGTAAATAAATTTTGGAAAGAATACCATTTAATATGTACTCATTTGCCCACTTCAATAGACTAATGGCATCATTTTCAAACATATGAAAGCGAAACAGAGATCAAGCAATGCAACATTAGAAAATTAGAAACAAAACAGTGACAGCCTCTTGACAGACTGTAGTAAATATTCAATTACATCATATGCATAGTCAAACAAGATCTCCTTAATTAATTTGAATTGATGTGATGGAAACACTGATAGTTCGCTGTCATACCAACCCCTACATGTTACTGCAAATGAACTGCAGGAATCATACATTTTAAAGTTATTGAAAAAAGTACCAATAAATCGTGCAAAAGATATTATAACTGCTACTAGAATCATTATCAAACATTCATAAAAAATATTGGAACAGCTTGACAAAGGAAATTGCTGGGGTGGTATGACAGATTTCCCAGCAAGATAAACTTGAATGACTAAATAGATTCACAATTAATCTTAGAGCTGGATCTTTCATAACCTTTAGGCACAATAGTTTTTGACAGAACAATTAAATGTTGCTGTTTTTGCTTGTCCACATGTAGACCTCTTCCACCGACAAAATATGTAGTGTACATGTAGCAGTCCAAGGCAAAATTTTTATACATAATGTGCATTTACACATGTCATCCCAAATACTGATTCAATTAAATTCTATGAAGACAAAATATCAAAAAACTCTCTTTCCATACCTAGATTAAGCTTACCTTTGAATACTTTTGCACAATCTGTCAATGCACCTTTTACCATTATGATAACTTTCACAAGTTCACTAACCAGGAAAAATAAATTTATTTAGCTCACAAAAATTCTTCACCAGCAGCCTCATTTTTCCTCTCTAAGTACAGATACCTCAATTTTAACTATAATTGATTTTTAACGGTGAAACTCTCTAATTAAACTGATGGGTTAACCTTCGTGGACATTTCTAGTTTTTATTTGGTGGATATTTCTAGTTAATCAACAAACAAGATTCCAACAGACAATGTAATATGCATCATATTTTAATAAATGATGCTGTACTTAGAATTGTTTAATTAATGTGATTTATTTTACAATCACCAAAATTGAAAAAAATGCCTGTATTTGCCATAAAACATAAACTTTTAGTGTAAACAAAAAAATGCCGGGACCGTAAACTTAATAAACCTGAGCATTTTTTTGTTTACATTGATTCATGACCGTAGCTACGTTCCTAGTATATTTAAACAAACTTTTAGTTTTGGAAAAAATAAAGTGACGTAATTTTCATTTGCAGGATGTATTAATTGATTTTACAAGACCAGCTATTTATTCCATGGACAGATCTTCCCTGAATCTCATGCTTTCAAACTTCATTGTCAATTTTTTTACCATCTCATTTCAATTCAATTGATGTTGACGATTATTATTTAATTATGAATCTTCTTTCATGGAAAAAATGGCCAATTTATTAAGATCTTAATTGAGAAATATTTAGTATCCAATTCCCAATTCAACTTATTGGAAAAATTCTACTTCACTCTCTCCTATTAATCAGAGAACCTCTTTAAAATTGTAGCCTAAGTGGTGAAAAGCTGTTTCCCAACTTACACCAAACTTTTCAAAAAACCATTAAAATGTTTTTTAGAAATTTCTATTAATAGAAAATAACATTTTTTTCAAGGTTTAACATCACCTGCATATCAACATATCACTATTATTGCAGATTTTTGATGGCTCCCATTGATGATAGTGATACTAAATAAATTATTTATGATTAAATTCATGGGTAAATTATTTTCATACATATGTTATTATGATTATTGTTCTAATGAACTTTCAATAAATTTAGAAAGCTAGGGATACTTCCTTTGACACTCCTTGGAAAAAGGCTAACCATTTAACAATTATTTTGTGTTATTAAATGTGAGAGAAAGGGTTGAGTATGAACCATGGAAAATCTTGTAGATAAAAGGCAAAATATGACATAAGACAAGAATAATCTTCCAAGATGTGAAAGAAATCCCATGTGAAAAACGAAGTTACAGAGGCATAAGAGTAACAAATCTTCTGGCAATTATAACATTTTTAATGTTTCAATTGTGAAAAAGTAATTTTCTATTTAATAATTATTGATTTTGCCAAAGAGCTTTTATTTCACCTAGGTATATAGTTAGAATGTGTGTGGGACTTTCAAGAAATGAGTATGCATACATTTCATTTACTTGTTCAAGATTAATTACTTTGATAGTTAAGGGTGTAATTAAACTGCTACATGACTCAGTTAATTATTTAACAGAAATGAGCAAACAATGGAATACACATAGTCATGGAACATGCTGCAAAATTATTAAGTATTGATTTATAAATGACTGATAATATAGGTACTAATAATGTATTTAATCAAGAGGTGTTATTTATTTTTCATGATATTGATGAAAAAAATCCCTTCTGCCAATAAAACATCACCAACAAGATAGGGAATAAACAGTAACAAGTCATGCATCATAAATACTTACACATACTAACCACATTACAAATGCAACTTGCAATGAAAGGTCAACCCTGGTTTGTACTTTTAACTAGTAGGTAAGTTCAGAATCTGAGCCCCTTAAAAAATGTGCACCCTCTTGTTCCTGAGGCTCATGGGCTATTTCACAGTATACTATGGTACTGTATTTTTTCATTGTTCCTAATAGCTGATACCTTTCCACAAGTTAATGAAGAATATTATTACTTAAGACTTCCATAAGGTAAAAACATCTTCTTCTATTGTTCATTAAAAATTGCCAATGATTGAAGGAACTCAGAGTGGAGATCCTACAATTAATAGGCCAGCAGTGTAGGGATACTGTACTTGATTTTACACCTTCGGAATTTCTCTCAGAACAATGATATGTAAAATGGTTTCTCATCCTGCATAAAAATTTAAATTGTCTCATTTTTATTCATTCATATATGAAAGAAGTTGATAGATAACTTTAAATTGGAGTGGGTGGAAGTTATAAGACTGAAAATGACAATTATACGATAAACGTTCAGCAGGGTTTGCACTGACTGACATCAAATGATGTTTAAAATAAAGGAATATTGTATCTTTTCACTTCCTAAATTTTCAGGCAGTCATAATTGAATGGACATGTAATATATATATATATAATATGGCGGAATAATAAAATTTTTCATTTCCCAAGTTTTGAAGGGATACCTGGGATATGTTTTTTAAAGGACAAGCAGGTTGCTTACAAATGATTATTTCTGAAAAATATGGAAAATTTTCAATTTAAAATGCCTCTATTTCATTGGCAAGAATTATCACAATGGGAAATGTCTTTTTGCTCTTACCTGGTGAGAACCAGGAGCAGCAATGTTTACAATTCCAGCAGCCTGTTTTTGCTGCAGATAAGTGATGAATCCAGACTGCAAATTATTTGACTGTTGAAGCACATCCAAATGATCACGACCACATGGCAGGGCCAGCAGCATACAGTGCTCGTTTTCAACCTGTAAAAAGTTTAGAGGCATAATGCTTAAGTCCTACTATGGAGTGTGATATGAAGTTAGACAAACAAAATTACAAACGATTTTCTCCTTCAAGGGTCAGTAGCAATAATAATCATTTACCACATACACCCTTAAGCAAAGGAATGAAATAATGAAAAAAGACATTGTGTTTCAATAAAAAATAAAACATACAGTAAAAAATTACCTACTTAAAGTAAAACCTCATTATTTCAATCCGGCTAAATATGAGGTACTACATAATTTGAAGCTAGGAGCCAGTCCCAGGCAAAGGCATAGGAGTTCATGCATTTTTGTCAAGGATAGCTAAAAATACATCTTTGAAGAAATTCAGGCCATGATCTTGTTCCATAACTTGGAAACTTCACTTGTTTTGAAATTTTCCTCAAAATATTACACATCACAATGATTTGTTAAATGCTTAAGTTTTGCTTACACATTACGAAGGTTTCAATTACTGCTATTCATGTTACTAAAAAACTCAACTGTATTTAAAACACACAACTTCTTTTTGCTAGAACAATTATCATAAATGGTAGTCAACCATTTAAGGTAGGTTTTGGATAAACACAGATTATACATCACTGAAGTTCTCAGTTCCATTTAACAAAAAGCACATTGACACATCAAACTATATTAAATTTCAATTCTGCATACTTCTCTCTTCCAGTCATTAAATCCAACACACCTATCCTTTTCCTCTTCCTACATCACCTGCCTTAAATTCTCCCCTCTTATCACAATCTTCAACATTTCATCAAAAGTTTTTTCAAGCTTTCACCAATCAGAAGTTTCAGCATCTATCTTTCCTACCTTTGTATTTTCCTCACCAATTCTCTCTCCTTTACCGTTCCTAGTACTTTGTTTGTTTTCATTTCTGCCCATTATCCCTTATGCCCTTATCTTGTACAACCTTCTCCACACCCACATCTCAAAAGACACCAAATGTTGCCTATCAACTTGCTTCAACAACCGTATTTCCCCACCGTAAAAAAATCATTCTCCATATGAAGGTTTTCATGAATCTTTTCGGAACATTCTTACTCTAAGTCTTTGTCATCAATTCCCTCCTCATGAAATCTCCTTGGCCTAAATGAATATTTCTTCTTAATCTCTTACTAAATTGACCATTTTTGTTCTCCTATTTTTATGTTTGACTCTCATCCCATACCTATCACACTGACTTTCTAATGCATTCAGCAATTATTGTAACAGTTGGCTGACTGGCTTACTTAAGTTTTATCACCCAACTGGTTTAACCCAGTAAGTACCAAAGTCACTGTGAGTGACGCTGACAAATTTTCCCAAAAAAGCCAGTGTCACTTTTCTCAATGGCTATAACTGGAACATAACAATCCAATAATTCTTATTTTTATGCTTTATTCTCTTTTTTATACCTCATTATATAATTTTTATTACCTTTCAGCAAGTTATTATACATATTTTTTGCAGACATTTTAATCAATTCTATTTTTCTATTTAAAATAGTCTAGCTATTTTAGCACAGAAATAAGCAATTATGCATGGCACTACAAGGGTTAATAAATTCCTCATTGACTTTCATTCCTACCTCCAGCAGTTTCCATGCCTCTTTTACCATTTCTCTGATAATATACTGAAAAGCAGGGGTAATAATGAACACCCCTGTCTTACTCCTCTTCCAAACATCCATTCTGACTCTCCACATCAACCACACACACCTAAGCAATCTGACCCACAATGATTGTGCATGTCCTCTATCACACCAACCCAGTCCTATTTCTATAACACATTCAATGATTCTACCCAATTAACACCATCAAATGCCACCTTAAACATACAAAACAAACAAATACATATTGATTCTACTCTCTTGTGTTCCTTTCTATTAGCAAATTCAATGCTACCATGGCATCACACATACCTCTATCCTTCCTGTGAACAAACTACTCATCCCCTCTGAACTCATTGGCTGTATTTTTCTTTCTGGGTTGGGAAGTGCCACTGGCCTAGTGAAATTGTTCATGGATTGTCCATTCTTACTTCCTGATAACTCCTTCACCCTTCTGTGTAGTGCACTCATTTCTCCCTTTCTTTGTAAACTTTCCACATCCTCACACTGTGACTTTTACCATGCTTCTTTCACTCTACTAGTTTCCTAACCCAGTTTATTAATTTTCTATTTACTGTTCCTAATGTTTCATTTGAAGCTTTCAGTATCCTTTTTTTGATAGATTCCCATTTTTCCTCAACTGTACCCATCTCCCTATCCTCAATCATAATTTTTTCTAATGCCTCCTTGCAATCCTTTCTTTTCATTATGGTCAGTGGTTGTAAATTCCATTTCCTCACCCATACTCCTTGTTTTATCCTTATGAATCTGATGTTAACATCATTAGAACTAATATGATTTGAATATGCATCAGCTTCTGGAAAGCTGTGCGAATGCATAGCACTTCCTTAATATAAGTATAATATAGTCTAATTGATATTTTTCTGAATCCCTGGGCACTTCCCACATATATATCTACAGTTGATTTAAGTTCATTATGATTAAACCATTCCTCCTGCATAACTCTACTTGTTTTCTCACCACGGTCACTCCTTGCTCCTAAACCATAGTCCTCACCCCTGTCTATCTCTTTACTTTTTACAGCATTTCTATTCCTACATAACTATCACATATTTCCTCCTAGACACCTGGGAGCACTATGTTTACTATGCTTCTTCCTACCTTTTTGTTCCATACTATTTGGTATCCGTCATTGGGTCTTTTGCTCTCCACTGTATATCACTCTATGATTAGCACTCCAATAATCCCCCCAATCTTACCTTGTACATTCCTAAAATATCTATATTTTCTCCCTTTATCTCACACTTTACATTTTCTAATTTCTCTGTTCTTAATATTGTGCTAACAATCCAAGTCCCCTATTCTAAATACTCTGGTCCTCAACAGTGTCATCTTTGCTGCTGCTCTCAATTCTGCCCGGCAATGGTTTCATATTATGCTACATTAATAACCAATATGAAATAATATTGGGCATGATCCAAATAGAAGTCATATCTTAAACTCAAATTTCTTGGCTTAATATGAAATTTTCTTTACATTTCTCAGGTTAAATATTTATCTCCCAACTGAATTCAGGGTTCCTCCCTGAAGAAATTGATAAGAGAGCACAACACCGGACCTGGGCCAGCTAGATACATTACCAAACTGCTTCAACCATTTTATACCTTCACTAACTTTATTGCATGGACAAAGATTAGGCAAACAACAAAGAAATCAAAGTCAATA
This sequence comes from Hetaerina titia, assembly GCA_037158775.1. Classification (NCBI taxonomy): domain Eukaryota; kingdom Metazoa; phylum Arthropoda; class Insecta; order Odonata; family Calopterygidae; genus Hetaerina; species Hetaerina titia. Next base: position 32,658,296 of record CM073779.1, read on the forward strand.
TGACGTTAAAGTTTGGTTCTAGAAAGGAAGGTGGTAGACATAGGTAGCCACAGAGAAAGAGTAAACAAGAAAATGTTTATTATGCCTAGTACCTTGAAGCTTTTCAGAGAACAAGACTGTAATGATGCCAAAAACATTCAGATGGCAAGTCAATGATTGCCTAGCTTAACCTTGTGCTCTCTCTTGAAAGTAGAGATTGAAAGGGAAAAGGAGCACTTTCATGGGTTTTGTCAAAAGGTAGATGCCTACCCTTTTCTTGCCTACTAATGAATGAAAATGTTTGTCCCCTTGTCAGAAGAAAGTTGTTCTGCGTAGTCCAAAAAACAAACAAATAATACACATATTTTGAAAACTCTGTGGTTATAAGAGTCATATTTTCGTTTTAAAATTACTTTTAAAGACTGAAGCCAAATCGAAATTTGAATTCTGTCCACAAAAATTTAAATAACTTCAACAAAACTTTGATATACTAGGTGGCATTCAAGCTACTTACCAAATAAAAAAAACACATTTTGGAGGTACTTTCCTTTATAAAAGGAAATCAAACAACCCTTACCATTACAACGAATTGTTATTATCATGATACTCATTAGAAAGAATTTTTTTAGTATTATACAGAACACTTAGAAAAAAAAAAGAAAAATTGTAATGTGACAGATTGAAAAATATTTGATAAATTACCTAATGAGACCTGTATAACATATGTAAGTTTTAAAGAGATAATCAAAATCTACAGTCCTACCCAAGACATTTATTTTGTATAATAATCGAGTGACTTCTCAGCTTGGACTTATCAGGATTGACTTTTTAATGAATTTATTTATGTCCCATATGCTGCATTATGTTCCATTTTATCCTTCAGTTACTTGTACCAGAGTATTATGAAAATGAGTGTTATCTATTTGATTTTGTACCATTCTTGACATGATCCATTCCACAAAATGTTGGCTAAACAATCAATGGACATTATTATTTCTATTATTATTAATAGAGGTGAAATACATGTTCAAATATAAGCAGATATGTCTATATAAATGACAATGATAAAGACATTAGCTTTTTATGAACTTATTACTATTTAGGATTTTGATGTTAACCAATAATTTTGATTTACTTCTATTAAATCTATTGTGTAGCATGAAATGCATTCACTTAATGAGAATATTATTCTTTAACAAAGTAATTTCAATCATGACACAACTCACTACAGTCCTAAATAATGGAAAATTACCATGCACGGAGGAAAATTTTATTAGTAAAAGAGGAAGCAATAATATTGATTAGAATAAATGTAGGATGCAGGTATGAACTTGGAAATAACTCTTAAGAAATTTTTTAAGTGCTAGCATTGCACAGATTCAAATTGAGGGTTCCCTTTGATGGGTAATAATGAAAGAGAATAATACTAGTGGCTTCATTAAGGGGTTATAAGAGATAGTACTGTTATACTCAGCTGAGAAATAAATATTGCTTGACAGTTTCAACAAATGTGGTTGAAAGTAGTTATAATATTTCAATAATGTATCAATAATTCATTGTTGTAAATTTGAAATCATGAATATACTATTGCTACTTGCAACAGTTCATATATTCATTTAAATACTGTATGTTATGCAGATTGCCACAGTGCATTTGAAATAGATGACCAATTCTTTCCATACGATGTGATACCCTAAATGTGCATACTAATGATTATGGGATCTTCTGGAAAAAAACTAAGGCAAGTTTTAATAATAGCACCATAGAAGGATGGCAGTAAAAGAGAAATATCTAACTTTGAGCTTTAGACAAGGTAATGTTTCTTAAGAAATTGGATACAGTGGTTTCTGTTGTGCGAGATTGATATGGTTTGATAGTATCTGATCTGAAAAAAATAAAGTCTAAAGATATTTGCTCTTCGGTTTGAACCAAATTCACATAAAATGGATGCAGGATACAGGTCATATTGTCACTCTGTCCTCTTTTATTGGTGCAATTGGGTGCGTCAATGAATATTACCTACATTAAAGTGCCGTGCAGAAGTTCAACTAAGAAATACATTTGCTGCTGTTAATCTTAATTTTATTGGTAGTTTTCAAAGTATATTGTAGCTGAAGACTAGTTAGCCACCCCTGGTCAATGGCAAATACAAACTGATCTCACAACTCAAAGCAATGTCATTCTCATTCATAATCCTCAATTTCCATATCACAATCCTGAATTACATATCAATTCAGAAATGGGGTAATAATAATCCCATTTTTTTCTAATATTTGCACGCCATTGAATAAGTCCTGATTGACCCTATATTTTTCTGACTGAGCGTCAACCCTGACAAAACAGTATTAATGCATAGAGATGATTAGTGACATCACAATGATTTCATGAATCATGTGAGGTCAAGATTCTGTGTGATAAAATATGTACCATGAATTATGCGGTGAGATCTTACTATCTATCCAGTGATCTCGTTAACCATTCTAATGCTGCACAAATATAATTTTGTCTCATCAACTGTTGATAATGAGCAACTAAAAACTGACTGACAAATGTAGCTACAAATAAACACATAATGTACCTGTATTTTCCTTTAGGAAACGACTAATTATAATGAAATGTTTTTAATTAAGTTCAAAGTCAACACATAATATACCTGTATTTTTCTTTAGGAAACAGCTAATTATAAATGAATGCTTGAAAATAAAGTTCAAACTATATCTGGTATAGGCAAGTTTCTAGAATATACTGCCACACACTATTTTGAGTAGTGATAGAGGTGATATTTAGATATTGATTTTCAGGTATTGGTCACTACCAAATCTCTAAGAAATTGTTCTTTGTAACTGAGGACTGCACACCTTCTTGAATTGATAATATATACAAACATTACCATAACCATGCAAGTTTTCTAGTCTAGGAATTTAATATGCAAACAAAATTGAATTTACATCTACCCTAAGTACAATGAATGCATGCATTTTGGGCTGAATTCAATTAACTTCAAATCAATCAATATTAATTAAACTTTTCACATATAAAACACAAGCTCACTGTTCAAAGTATACCTTGATGACAACCCAAGTGGTTGTTACCTACAGGGTACATGTACATCTCTTTAGATTCTCATTTTTATTTAATGAATTCCCATCATCTCATTCACTGAACACAAGCACTTACTTTACTAATTGTACAAGTTTTTTTTTAGAAAGATGGCAACTGGACATTGTTCTAAAGGAGATGAAAAAATTCTGTATTTCATCAATAATAAAATTGGTATATAAACTCCCATATTTTGTAACCAGTCTCCAAATAAAACTTCCAACATCAACCACAAAAAGTCATCAATAGCAATATCAATATAAGTTTCCATGAAACAATTACACATTAGGCATTTGAATGAAAATATTTGGGATGATATTTAACAACACCTTTTAGGATGGGCATCCCTTCTACCTTTGGCAAAGCAAGTTTGCACTTTGGTAGCAGGACAAAAAAAATACACCAAATATGCTATACAGTATGAAGAAAAATTCGGGGGGAAATTTCATAATTCACCTACCACAATGCAGAGGTAATTTGATGCAATTTGGTTCTTTGAAGATACACAAAAAGTGAATGCCATAAGCGTAGTATGACTCTAATGAAGAATAATTATTGCCCTACCAGCCATTGGAGTACCAAAAAATATATTTCTAATAACTTTTCCACACCAGATTATTTGCTACTTTATTATGAAAATTCAGGTACACATTTGTACAAAAACCTACAAGTGGTACCTCTTAAAAGGTAATTTACAAGTGGTAAGAGAATACTACCTGGAACAAAAAGTTCCCGGAATAACCACCGTGTGGCGCTCCCATCGTTCCGATTTGAGTTCTGTTTTTTTTGTTAAATTGGTACATCTGTTGTTGATATTCCCTTTAAATCTTAGTGTCATAACTTGACATTTGCAAAAGTTACGTAGCCAAGAGTACATCTATCTCTGTGTGTGTTGGCGATTTTTTACAATTGCAGAAATGGATTTAAATTTGCAACAACGAACTTGTATTAAATTTTGCGTAAAAAACGGATTTAGTGGTGCACGGACGTTGGAAATGTTGGAAAAGTGTTTCGGCAACGATTCTCTAAAAAAAACGGTCGTTTACCAGTGGCACGAGCGGTTCAGAAGTGGTCCTGAGTCAATCGAAGATGATGAACGCAGTGGCAGACCATCGACATCGAAAGTTGGTGAAAAAATTGATAAAGTAAAAGAAATGTTGGTCAATAACCGCAAATTAACCATCAGAGAAATAGCGGAGGACTTGAACATTGCCTATGGATCCGCCCAAGACATTGTGGTTAATGATTTGGGTTTCCGTCGTGTAGCAGCAATGGTGCCAAAAGACCTCAATTTCATGCAAAAAAGAGACCGGGTTGACGTCGCAAAAGACATGATTTGCGAGGCTGAATCCGATCCCACATTCATCAAAAGGATCACTACTGGAGACGAGACGTGGGTTTATGAGTACGACACGCAATCCAGACATCAGGCAAGTGAATGGCGTTCACCAAATGAGCCGAGACCAATAAAACCACGTCGTTTTCAGTCAAAAAAGAAGGCAATGCTGACGGTTTTCATGGATTACAACGGTGTAGTGCATCATGAATTTTTGCCAGAAGGCCAGACAGTAAACAAAGAGTATTATTTGGGCGTTATGAGACGTTTGCGTGAAGCAATTCGCCGAAAGAGACCAGAAATCGTCGCACAGTGCGTCGAGACCGTCGCACAGTGCTATCATTATTCGTAATTTTTTGACGAAAAATGCAACAAATACCATCCAACAGCCACCGAATTCACCTGATTTGGCTCCCTGTGACTTCTTTCTGTTCAATCGAGTTAAAAAACCATTACGGGGAACGCGTTTTAGCAGCCGAGAGGAAGTAATGGAAAAATCGCAGGAAGCACTGATGGACATACCGAAAACCGAATATAAAAAATGTTTCGAGGATTGGATCAAGCGCTGGCATAAGTGTGTTGCAGTCGATGGGGATTACTTTGAAGGGGACAATATAGATTTAGATGAATAAACTTGTATTTTTAATTTTCTGAATAAATTCCGGGAACTTTTTGATCAAGGTAGTATAATGAAAAAGTACTGATGATTAATGGAAAGTGGAAATCTCTCCCTCAGTAATTTGCCCAAATAGGTACTCTGCAGCAACTATTCATAACAAAACCAAAGTATTCCAAACAATTCATTACCATTCTTAAAATATTTTCACCTGCCTGTGCTCCTGAAGGGATAACTCTCAAGTACATTTAATGCATAATATAACCATATCATAGCCCTCTCAGTAACTCACCTACCCTCTCTAGTCCTTAGCTATCTATTTCACTCAGATTATGTTACATAGTCATTAAAAAATCCAAAAGTAGAACTTCTACAACAAAATGTTATTAGGACAGAACTGAAAAGAGAGTAATATTAAGTTAAAGAAATATGGTTATCATTTTAGAGGGAAATGTGAACTTTTTCATGAGTGAGGTGCCTCAATTAGAATCCCAAACTATACAGCAGCAAATACAACACCACTTCCAGAACGTTTTTATCTGTCTTGAATGTGCCAGTCTTAATTCCTAAGGATGACTCAATTACCAGAAAAGCAATGGCGGCAGCATGATCATAGGGGAAAGACTACAATGACTACCCTTATTCCTGTGCACACAGCTGACTGAATTCTCTCTATCTATCTAAAAGGCCACAGGGAACTTCTTGGGCTATTAATTCACGGCAAAATAAAGATATACACTCATATTTTAATCCTTAAATTGAGGGGATATAACAAAACTTGGACAAATCAATATTGCCTCTTTATAAAAATATCAATGGCTCACATTAAGCATTGAATTTTACTCACTGTTTAAATAAAAAAATTATGTTTCACAATTTTAAAAGATGTTAAATCATACCACTATGGTTTTTGAAGTAATTTTGATTGGTATAGGTGGTTTTTGGGAGCTGATGCACTGTCATTAAAGACATTTCGAGCGTCTATTGAAGACTGCATCATCAGGAACACTCAATTGCTTCCGCACCTGCTGCCCATTATTTTATGTGAATACCTCCATCCCTCCCTTTCTGCACTTGTGTTGGTTATTGCCCTGTCTCCCTCATTTGGCAATTGAATTGCTTCCCCTTTTCCACTTTCTCTGTATTAACCTTGGGCTTCAGAATACTGGCTTTAAGGTAGCACTCAATCACAAATGGGGAAAGTAGGAGTGACGAGCCAGTGACGGGCCAATGTAATTCCCACAATTCAAAAAAGTCATCAAAATGTACATACATAAATAGTTTTAAAGGTCTTTCTGTCTTTAAGTCTTCTGTCTACTTTTTTCAAATGCAACATACTTTTTTGATATTCCAACAGAACACATTATTTTGTAATGCTGAATGAAGAGTTTTTCAGGAAGTATTGATAAAAATAGCAGTTTTATCAGTATTTTTAAATTGGCAATGGATTTATATCCCCATTCTTACTTGATTTGAGTTATGTTATGCCATTTTTTCAAACATTTTTAGATGAGCTGCTTCTATGCAATATCGGTACAATAAGTTTTGAAATTCATTACTGTAACTGATCCTGAAAAGGAAGGCATTGCTCATAGTTCCTTTTAAAATTCACACATTTCACTCCGAATTTAGGAATAAAATGCGTTCATTTATTTAATGACTTTTTTGAGGCAAGGTTGTGGCTTCATAGTCCTTTCTTCCACCTAACTCCTAAGCATTGCATTGAAGACAATCACAAACACCCAAGCCCTAGGTGGAGGATAAACCAAATAGGCGGGAATCAAACCCGTGATCTCTAGGTTGGCAGGCGAGGATACTGTCCCGCCATCAATGGGGCAGGCAACTTTATAGCAGAGAATAAAAGTTTTTTAAAAACTTATACCAAGGGGTCAGGAGCAATTTGGGAATATCCCACAGGAAACAATAACAAGCTTTACCACCCAACCCTTTATTAAGTGGATGGAAGTTCACAGAATTTTTTATCTGGCAATAAAATCCCATTGACTTTCTCCATGGGGGTCAAGGACACATGATTGTAAGATGCTTTGGATTCATAGAGTAGGGTGTAGCTGCATTGCTAAGAACTCTAACATTAAAAGGAAGTTGGTAGAGAGAAGTGAAATTGTGAAATTATATCCTTACTGGTTGGTTAACATAATATCTCGATAGGGTTATTGAGAGAACTTGCCATTGAGTATCTAGTAGATTGGGAAATTCAACCAAAAATTTTCAATGTTAATCAGTTAAAATGATTAAATATAAATATGACGTGGAATCATTAATTACCAAGGTAAACAATATAACAGTAACAATAATACATATTTAATTATACAATCGCATTGAAAGCAGAAAAACAGTGATCAGAGTAAATTGAATCACATAATAAATAAAGTCAAAATAAATAATGCAATCATTATATACAGCAATAATTGTTAATTAAACTAAAAGCTTCCTCATAAAATACATTAAAAAGTGAAATCATTGTATACTGAGAACCCATCATAAAGTGAGGTCATACTTCATTCAAATTATTAGATAGTAAAGAACATGAAAATAACATCAATTTATTTATGTAAAAAGGTGCACAACAGGTTTGCATTAAGTGGAGATAAAATATAAATTACCATTCGGTCATTACTGAGCATACTTCAACACTGGCAAAGCATCAATTGCCAAACTAAAGGCAGTCTAGATCTAGCTATTGTCAGTTGTTGACAGACCATAGTTGTGCATGTTATTTGTAGTGATTAAGTAAAAGTCACTCCACCAGAAAGACAAAAGTATAAATGCTTAGTTCAATATAGGTTAGTGCATTGGAAGCTTAGTTCTCTGATATTCATATGAACATTTTATCAAAATGTGCCTTAATGACAAAGTTATTAGTAAAAATTAATTTTAACAAGGTAAATTTCAAAATGTTACCATAACAATAAGCTTGAATAAGTAAATTCTCTTAGAAAGTGACTTGTATTGTGATGATAAGAATTGCATTAAAAAAAATAATGAAAATATGCCTCTGACCCTCAAGAGGCACAGAATCTTGGTTCTTTCCATTTCCACCTGAACACTTACTGCAAGCTCAACGTGCTGAGCCTAGCAGGCAGAAATTTTGATAAAAAAGGGGAATAGCAAGAGATGGGACAGTCCGAGGAATATTTCTCGAGCTTTTCCCCAAGAGAATGTATTGAGTTTGAAAAGACAATCACACATTAAGCATAATACACCCACACAATAGATAAAACTTCAAAATAGAAGATGAATGAATATAATTCAACTTCTGATTACACCACCACACACATTATTTTATATTCACTCTAACACAAGGCAAAATAAGTTACCTGTCATGGGAAAGTGTTGTTTTCTTAGAGAAGAAATGGAAAATGAAAGTTTTTGTCCTGTACACAAGCAAAAATTCCAATAAGCACCAACATTCAACTTATTTTCACCAAAGTGGCATTTCATTATCTACATTCTGAATCCTAAATTTTTCCTCTTTAATCTAATGAACATGTCTCCTAATTTTGATATTTTTTTAAGTGTTCCATATCTTATTAGGTAGGTACTTTAGTGAATCCTCCCTCATCGCTGCACACACCAATGGTATCATTGCAGTTAGTCCTACTATGGATTTGGTTTTTACCAGAGCTTACAGACCTATGGTTTACATTAACCATGAACTAATCTTGCAACAGAAAAGAGAACTGCTCTTATGGGAAATCCCAAATTTTATATCATTATTCTGATGTTTTCCCAAAATGTGACCATTTTCCTGATTTTTTGAAGAAATTAAGTAATGCTCAACTTTTTCCTGACTAAATGGAAAACTTGCCAAAAATGATGTTGTCGTGACTTACAATTTTCTGTGAACACATTTTGAATAGTCCATACTAAAATTTGATCCAATCTAATGACTGGCTTGGAGCTGCTCCAATGGGACAAAATTTAATAAGTGGGATAAAAAAAAAACATTTTAGTGCTATTACACAACTGCTCATAGAAAGCCCATGCAATTCTATTTGTATTAATACATTTTAGAAAATACAAATGGAGAATTAAAAATGATGCTCTAGTAATCTGCCCAGGGAAAATTGAAAGATGACTGCATTTTCTTTCTTGAGAGTTTTCATCTAATACCCATACAATTGACCTAATGAACTGAATCACATCTTAAGACTTACTCATGTTAACAAGGTAATAGAATCAATATAAGATTATAGCATGGTTCCTTCTTTAAATTTAAATTTGGATTTCAAAGTAAATTCTTATTTCGAGTGAAATAACATGTTAAGTAAGTAAAACTAAAGAAAATCACTTTACATCTTACCAAAAAAATGCTAATGAAGTAGTGAGAAGTTATAATAGCTTTTCCTCTAGATTATGACTATGGAAGATTGATATGAATTAATGTGAAGAATGGTCAATCTGAATGATAAAGAGGAGATGCAAAAACACTAATTAAAGCATCCTAATGTTAACTTAGGATGGCAGCTAACACTTTGTTACAATCATTTTGTTGCTTCCTGATTGGGAAAATGATTTTTCCCATACATTGATTATAGGTATGCAGTAATACCATGTGGTGACCAATTAGATTTCAGAAAAACATCCTAATGTCACCAAGTAGTATGCAAAGCACAGTGGATGATTTAAAGGCAAACAACATTTTGAAATATTCATAAATATTTATTTTTATGTATCTTACTGTATTGGTGCATGCATGTTTATCTAAAAACAAACTATCAATTCAAATTCAACTCGTTCAGAATAACATGCAACACACTTGGTGATACTAGAAATGCAACAAATATCTTTTCCTGAATGAAGCATATGCCAAGGATGCTTACAAGAGTTTAAAAAACACCTACCTGCATCTTCCTTGCGACACCTTCCACTTGCGTTTGCTCTAGCCTCATACGCTGAGCAATTCTCAAAGGTGGAGTACTTCCATCAATGTTGCATGGTAACGAGTCCCTCGCCACATGAGGATTGCCAAATACAAAATGCATTTGAACAGCTGCCTGATCATTCTTCAATGCTAAAAGACCCTGCCACATAATGGGATACCTCTGAAAAGTAATGCAGAAAGCTATTACCAAAAGCATCAAATGGTTAAGAATTTCTCCCAACCAATGGAAAAGAAATGAAAATTGCTGAAAACTGAGGGATAAACCAGTTTCTGAAAGAATAATAATGCTCACCTTAACAACTTGTAACTATAGAAAAATAAGTAGAAAATGAGATCATTAAACAGGTCAGCCTAGTCGATGTTAAAGCATCACTTGACAGACTGGGATAAGAATTATGCTTACACATAATTCTAAATGATGATGCTATTTGCTTTCCCAGAAACCATTTAGCAGTAATGGGACTCAAAGAATAAAAAGAGGTATCCCTCTCATTGGTTGTCACAGGGAGATCTATACATTTTTGAAATCATAATTGGGAAATAATAAACCCCTTGCATTACTCTGCTTTCCAGTTCAGAATTGCCTCTTGTTTAAATCCTGTGAACTAGTTCACTTTCTTGGGAATAAAACCCATTGCGTTTCCAAAACTCATTAGGTAAACAGTGTGTGTATGACTAGGTATTATAAAAAGATTAAAACAAAAAAAAAGTATTTAAACTCAAGAAATGAATTTGGTGGCCCATGCATTTAGAGTCCTTTTTTTATTGAGATTATTGAAGTTCCATAACATTTTCAGATTACTTGAGGTCCGGTTACCTTTCATAAAATTTTCCTTGACCTACCTACATTCGGGCAGCAATTACATATTCATCCTTTGTTAAGGTGGGATTTGGTGCCTTAATTCTTTGAAAGTATATTTTCCTTTCCGGTATACAGAATACTCGTCTTGATTCCATTCCATTGAACAACATTAAAATATTTTGTTAGTGCCTTCTTGATTAATATGCTCATTGAGTGGTAGTTAGAATAGCCACTACACTATTTTCAGCATCCTTAATGTGTTAGAAACACCAGAAATTGCAAGGAAAGTTTTTTGGTTAATTCAGTTTAAAAGATGTTTAGTCAGAATTTACATGGATGTTACACAAAAAAATGAATTGCTACTTTGTGGGAGTTTGGTAAGTGAGCAGGCAAGTTATACATAGCATTTTAAGCTTTCATAATTTATTATATATTCAGCATACATGGACAAAAAGTGACACTAAGCAAATTTTGACTGTGGAGAATCTTGAAGAAATGGAATGAAATTGACAAATTTAGTGCCTTAAATTTGCACAAGGGTCATGAAGGTACTGCCACCCATATTTAATACGAGGATGATCATAACAAAAAATGAGCCATCAAAAATTGCTACTTTCTTACTCACTTACTAGCTCTGGTATACTAACAACAATAATAAATGTGATGACCACGACTCTGAAGCTCAATCCAAACCCAAGAACTAGGGATGTAAAAGAAGAGCAGAGTGCTTTCGGCACAATTTTAAATGAATGTATAAATCTGTCATTTTTCATGTGCTGCAAATATCTGTCAATGGTATTCTCATTTAATAATAAATTATTAAATTGCAATTTAGCACAAAAATAACCTTGCACAAAAGTTACCATAATATTCCTGACCTTGAATAGGTTAAAAGCTAAGTCTTTTTTTCATTATCATTAATGTTTAGATTTGGTGCATCCTTCAAAAATGAACTAATTATTTCCAACTGCACTTGATTATGAGCTAATTTTTTCCCTAATTTAAGGTGGGAATAAAGGACATTCTATCACTTCTGTACAATGCTTGTTTCTATTAGAAAGACAGTTCCTAAGGCCTCTGCTTGGTAAACCAGCGAAAAAACGTTTCAAGAGTTTCATTTGTGCCACCTAAGTATTTTTACTTAAATGGAAATTTAAAATGAGCAAAATATAATTTTAAAAATGGGACAAATAAAAATGGAAAAGAAAAAGGAATTGTTATGTGTTATAGATTGCCCAAATTTTTCCACCGCGGTTCCCTGACTTTACCTTACCCCTTACAAAATTCAAGTGAGCAATTCTGACCTGCAGGAGAGCAGTGAAGGAGTGGGCTTGGTCGGGCACCTGGTTCGCCAGAGGAGGAGTGGGTGGTCCCAGGAGGCAAGGCTGCTGGAACTGCTGTGGCTGCTGTTGACGAAGTGGTGCTTCCGAGGCAATGACAGGGTGCATCCGTGCCACCGGTGACAGGGGTGGGGGGCATCTCCCTCCTGGTGGTGGTGTCAGGATGGGCAGGGGACCCAACTGCTGATGGGCAGCCGGATGATGCGACGGAAGAGGGAGGTGGAGACCCATGTGGCGGGCTGGATTGTGGTGTGCTGGCGGAGGGGACCTCTGTCCTTGGCTGGGCAAGAGCGGGAGACCCTCGGCACGACGGAGAGCAAGCTCCATATCCATGTCCATCGATGACCCAGGACCGAGGGGTGCCATGGCTCCCAGGGGTGGAGGGATGAACCCAGGTGGTGGATGTCCCATGTGCAGGCCCGGGTGTTGGCGCTGTCGGGTAGGAGTTGCTTGAGCACTCAGAGGTGCATGGGTTGACCTTGAACCAATGGCATAAACATTGGCTACCTGTGGTGAGTCAGTGCTGCGGTCATGCGGTGAGAGTAAATGCGGTGGTGGTGCCTGCAGGCGGGTCCCGATGGAAGGTGGTGTGCTGGCCGGTGCCGGAGGAGTTGACCCTGGGCCACTGGGAAGACGCCGCCACTCTGGAGGGGGGCTCACGCCGGCCTGCGCTTCCAAAGCCTGAACTTCAGATTTGGCCTCCCGACCTGGACCCCGGCTGGACCGTACACCCCCTGAAAATGAATTTGGATTTAAAAGATTAGCATATTGACGATAAAAAGTTTACCTTACTAATTTCAAAATGGAGAAACTGATTCTTAAGTACATTCCATTTACATGACCATGTTTAATCTCAACCTTTTGAGTGACTTAGGAAAGGACCAAGTCATAACTGGATGTACAATGAATTCGTAAATTCTTCAGTCTCAGGCCCCCAAATTTAAATCATTGGATTAAACTGTTTGGGGCCTGGCTGTAACTCTAAAGATACATCACAATTACAGGATATTGGATCCTTAAATAAATCACTCTGCAGAAATATTTACATGAAATAATTATTTAAATTAATATCAACACATCTACAGAGAGAAAGTATTTAACTCCTTACAGCTTTAGGCATACAAACCAGTTAAAAGGATTAACTTCCTAATCCTATTCTTCAGTTTAAGTAAGTAATAAGTTTTTCAGAAATCTTATGACCAAGGGGCAAACATAACTATGTCATAAACTAGGCTTCATTCTTTAGCTTCATGAAGTAATTGGAAATATTGACAGCAAATAGCTTTAATCTTTTTCAAATTTAGACAATTTACTAATAGCTATAAGAGGTAAATGAAAATAATATGTACAGCTAGGCATGGATAATTTTAATGGAACGAATTCACCAGTGATGTAATTTATCAAGGACTACCCAAAATATATTTAACTATAAGAATTATACTGTTTCACTTACCCGTAAGATATGGAAATTGTGTAAGAGGATCCGTGGATACCCTTAGATACTGTTGGTACATGAGTTGACTGTGAACATAATGGGTGGGAGGAATTTCATGCGCTGCTGGTGGTTGGACAGGATTAGGTACCCTTCCATGATGAGATGGCGGCGCTGGGAAGGAGCCTCGTCCACTAGCTTGAATACCAATTTCAGATGGCAGTCTTCCAATATCTCCTCCCTAAATATGCAGTAAGGCATTCATAAAAAAGCAACATCCACTTATTTTCTACATTATGTACCACAATGTGCCAAAAGAAGTACAGCACACACTTCAGGCACACAAATGCAGATACAACAATATAAACTTCAAGACATGAGGTAAAAGTAATATTTGGTCATTTCGTTTGAGTTCACTTAAGTGTATTCATTCACTATATTTTAAAGCTTTAGCCTTTTGAAACTAGAGCTAAAAATTGAATGCTCATTCATATGGAATAAGCCATTAATTTTCAATTAGTGAAGAACAACAAAATTACATATGATGGAAACTCAAATTAGGAAGCTGTGAAATACTGACCTATACTATACCAATAATCAACCCAAAGGTTGGTTTGATAGGTGAGGATAGAGCTCACCTAGTACTAAGCCCATCAGCATGTGAAATTCACAGATCAGGGTAGGGGGGGCCAGTTCCTTTCCCTGTGCCGCCTGTACTGACCTTTGTGTCAACATTTACTCTAGCAACCCTATGTAATTCCTTGAAAATTATATGGTAAGTAACAATCACAAAATCACATGTATGTCATTTCAATAATACATTATATGAAGGAACACAAAGGTTTTTACATTAAATATACTATATATGCTTACAGTTTACTGTCATCGAATATGTTCTTTATTCACTGAATCCACCCTTTTCCCGGTTCATTTTTAAAAGAAAAAGAATTATTTAAACCAACATAGAACAAACATTGGTGCAATATTTCTTGGATTACTCATGCACAAAAATTACTAAGCAATATGTTTAACATGATTTCTAAAGGAATCTCTCAGTGTTTAAACATTTGAGGATATTAATAACAAGTTTTAAATTTTAGTGCAATGACTGCAAATTTCTGCTAGTAAAAATCCCACGAACACGAGAGGCAAATAAACTATATTTCACCCATGATTAGCACCATGCATGCCAAAAACAGCAAAAGCAACACAATGAAATAATTTTTAAATTTCAATGGAATCTTGATGTAACAAGTACAGTATAGAATGAGAACTTCAGTATAATGTGTTTTGTCCACGGTACAGATCATTGTTCAATGATTTAACCGTAAAATAAACTGACTACATACTGTAACCAAAAAGATGAGTACAATGATAGGCTGTATAAGTCTAAATACCTATCAGAAGATGGAATTTTAAGAAATATCATTGATATAACTAATATAAAGGAGATGAAATAAATTTGTTCCATGATCTTACTGATGAAACACTAGATAGAAAATGGGCAATTGCAAAGGTGGTGGCCATAAAAGATTAAGGTAATGTTCGGAAAAAATTCTGCATTCACCTTTGGATTTAGATTTACCCTTACAAATCAAATAGAGGGTAATGACATGAGAACTAAATATTTTATTCTAATTTGTATCTCAAATGTTTTATCACTGCTAGGCAGCAGACTTCTGTTTAAGAAGTACCAAAATTTAGTGGTAGATGACTTGATAAAAATATCAAACAATGATTGGGCTCTGAGAACTGAAACATTTCATGTCTATTTTTTTATCGGTGAATGTGAATTATTAGTTTTATGCTTTGTTAGCATGTCGATGAAAGTGTAACAAATTACAAAATGTCTTACCTTAAAACATTTTTAAACATTTCTCAAATGTAGAATTTGCATTAATCAATTACATTTTTATCCATTCTAAAACATGATCACCAATGACACCTAAAACCAATGGCACACCATTCTCATGGTATCAAGTTAGCATGGCCACCAAGAACAGTTGCTAAATCATTCTTCATCTTACAATGAATCTTATGAAAAAAATGAACGTCACTTTGGTGTAAGATGAATTATTACTAATAGTTTCCTGGTTGATATGATCTCTATGATAAAAAATACTTAAACTATTAGGTAAATTATGTTAAAAGTCATTGGAATTAGCTAATGAGTCATTTTTAGAGATAATGAGTTCTTGTTATACCAAGATTCCATGGCATCTTTGCCAGGTTGAGGATGCACAAAAGTTAACTTATTTTCAAGTTGAAAGACACCTGCCACACCCATTTACCCATAAAAAATCAACCTACCTGAAAAATTGAACGTTTCTGTCCAGAGTGCAGTGAAAAATATTTTAAAGAAATTTATTAGAATTGTTCAACTTCATACTGCAAGCTGTTATGGAAACAATCTAAAATCCCAGATCTATGAAATGGAGCATGATTATCAAGTCATTTTTTATAATTTCCATAATATTGCTGTATACCATTTTTATCATTTATCATATTACTTTTCCTTTCAAAGGAAAAAATTCGTAAAATTAGTAAAAAATGAATTCACCACCTATGTGAAAGACAGTCACCTTTTATTCCTTTCAATAGTGAAGAAAAATAATAAATAAGCATTCGGCAATAAAAAAAAAAGAAATTATTTTACATGAAGACTGCTCTCACCTACTAAATTAATGGATACATAAAATTAAATAATTGCCTCTTGTTTACAGTTGAGATATAACCAGAGACTGTCCAGATCTACTCCCTCAACTTTTCAAGCAATAAAAAATGGTACATAAAAGAACTATTGTACTTTTGTACATTCATTACACTTAAGGGAGATTTCTGGGCAAGTAAATGTGAATATATAACAATAATTTCACATATACTGATACATTGTAACCTATTTAATGACTGATTAATCACAATGTGCCCACAAATAAATCTATTCTTTCTAATATCCACTGAAGCCAAGGAAAACCTTTCACTGAAATAATTTCTTCCAAGTCATGCACGATCTTCCTGGCTTTTACAAAAATCATGCCATGAGTTACAGATTAACAGCTACAACATTTTTCTACATTAAATCTTCAATATATATTACATAAAATTTATTTCAAATTCAACATGCAGCCCAGTGAACTGTGTAATCTAGCTCTCCCTGCCCCTGCGCATATCACTATTTTTACCAGGTGTAATACTTTCATTTGCACAAAGATCGCTTGAGTAAATTTAAAATGTACATAATAACTTCTGAAATAGCATAACTTTATCTGCTAATCCCCTTCAGTCAGTGTAACTAATTATTTTGCCCCTAATTAATTCAAAATACCATGTAGTTCAAAGCTAATGGCAGTCCCTCCCACACATGCTTTTGAAAACAGACAAATTAAAATTGCTAGAAATTTATAGGCATGATATGTTTGCTCCCATGGATCTTAAAAATACATTTATTTTTAAATATTTCCTGGAGATATAAATCTTAAATTGTATTTAAATCAAGTAGCATTTACAAACAGTAAAATTTCAAATCCACTTGTCCAATTTTAATTACAATTAGAGTAGCAAACAAGAAAGACATTGGACAAAATTCTGAAATTCATTGAAACGGCAATTGACAAAAATACTGATTCAATATCTGCTCAGAAAATAATAGTTACACTGATTTTGTGGGAAAGGCCAATGGCTCGAGACTCACAGTTCACTAATGCATGCCCATACTTTGACATCCATAATTGCACTTTATTAAATAATCATGGCTTCCTAGGTACAGTGTCAAAACTGAATTTACAAACTTGTCCGGTCGATCGGAATAGTATTTAAATGGAAAGATGAAACCGCATAGTAAATATATTGCCAAAGTAGTAAGATTTTTTTAAACAGTTTATTTATTTAAAACTTGAATATTTCAAAATCCTATTTCTTTGGTTACTTGAATTAAAAAATGCATGGTTTTATAGTATTCAAGCAGCAAACTGCTAAATACCTGAACTATGATCTATAAACATGCATGAAGGGAAATACACTATGAGAAAAAGAAGAAAACGTAGCATGGCAGTATGCTTGCATTATTTAATAAATTTAATGCTACATCCTGATGTGGGCTTTCAGCTGATTCATTTAATTAATCAAATATTTCTCTCTACAAATAATTTGCATTTGCATTTGCCTGAGATTATCAACATAGTAATGTTTAAGTTATTTTAAAATAAATATGTATCATTCAATTTGGCAAAAAAGGGATTTGAAAAGTATCCTGTTAAGACCCCAGTGAAATCCTTTTCTCATTGGGGTTTTCACATGGTCTCAGGAATGTTTCATATGCATTAAATATAACTTAAGTAAGTTTACTTAAATGAAAATTCATTGAAATTTTGAAGTCTTATGGTATTGATTCTACCCAGATATGGATAGATTCCTCAAGTATTATTCAAACAGAGATTTAAGGTACAGTATTTTATTATCCTATTCATATTTAGGTAAAAATATGCAAAAATAATGCTCACTATGCTGAAACTTAATAAACATTCATGTGATGCCCATAAACCATTTCACTCAGCTTCAACAATTTCATGAAATTGAACGAAATAATAAAAATTACAAATATATTAAGCTAAAGGACTAATAGAAAGTCCAAAGGGGATGATCCAATGATTGGAAAAAAGTACAAGGTAAAAAATTTTTAATTAGATCCTGAACAAAGAGTTACAAACTTGTGCATGCCTATATCAATAAAAATTAATGAAATATCGCAGAATAACTTTGAAAGTATCAACAGGAAAAATTAAGATCATGCACAAATATCTACACACTTTGCTTGCAAATAATTTCTTATTAAAGGCCCTTTCCATAATTTTTTTCTACTAAGAACATATACAAGAAAAATATTTCCTACCAGAATGCGGTCCATGATATCTACAAAAATATCTTATAAAATGATAACATAGCAGCGGTACAATAAAGTTTATCAATGTATATAGCCACTTTACATAAAAAAGTTTAAATTATCTATTGACAAGTGCTCATGCTTTTGGTAGCACTCACAACACCTTTATGACTGATGAATATACTTCCTACGATGATAATCAGATTTATAGATCTAAATTGAGGAAATACAGCAGTATTATGGAAATATTTGACCTAAGAAATTGCTACATTGAGAGGGATGGGATTCGTAAGACTGAATTACCTGAGGCTGATGTGCTGGTGGAGGAGTAGGCGTCTGTGGAGAGGAAGGAGCCATGGGAACCGATATCCGACTTCCCAGGGTTGACATTCTCTCACCAATTTTCATTCCACGCATCTCATCTGAGATAGGCGCCCCTGTCAGTCCAGGGGAATCAGAGAGAGCTGGTGACTCTCCACGCAAGCCACTTGCACCAGACTGATTGCCACATTAAAAGAAATAAGCCATGAGCTACTTTTAGGTTCCGTAATGAGTATTTATAAATTAATTGACCCACATACACTCATAAAAATTTCCTTATCCAAAAGTAACAACAAAACTGAAATAATTCTCATGAGTCATGGGATCCTAACCAAACGAAGGAAAAGATATAGTAAAATTAACAAATGTTTAAAGAGGATTTTCTGAATGCATGCACACTTACAATTGAAAAAAATGTCATGATTGCAATGATAATACTGTTATGCTCAGAGGTTTAAATTAATAACTTACATCAATACTTTAATTGAGGAATTTCCTCCTATTTCTGTATTTATTTTTTATCAAATGTATTTGATGAGATGAACTGAGTTTTATACTTAACATAGTTGAAATTTCATTAAATTGATCAAGGTCCACATGTATGAGGTAGTTTCCAGGGGCATATGGAAGCAACACATGACTAGTAAAAAACTTGGTACTTCCTCCAATAAAACTTCTATTAGTGACCTTTGTTTCAATGGATCGCATCTACTTCAGGTGCAAGAACCTGGAGACGATACTATGCATTGAAAACTAGGTCATCAATGAAATATTTATTTTGGGAATACTAAGTTATGCTGTAAGCCAGGGTTTTCATTGCCTTTGGACCATCGATTAGTCAGGTAAAAAAATTGGCATTTCTTGCACCTTAATTGTTATTGTATGTGTGAAGGAAATGAAAGAAAAGCAAGGAACAAAATAGGCTAAGAGTCAACGGAGTTTACTATGAACAGGGCAAATGCTCTTCCTGCAAAGTTTCTTCATACTTTGCACATTATATTTTTATTCATGCTGAAATTATAAATGTAAGTATCCCTGTTTTCTTTCCTTCCTTATGAGAAAAATCGGGTGTTTTCTTCTTGATACATACTAACTGGACATAAATTTTACATATGCATAAGTATTCACCTTTACTTTCCATCTATATTTCAGACAAGTCAGGGTATAATTAAAGAAAATGAGATTTTAAATGTAAATTGTACAAAGAGTTGCTTACCAAAGAAGCTCCATAGGCTGAAACTGGAAGGCCAGCCTGTAGAACTTGTGGGTGATGAGGTGCATAGGGCATATGGTGATGGGTCATTAGTGGCGATGACTCCCCACTAGCCCCTCCACCAGTGCGCAGAGCTGCAGCCCCACCGGTTGGGCTTGGTGTTGGGACAACTATGCAGCCCCCTGGAGATACCTCAGAACTGGGCATTAATCCTCCAGGTAATGGACCAGGCGTCCCAGGGGCTGTTGCAGCCTCAGCTGATGTCATTGTAACATCTTTGCTTTCCGCAGCCAATGCTTTCACAGATCGGGAGCGATGGTAATGGATGGGCATTGGAGGTCCTGGAGGAAGTGGCTCCTCCTCTCTCAATGTTGGCACACGGACAATTGACTGCCCATAATATGGTATTCTAGTGTCAAACACTTTCTGTTCCGTAGAAGGTGGCCTGTGCAAAACAGGCTCTGGACTCTCCCGAGATGATGTGGCCCGTGATGGCACCATAACACGAACAGGCATTGGAGAGGCCATTCGTCCCTTATTAAAATAACACAAAAATAATTTTATAGAATCTGCTGAATAAATTCTATTAGTTAACTCAGTTAAGAATATTTCATTTTCAGTTTATCACATGAGTGTAACATTTTTTAATTCTATTAATTTCCTTCTAAATTAAATGTTTGGCACTTGTTGTGTTTCCGGATTAAATTGATCCATTATCTAAGACGCTATATACTTTTATACACAGGTGAGTGGATTATTATCAACACAAATATGAAAATCTTGTACAAATAAAAAAGATATCTCTAAAAAAAAACTAATATACCATTTTCAGAAAAATGTGTACCTATGCATTGGGAATTTTCTGGGTTCTGGCATGTTTTTAATATTAACCAATCACTCTATTTCTATTTTCTAGACTTAACATCTATTGTAAATTTCAAATTGTAAATACCATGATTCAGAAGATGATGTAGTTACATCGAAACTGGTCGTATTAATAAAAAATTTTATTTTGTGGAAAATTGCCAATTTTAATTTATCATGATATTCCACTATATCACGCCTAAAACGTCTCTTTTTACCATGATTCAGATTATGATTGGAGTGACAAAATGCTAGTAATAAAATAATTGATTGACTAAACAAAATTTTTTACCCCGGATAATAATAATGAGCAATTTTTCAGTAAAAATTGAAATCAAACTGTACCAATAATTCAGATGCATATTCCATGAATCATGGGTGGATAAACATTAAAACCAGTAAACTATTATTTTAATTATCTTTTTGTGTAACTATTAGTTAATCAAAAATATGAAAGCATTATTATTGCCATAACCAGATTTTCATAGATATAATAATTTAAGATGCTGGAAGATAAGGAGTAATATTAATAATTACATTATATCATTACATTGCTTTTTAGTCTACATGAAAAGAAATAAAATTGAAAATTCCATACACAGACTTTTGCAGCTTTTTCTCACATTAATTTTTAACTGGTAATATTGCTGGCTTTTTAAAAATATGCATGAATATGAATTTAAGAGCTGCATCTTGTCTGATCAAAATTTACGATACTTATCATAAATATATTAATTATGACCCTCATAAGATGAAATTTCTGAAATATCTAAGTGAGTTAAATTTGTGTTTTAGTTAATCTTCGTATGTTTAACCCATCAATCCCAAACTATTATTAAATAGTTTGCATAGGCTAATGAAAAAAGAACAATTAAAAACTTTGTACTTCCATACGCTTCAGTGTTCTGTAACTACAGTTTTTGTTTTGAATATGCATTACTTTTGATTTATCCTGATTCAATTATGATGGAGAAAGAATCACAATGACACTGTTTAGCTATAAGAATTAATTTTTTTTTAAAACATAGAACTTTCAGATATGTTTACAGAGATGATACACTGAGAACAAAATGACAACATGATTGGTAACAAATTTGATAACTTGAAAGGTTACCCTCCAATCCTAAGACATTTTCTGAGATAAAACTACTATATTCTTCATTATATAAAGGTTCTACAAATAAAAATGATAGTTCTGTAAATACAATTTCACTTACTTGATTTTTGGGACCTGGAACTCGAGCAGTAGCAATAGATGCAATCATTGGCTGTGGTGGCTGTTGTTTCTGTTGAGAACTAGGAGGTTGATGGGACACATGAGACCCCACTGTAGACCGAGTCTGTAACAACATATGAGGAGGCACTGTGCTAATTGAAACGGCTGGCATTGGTGGAGGGACAGCTCTACTTCCCACACCACCTGCAATTACACTCAGGTGACTGGCGTCACTCTGACTGCTTTTGACAGATGACACTGACTGAGGAGTTGACACTGCAGGTGGAGTGGCTGATGGTGGCATTGGTGGAGATGCCCAGCTACCAGAAGCGAATGGGAGAGGAGGCTGTGAGAGGAAGCCTCGCCCAATACCCTGAGAAAAAAGTGGAAGACGCATGTCAAATGTGATAAAAAATTGTCCAACCTGACTTCATGAAAGAAAGGCATTGATTAAATTCTTTCATAATGTGTCAGGGTAAGGACATTTTATTTTTTATGTTCCCAGGGAACTAAAAACAGACATGTACTCTGCCAATGAAATAGGAAAAATATGCAAAATAACGAGAAAATCAAGAAGTACACTTGATCAAAAATATGACAATGAGACAAAATTTAAAATTTCATATTTTTACCATTCATCCTAACAGATGTGAAAGAGTTAATTGAAATGAGATTCTCTAATTTTTAAACAAATACAATAAGTTTATTTGCAAAATTAGAAGTCACCGATACCTTTGGGCCATGGGGCAGAGTTGAGGAGGAGCCTCCAGTCTTCACCATGCTGGCAGTTGTTACACCTTGACTAGAAGTTAATGGGTGGGGACGCATTATTGCACGGCTCCTAGCACCAAGACCCTCAACAACAACGCCTGATGTCTGCCTCATGTCCATACTCCTTGAAATAGGGACAATCACACAATATGTCAAATCAGCTTTTTCTGGTAATGTTGAAACCATCTCGCCCACACCAAATAGAGAATTAATCTCACTGAATTACATTAAAGACAAACTTGAAATCCAAAGAAATAAGGCAAAGACAAAGTTGCACAGAAAACTTTTATTATTTGAACAATAATTTGATTCATCAAACTTTCACTGCTTCTGGTATTTAAAATGTAGGGAAGTAAAGAATTATTACTGTATATCTGAAATGATTTCATATTTGCAATACTAGTATTTCAAATCTGGAACCAAATCTCTGAATATTTATGAATACCTTTACTACTAATTTCATTCTTTTCCAGATTATACCTTTTAATTTATCCCAATATTTTCCTTGACATGCCTTTGTACAACATCAAAGTACAAAGAATCTACAATTCATGGAAAAATAAAATGAAGCCCTACAGGGTACAAACCAATGGAAAAAATAATTTTGTCATTAGAATAAGCTATATATAAATCATGATGGTAAACCAACAATAACACAAAATCATGGACAGCACTGGGATGAAAAAATGCAGCCTTTAGAAGTGGTATTACCAACAGATGATTCATATATTTCATATACCAGACAGACCAGGATCTATATTTCAGGGGGACTTTCTAAACTGGCCTTAAATTTTTCAGGGGATATTTACATGCAGGGTAAAAATTTTAAGTTCAAAGTTATCTAAGCAATAATCAAGTTCAAATTGAACTGAATACCCAGTTAGAGCAAGGGCATTTAAACAATATAATTGTAAATTTCCTGTGCACAAGAAGAGAAATATTAGTATGGAAAATATTTTCAATGAATACAAATACTGCAAAAAAGTTAGTAAAAATTTATGAAAGAGAAACTTTTATGGACAACAATTATGGCATTAATTTCACCAAATAGGCACTGCAAGTGTTCAAATTCAAAACAATATTGCTTTCACTATAAAGGCTTTAGATGACCAGTAAAGGATATTTGCAAAATTAACAGACAGGGCAGACTTCAATCATTCATATTTCTATCCAAGCAAAGATAAAATGCCTGGGCGCTTTCCTACAGCTATTAATTCACTTTAAAAATGATTTAACTTTCCATGAATAAATGAATATGCCATTATTGCTCTATAATTAATTCCCAAAATTTGGGAGCCCATTCCTAACGAGATAAATTTTCAAAATATCATTATTTTAAATTAAATTAAAGGAAAAAAATGAGACACACCTTGATATTGGGCCCATGTCATTGGCTGAATGAGGAAGAGAAGACATAAGTAGATGCTTCCTTGATGACTGCACTGCCACTGGATTTTGCAACAACTCCACTGGGATGCAGTGCAGCTTGGGAAGTGGTTCCTTAAGAGGCGGTGGTGGTGGTGCACCACTCGAGGGAACTACAACCTCGGGTGCTGATGCAGCAGAGGGCCCATGGACAACCACTGGGATGGCAGGGGTGGGCGAGGTGTCAGGTGCAGTGGTGGGTGAGGGTGCATGAGAACGAGCAGGAGGGGATGCAAGCGGTGGTGGGGTGGGTGGACGGCTGGGTGACCGAATGCGCACTATGCGGCTGGGTGAGCGGGATGGGGTGAGGACAGGGGAGCTGGCGGGGACTCGAGGGGGTGAACAGGTGGCAGCCCTCATGGGAGACTGGGCAGTGGAATGGGTGGGTGAGCCTGACATAGGGAGCGTGGGCACTGTCTCAGGAGTGGAATGTGCCGAAGGAGCAGGAGCACCAGCAGTGGTAGAGGAAGAGGAGGATGGCACCAAGACAAGAGTTACTGATGGTACGGAAGCAACTGAGGATGGAGCCGAACGGGAGACTGTGGTAAGAGTGGGTGCACTGATGATAGGAAGAGCCTGGGAGGATGGTGCAGCTGTTGATTTGATGGAGGGGGTGGCATGAGGGATGGCATGGGTTGTTGTGGTGGGGGGACCTGATGCACCTGAGCCTGACGTTGTCACAGGGATATATTGCCCTTCCTCTGATTCCCTCATCGGTATGAGAAGTCCTGTTACTGGGTCGATAAGTGTTGTTGGCTCATCCGACTCACCGATAACCAGCACCATTGGAACCGACATTGAGCCAGGAACGCTGTTCTTGCGATCACCATGCTCTGCCTTCACTGCCACTTTCTTACTGCTGGAAACAGGTATGTTAGACCATGCACTAGGCTCCTGGTAATTTGCACCACTAACAGGAACCCTACTCTCACTTTTCTCATCCTCAGATTCTGACTGCTTCTCTTCCATTCGTCCAGAATCAGAAGTATCTGACTTGACTGCTGCTGGACTGCGACCGCTGCGAGGAGATTTCCTAACCTCAATGTCTCTATTCTGAAAAAGCAATATTTCTTCTCTAGCGTGCCTTGCAGCCCTTGTGGAACGACGGGTTGCCCTCTGGATGGGCACAACCGGACTTGATGGAGTTCTTGACTGAACTGCATTCATCACTGATGGTACAGTGGTTGATGACACTTCAGGAATTCCAAAGTTGCCACGAACTACATCCTCTATCACATCATCCACAGTAGTTCGATTACCATCTTTCTCTCGGAGGCGACGAGACTTGCGTGTGGGAGCACCAGGTGGAGAGCGTGCTGCAGGAAAGATTGCTGAAGAGTCAGAAGATTCTCTATCAGCCATGTCCTTTGATGAATTATCATCATTTGATCTTGAGTCGAGAGGAATTGAACCAGTTTCAAGAGAATGTTCTTTTTCCTTATTCACACAATTGGTACCAATCCCTACACCACTGACAAACTCCTCTCTTGTTTCTACTTTGGCGGATTCTTTCATAGGACTTTTAATCGTAAGAATCAATCTAGGTCTCACCGTTTCCAGGGCACTTAACCTTGGGGCTTCTGATACAGGAGTCACCAAGGAATTGGGTGGTGAAGCACCAGGGATAGGATTTTCAGGTGCTACTGAAGCAACATTCTCCGACCAACGTGCTTTATCTTCCTTTTTCTCTGCTGCACTTGGGACACTAACCTTGACACTAGCTTCATTTCTAAAGCCTTCATCTTCCTCTTCAGAATCATGAAACTCATAAACGTCCGTCAAGCTTTTCCGTCCATCTTCTATATTATCCTCCTTAGCTGGAATAGTTGGGAGAGGAGGAATGGGGGGTATGTCCATCCATTTCTTCTTTCTACCTCTGCGACTCTTTCTCCCTCTGGTCTCCATGACCTCACAGGTGATCTCTACAGGCACATGGGCAAGGTCTTCACCCTTTTGGCCCAAAAAGTCATCCATTGGTGGAGGTGGTGGGGGAGAGGATCTAGCAGTAAGGGCTCGTGACTCCGCAACTGCAGTTCTTAATCTACCTCGTGAAAGTCTGGTCCTACGTGTAACCACACCACCAGCCCCTGGATCCAAGTCTGCAAGACCTCCCCTTCTTCCACGGCGACCTCTTCTGGCTCTCCCTTCTCCACGTGCTGTACTTCCCCACTTCCGGCCAGAGCTGACAACCAAGCCATATCCTTCATTGGAAAACATTTGCTGACCATAATGATCATCAGCAGGTATCTCACCAGATGTGTCTGAGTCACGATGTGTATGGGCTTCGCTGGCATGCAAAGCACTGGCTTCCTCTTCATCTTCTGCTTCCATCTCAACCTTGATCTCATCATTGCCCACTTCCTTCACCTCATCACATTTCCCTTCCTCAGAATTGATTACCGAGGGAACTTCATTTTTAACCAAACAGGAAAATTCTTCTCTAGGCTCCTTTGCATTTTCTAACTCCTTCGGAGTGAGGGAAGTGTCACTTTCAATAGCAGGAGCAATAGATGTTTTGGGAGATGGAACTGCTGTGGAAAGTGAGGGCACAGTAGCATCACTTAATGATGTAATTTCCTCTGATTTTATACTTATTTCTTGATTAATTTGAGTTTCTACCTTCTCCTTGGTGGAAGCCACTGGGCTTTCTTCAACAGGCATTGTTTTCTTTTCATTTGATTCATCCAATGGACTTAGTAGATCAGTATTTTCATATTTCTCCTCTTCACCTTCAAAAGTATTATCATTCTGGCTAATACTTGCACTGGTAATATTTTCCTCTTCCACTTTTGGTTCGGTGGGGATTTTAGATGAATTTTCTACTTCTGGAGTGGTAGAATTATGGTGAGCAATTGGTTTTATTTCAACATCATCTTCCAATGACTGGGTATTACTCATGTTTTCTGAATTATCTGCAATCACTTCATTATCTTGATCTTTGCCTGAGACCGCAGTCTCTTTGCTGTACATATTCTTAGAATCTTGGCCAGAAGCTGGTAAAGTTGGTGATTCAATGCTAATACTCAATTCTTCTTCTTGACCCTTCTTTATTTCAGCCGACGTAGTGCATGTTTCATTATTTTCTTCAGCTCCATTTGGTGTTACTGGAAGTGATATATTTTCAGGAGTATGTTGTTTCAGACAAGCAGCTTCACTTTCCACTTCATCACTCTTCGACAACTTATCCAATGATACAGGCACTTCCGGGGTCTTAATTGCTGTTTCTTCAGGTATTATGCATGCCTCTGTAGTTGCCTGAACTGGTTCTGTGGCTAATTGGTCTGTCTGAATCTCAGTTAGTGGTGATTCTGCATTTCTAGATTCAGCGAAAGTGACATTAATTTCCTTATACTTTTCTTCATCATCAACACCAGAGATGACAGGAGTACTGTTTTCTTGATGATGATCTTTCTCATTACTGGACATTTTGTCATGATCATGTGTGCCTAACTGGTTAGGTGCCTTTTTCAGTTGATCTGCGTCAGTCTCTTTTTCAAAGTTTACTTCATTGTGAATTGGCTGCAGGTACACAGATGATTTAATTTCCAGTACCTTTTCTCCACGGGGTAATTCTTGAGTCTCAAGAATTTTAGGATCTAAATCCACTTTTTTATTTTGATTTTCTTGGATGTCCATTTCTGACCACTGCTCCTTTGCTTCAACAAATGGTGATGCAGGCATTTCCAGCTGCCTTGCCACACTTGGAATGTCCATAACTTGGGCTATATTTTTTCTTGATCCTTCGTCTATATCATCACCATTATTTTTAACATGATCACTCTCAGTGCCACCATCACATGGTCCCTCATCTATTTGCAGCTCTGATTCAGATGGTGGTGTGCCAGGTCCACTTGAGTCTCGATCTTTGGCACCTTGCTTCTCATCAATACTGCCCACATCATTCCCAGAAATGATTTCCTTTTGGACCTCTTCAATTGCAATGTCTTTCCATTTTTCAGTTCCATGAATATCATCAACATTTTCTTTCAGTCCCTCCATAATCTCGATAGTTTGTGCAGGCATCACCTGAGAAGCTAAAATGGGCATTGAAGGTGGTGAGCAAGGTGATTTCCATTTGGCACTAACTCCTACAGAAAGGGCTTTCTCAACAGCTGCAGGTGAGGATTCCAGCACTCCTGGGTTTGGCATTTCAGATTCCAGACTTCTCACAGCCAACTGTGTCTCTTTCCTAGACTCTTCTGACACAATACCATCCTCTTCTTCTTCTTCAACAGTCCCTTCCATTTGCACTGCAGAAGAGCTCTCTTTGGCACTTTCCTCTTCCAAAACATTACTGACCACTTCTATTGGTTCAACTCTTTCACCAGCATCTGTAGTCACTGGTGTTTCAACTGGTGGCACCACAGAATCTGATTCTGTGGATGGAATGTGACTTGATGGTAAGGCAGATGCAGCTGAAGACACAACCACCACAGGTTCTGGCTCAGAGCTGTACCGACCAGCAAAAGTAAATGTTTCTCCCAGAAGGGCAGCCACAGCATCCTCTGTCTCTTCCTGTGAAATTATTGTTCGTGGTTTCCCACCAACACCTTCTGATGACATTGTCTCGCCAACATCCCCTTCATCAGCATCGCCTCTGTTGACATCATCTGTAGAAATGTCTCTCTCTTTGATATCGGAAATTACTTCTGAATCAGCTGAATGAGGTGGAGTTGGGGGTGTTGAAGGTATTACAGAATTGGTAAGGATGCTGTCTCTATCAGAAACAGAATCACCTGCTGAGATGCTCTTAACAGCAGTATCATGAATTTGTGCATCATGCACATTTCCTCCAAAACCAGGGGCAACAAATTTATCACTCCTGTGCCTTGATGAGACCTCAGATTCGACAGGGTGAGATGATGGGGATTGAAGTAAGCCAGATGTGGGTGTTCTGGGAAGTAGAGGCTGGGTATGGTGGGGGGAAGTTCCTGGTGCAGAGCCTCGATTTGAATCTATGATATCAACATCAAATTCTCCTCCAACAGTTGCATCAGGTGTGCATGGTCTGGGAGGCACTGGTTCAGGAGAAACAGACTGTTGGTGATCCTTATTGAATGACCTTTCACTTGGATCTAATGAGCTGTCATTTCCCTTTGAAGTATCCCTATTACAAGGACTCTTCATACCAACATGAATAGCTTCTGTAGGTTCATGGAGTCTATCCTCAAGTGTACTTTTAGGAGGTGCCTCTAATTCTTGAGATACATCCTCCGCAGGTTTATAATCACGAACCTCTTGGCTTTCTTTCCGATTTCGATCTTCTTTCATTTTCTTGCGTTTCTTCTTTTTCTCTTTAACAGGAATGCGTGGTTCACTCTCATGTTCATCTTCTATGAACGAGTATGCCTCTAACGCTGCAGACTCCCGTCTAGCAGAAACTGGATTTCCTGCATTCATAGAAGGTGCTTCACTCACTATACTCTCATTATGATCTGAATGATTAGCTGTTTTGTTTGGCTGCTTAGTTGATGTAATCTGAGGAATGCTTGAGAACCCTGAATGAGAGTCCCGTGGTCCCTCATCTCCCTGAATACTGGCCCCTTCATCAACTACATTTTTACTGGATTCCTTCTTTTCCCTCTTCTCCTTGCTCTTCTTCTCCCTCTTGCGCTTTCTTTCCTCTGAATGTTTTTTGGTGACTATCTCCAATGTTGTCTCTGGGGGAATACACTCAGAATCTGTGGATTCGGCTGGTGTTGTCACTGTGTCATTGGTCAAGATCTCAACAGGTGGAGGAGGAGGTGGTGGGGGAGGGAAGGAAGAAGAAAGGGGTGGTTGCACATTTACCGAAGATTTGGGAGAAGATCTAAGTTCTGCAGGAGATGTCTCAATGTTTGAATCAGAATCGGAACCATATACGTTTGACACATTCCATTTCATCGGGAAGGGTGCACCAAATGCACCCTCGCTTCCTCCTCCAGAGCTTGAAACAGTTGACACATTATTTCCAGACCTCTGTTCCACAGCAGCTATCCCAGCATCGTCATCAGAAAGCGGACCAAATATATCTTCCATTTTCCCATCTCGCTTTCCAACAGTTACTTCAGCAGATGTTTTGCTAATATTAGTTTCCAATTTATTTGGCATCTTTTTCTTGCGTTGGCTTGATGACTTGGTAATTTCAGAGCCTTCAGTATCAGCCATTGATCCACTTTTCTCCTCCTTCTTTGGAACTTCTTCAACTTTAGGTTCTTTATAGCCTTTAACACTTGCTGCAAGAGATGCTAGCAGAGCATTCACAACTGTGCTGTCTTCATCAGGTAACTTATGACCAGAGCGCTTTCTCTCTCTCTTTAGCTGATGTTTTCTGCGCTCAGCATCTGACTCATTTGGAAGTAGTTTATTCCAATTCTTTGTATATTCATCACCCTTACCATCAGGTGCTCCTGAGTCAGATGCACTCTGAATAGTGTCAGCTGCAAATGAAATCTCTTTCTGGGCATTATTAGGTTCTTCGTTGGATATTGACACCTTTTTGCTTCCACCCAGCTTCTTTTTCTTTTTATGAGACTTCTTTAAGATGTTATGCTCCAATTTTAGATCATTTGCACTAGCCTGGTGATTTGAAATGTTCTTATCCAATGCCTCAACCACATCAGATTCCTCATGAGTAGAGAAAGCTTTAACATTATCACCTTTAGAGTCATCTGAATTTGTTCTTCTTATCTCACTAGGCTTTAAATCAGTTTTCTCATCATCATCCATTGTATGACTCCCAACAGAATCCTCCTGAACATTATTTATGAGTGCACTCTCACGGCTAGTGAGATTTCGCTCATCATCGCTGGGATCAATAGACCTATGACGACCACCAATTCCAGGAGTTTTCTTTGTGCAAGCATTTATTTTCTCCTCTGGTATTAATGGTGACGGTGGTGGAAGTGGTGGTGCAAGAGATGGAAGATGCTGAATTGATGAATATGAATGAGGCGTATGGACTTTCTGAGTTTCAGCTCCAATGAGATCAGCTTCACTATCATCAGAGTACACGTCTCTGGTCTTCAATCGATTGGACCCCATTGCCCTGTCACTGGAAGAATCCATTGATGCAACTACCTGATGACTCTCTTCTTCTGATGTGTCAGATGCTATTCTTGATCGACTGCCTCTGCGGGAAGAGGTTGCTGAAGCAGGGCGAGACTTAACCTTAGGGGCATCCAATTTAGTCATAACTTCAGTGCTTAAACTTTCATCTGCACTAGAAGCATTAATTAACTGAGACCTATTAGCACGGACTTGGTTACTATACATACTCTTTTTAGTTTTAGACATTTTATTTTGCCCTCCAGGAGGATGATGTTTGGGCAAATTACCATCTGTCTCGGACTTTGTGCTTGGATCTTCTTCTTCTGCTTTTATTTTGGCCAAGGTAGCTCTTGAGGATTTACTTATTGGTTTCCGCTTCCTACGATCTTCTTCCTCTTTCACCATACTTTCAGCCTCCTCTTCCACATCACCTTCATCTCCATGACCTGCAGTCTCACGGTGGTCTTCAGTATCGTCATATGTCTCCTCATCTTCTGAGCTGGTGATGACCAACTTATTGGACCGTTTTCCAACACCAGCCCCTGATGCCCCGGAGGTGGATCCTACACCTGAAGTACTACGGCGCTCTTTCTCACACCGCTCTTCCCTTTCATGGTCAGTGTCTGAGTCTTCATCCCATGAGGTTGACCTCTTTTTCTCTTCCCTTCTTGCTCGTGACTGTTTCAAGGCAGAGAACTTTTCTTTTAGTCTTTCTTGCCTCTTTTCTTCTTCCTGCTTCTGCATATTCTTTGTAGAGCGGGCTTTCACTTTGTCATACATGGATATGTAAGCAGGCTCATCCAGGACAATGTCAAAAATAGAGTGCTTCTTTGGTTTTGGCTCATCATCCTCACTGCCCCCATCACTGTCACTGCCAGCAGCAGCACTCTCTTTCCGCTTTGCCACTGCTTTCACAGCCAGAGGAGCAGATACACCTTCCTTCTTCTTAGTCGATGACTTGCTAGATGAAGAATTTGGTTCTTCTTTCACCACAGCACTCTCCGTGCTTCCTCCACTCTTTCGATCTTTTTTCCTCTCTTTTGCATCTTTCTTTGAGTGCTTATACTTTGCATCCTCCTTCTCCTGAGCTGTTGTCATTGATTCTTCATCTGCGTCATCCTTTTTCTTTTCAACTTTAATTTCTTCTTTATTTTTAACACTATCCTTGGGACTTTCCCTGCCCTTCTCGGATTTACTTCTTCTTTTCTGCTTTTCTTTGTCTCTTGCTCGATGTTTTTCCACCCCAGCTTGCAATGCTTCAGTTTTTATTGGTAATTCCTTATCAGGAGCAACAACAACAGAAGGCTTTTGAGTAGGAGGTGAAGATGATTCAGATGTATGATGGTGATGGTGGTGATGATGATGGTGATGTTCTTTCCCTTTTTTCTTTTCATTGACTACACTTGGCTCTTCTTTCACAACCTTTGTGTTTGTTGGAGTGGTTTCAATAGGAGGGGTCTTATCATCAGACTGCTGCGTCTTTGGGACAACAGCTGCTGTGAAGACACTATTCTTGTCTTCAACTGAAGACTTCCTTTCTCTCTCAGTTTTAGGTGGTCTCTCTTCCTTTTTGCTGTTACTTCCAACGGTACGATCAGCCTTCCTTTCTGCACTAACATTACCTTTTCTGGAACCATCTCTTGAGTCTTTGGAATCCCTCCTATCAACCTTTACTGGTTTGGTTGTGATGGCTGGTGCTGTAGACACTGGACTATTTTTCACGGATACAGAGCTACTTTCAATAGTTTTCAGTCCATCTCCAGAACCTGTAGGAGATATTTTTGCACGCTTAGCCTCTGTTGCTTCAGGAGATCGTTCACGTTTTATTCCTTTGTGATGCCCACCTACACTTTCGACACTGTCCTGTGAGCCAACTCTTCTCTTACAGCCTATACTTCCAACAGCATTAGAAACATTTGTAGCAGTTTTTGATGTTCCATTAGAAGCTCCAGCATCTGAAACTTTTCGAGACTGCTCTTTTGAAATGTCCTTCCTCTCTTTTCTTTTCTCCCTATCCTTATCCTCTGCTGCATAAACATTTACACCAGGAACATTGGTTACCTGCTCTTCCTTTAATTTAATAGGTCCTTCTTTCTTCACCTCTTTCACTATTTCTGGAGACGGTACAACTTTCACCTTTTGTACAACTGGCTCATTTACCATAGGTTCTTCTACATTATCACTAGTAACGGAATCCTTTTCCTTTTCCTGTGTACTTACATCCTTATCCCTCCCACTTCCAGGATTGGAAGATGTAAGTTCCTCTTCAGTAATGTCTTTCACTGGGCATTCAGAAACAGCACTCAATACAGCATCTTTTTTAGGGCACTTTACAGACTCCCCAGAGGTGCTTATACTCCTTGACCTTGACACAGATATTGGCTTTACAGTTGATGAGTCTGTTATGATCGGAGATAGGGGGGTTTCTAAGGAACGAGACACAGGGGATGCTGCCACAGAAGGCAGGCAGGTAAGAGATGTAGTGGTTGTAACAGATGTCGGTGACACAGCAGTGGTAACCACTGTAGTAGGTAAGGTGCCAGCAGCAGTCACAGTGGTGACTACCAGAGGATCATTTGAATGTCCCGTGCCCGAGGACGGAACAGATGGCTCGAGTGACAAAACCTTTTCAATTGTGTGGCCTGATGATGTTGATGTTTTTGATGATCCCGCGGTTGATGGAACAATGATACATTGTTCATCACTAGGATTCACACTTGGAAGGGGATTTGAAGAGGTAATTGTTGGAGATGATAGAGCGACAGTCATTTGAGGAGGAGTGCAACCTGCTCTTGGGACTACTGAGGCTGAAGAAACAGTAGACACAGTTACTGGAGCTCCAGCAGCAGTAGTCGTAG
The DNA here is from genome assembly GCA_037158775.1 of Hetaerina titia. Classification (NCBI taxonomy): domain Eukaryota; kingdom Metazoa; phylum Arthropoda; class Insecta; order Odonata; family Calopterygidae; genus Hetaerina; species Hetaerina titia. The sequence goes on from CM073779.1 coordinate 32,692,382, forward strand.
CAACAGAGGTTGTAGGAACCACAGGTGGGTGGCTAGGGAATGGGTATTGTAAGCCCCTGGATGGAGCAGTTGAGACTATTGCTCTAACTGTACCTGTGCCAACAGGAGAGTTTGTCACAATTCCCTGACTCTTTGGTATCTGAGTCCCCCTAGAAGGAGGTGTTGCATTGGCTCGGAGGGTCCGGAATGCTGGCGACGTAGTACTTGACCCAGAGGGAAATGTACTGGCTACAGAGCGTGGTGATGCTGATGTTGACGACTGTGTTGTGGTTGTTATAGGAGCTGAGCTAGGGTTTGGGACGGAGACAGCCCTGTTATCAGAGGGGACGGTTGGGCGACCTGTGGTCAATATAGGAGATCCTGGAAGGGTTACAGGTGAGGAAGGAGCACCATCCCGTCCTGTCCCAGGGTTACGAAGTGCAGCCCGAGAGGTCCAATTCGCTGGAAATTCCCCTGGCTCATATTTCTCTCCAAAATTTTCAAGCCTTTTTGAGTCCTCATCAAAGACACTTCGTCTAGAAAGTACTGACCGAACTATCTCTGATGGCTGCTGCTTTCGTAACTCATCAAGGTCTAATGGCCGATGTCGTAACCTCATGGACTGTGAACCAGAGGGGAAATCATTACCAACACCACTCTCACAAGATGCAGAGCTTGTCACAGAACCTGCACCACTGCCAACAGTAACAGGACCATAAGCCCTAAGTCCAGACCATTTCTCATACTTTTCATCTAAGCGCCGAATGCGCTCTGCAAGTGAGGGTGCACCAGGTGGGGAGGATGGGAAAGGCACTCCAGGTGAGGAGGCCAAATTGCCATCACGCTCCGAAGAAGTCGGAGAAGATGGCAGTGAAGAAGATTGTGAGGAATGCTTTGGTGAGGACAATGTAGAAGGGGACCTTCCAGGTTCAGATGTTATACTGACAGCTGTGTTTGGGGAGGATTTGGGAGGACAGATTTGAACATTTTTGTGGGAATGTGAGGCATCAGAAATTGGGGGACAGGAAATTGCTTGGCGGGGCCCAACTGTGCAAGGGCTTCCTGCAGTCTCCGTCCTGGTCTCCACGACCCTTGCATCTTCCCCGACCGCGGGCAGAGAAGGTGCCCTCCTCGCCTCTGGAACAGAAGACACCAACTTTGGGGAAGCCATTGGACAAGATTTATGGGGTGGGGGAACAGGTGGAGGAGGAGACTTAATTGTGTAGCCTGCCTTAGTTGGGGAAGATACAGTTTCATCGGGGGAGGCTGACTCAATGACAGGAAGATTAGGGCTAGCTTTCATCCGTGCAAACCCTGGTAGAGGTAGGGACAGGGGACCCATATCCAGTTTTTCACGTGGAATCTTACGGGGCTCCATTGGATTCTCAGGCTTCTCGTCGCATAATGGGGTGCCCGGTCGACTTCCTTCTTCATCTTCACCAACAACAGCAACGCCAGCTGCTCTAGGCTCTCCCCTCTCCCTGTCGCGGTGATGGTGGTGATGATGATGGTGATGATGATGGTGATGTGCGTGATGGCCCTTTGTCTCATTTGCGCTCAGCACTCCTTCTTCTTCGTTGTGATGATGTTTTCTTGACAAAGGTCTGTCATCATTTTCCGTGGAACTTCCAGTTTTTCTCCTTTTACAAACAAAGTGAGGAGAGTAATCCCTGTTAGTTGTTAAGGTTGTACTCTCTGGCCCAGGTACTGAACTGTCTCTAGATCTCACACTATCTAGAGTTGGTCGACGGCTCTTAGCATCAGCAGACCTACGAACTTCCGATCTACGATGATAATTGCCAGAAACGGACTGAAGTGATGCTGTATCACTGTTTCCATGTTGCCGATTACTTACATCCCCAAGATCACTGGAGGTAGAGGAACCCATCCCAATTTGATTTGATTTGGAATGACTGGATTTCGATGAAATAGTTATCACTCCAGATTTAGCTCCAATTGAAGAACTACTTTTAAGGGAGCCCGATGGGGACACGTTAACCCTGGGAGAAGAAGATGGAGCATTTCCCCTCACCATATTTCCAACTGGAGATAACAGTGATCTACCACACGATGATGGGGATACCATTACTTTACTGCCTGAGATATGGCTCCTTGTGCTTACCTTTAGGGTGGCTGTATTTGATGGAAGTCCATCAGAGGTTCCATCATCCCCACCTCGCACACATATGCGGGCTTTCTTCCCACTCCTGGGAACATCCCCACATTCACTCCTATCCTCACCTCCAGAGCCAGTACCTCCCATTTCTTCAAGCTGTTCCAGAAGGTGTTGAATATGCACTCTTTCTTTTTGCAAGTGCCTAATATCATTCGCACCAACTACAACATTATCACTCATTCCATCACCACATTCACCATCTCCATCCACCACAGAGACACGAAGTCCCCTTTCCTGTGTCCTACCACCACATGATGAAGCAACTACACTTTGAAGGGCATGCCTTTTATAACCTCCCGGTTCCTTCTCTGTATACCTCTGTAACCTCCCACCACGATCCACTGGTCCAACATCCACACCACCCCCACGCAAAGCAGTAAGGGAGTCACGCAAATCCCCTTTTGCTTCCACCACTAGCTTGCCCTTGCCTGTCAAGCATATGTCTGAGGTGGAACAGTCCTTTTCCATAACATCACGAGCTGGACTACCACCAAATCCTGAGGCACCACCAACACCACGAGAAGAAGAGTGGCCCCCTAAACCACGGTACATGGAGTATCGCTTTCCCATGACAGGTGGACTCCCATGCCGACCTCCAGACACAACACCAGGAGGTACAGGGCTGGGATGGGCATGAAGGTGTGAAGGGTGGGGTGGTGGAGGCGGTGGTGGTGGTGATGCACCATGGAAGCTCTCTTGATCACTTGCACTGCGGTGACGGCTTCTGCTGCGTCGTCTACGACTCCCCACAGGCCCATCCTCATAGTCATCGTAAGGGTGAGAAGAGGGCGGCGCTGGTCCTACAGCAGTGGATGGACCTCCAAAGGGAGTATTAGGTGCTGGTCCAAATCCCTTGTCTCCCACAAGCCCAAGGTTGAGGTTCAGGCCAACCACACTCATTCCCAAGTTGTCGGTCACGTAGTCACGGCGCTCTCTCTGAGAATAGCCATACTCCCTTAGTTCTTGCTCATAAGAGTCGTCATGGCTTGCACCACTTCCTTGACTGAACTCATCATAGTTACTGTAAATGACAGAAATGCATATTCAGTATACATGCAACACATCATTAACTCATTTAATTATGTAATTATACACTATATAATAAAATAGCAAGACACACTAAACTTAGTCCTAATTGCCACATATTTAAATTGAATTGACTTAATATATATGATATAAAAATTTTTGAGCTAACCGGTAACGGGCACTGCGTGGTTCTGTGTACTCATCATAGTAATCATAACGACATTGTGCTATGGTGCGAGGAGTCCGGCCAGGGCCGCTAACACCACTACCCCCACTACCCCCACCATATGCAGCAGCAGCCGCAGCAGCTGCAGCTGCTGCAGCTGCTGTCCGCAGTTGTGCTGCAGAATGAGGAGGAGTAGCCATTCCACTACTTCCAGCTAACAATGCTGCAGCTGTTACAACTGATGATGATCCTGCAGCTCCAGAAGACCCTGATGAGCGAACGTATGCTGATGCACTAGGAGGAACAGCACCCCGAACAACTGATGACCGCTGAGCTCCTACAACCTCGTATCGACAACCAGAGCTCATACCGAAACTTCGACTTGACACAGCTGACTCATATCGGTTTGAAGATTCCCTAAAAAATATTGAAGACATGGATATTTGGCATTAAAAATTCTAGAAATAACATACAAGGATGTATGCAATCATTTAATGAGTTCTCATTTAAAAGTGACAGCAAGTTTCTTCACAGGTTGAATATTGAACCTGAATTCATCATATCATGAACTCATTGAAAAGTGAGAAAAGATTAAACAATCCCATGAATTGGGTGGAAAACAACCAGGAGCAGTTACTTCGAAATATCAAGCATCTAGAGACTTAAGCACATAAAAATAATCAATAGAATAAAGGGATGAAAAGGATATTGAATGATGATTTGTTGAAGTTTTCCCATTTATAATGACTTCAAATTGAGATAAGCGAGGAAACATTCAATTTTGAATATCGTCCTCGGAGACAAAACAATTACACTGAATACTTGTTTACTCACTGCACACAGAGAACACTGATGAAAAATCAAATCTAATATCAAGATCCTGATAAATATTTCTTAAATGAGCTATTACTGTTAATTATTAGAAATAATACATTTTTGAAAAATCAGTTACTTATATCAATTGATCCTCAGTGTTATAGAGAAAACATGCATAATTCAAAATAAGGTTCAAAAAATTAGATAAATTTTCTGTAGAAAACAGACACAAACAAAAACTAATTCATTGACTAGAATATACAAGGAGAAGAAAATATGTCCAAATATCAATGAAAAATGCTATATCCAGTCACTGTGAAACTATTTCCAAACTCACATTCATAGTTTAAAAAATGTTTGGGAAAAAATTAATGAACTTCTTGGTAGAGGGAATTTCTGATGTATACATTGAAGTGCTACACTATACAAATTACGAGTACAAAGAGAAACAACAAAACTGCAACAATGAAATGAAACAGGAAGGCATATGTATTCATGCAAAGACATAGCAAGTTAAGATTTGCATACATTGTCATGATCAGGGAATATTAAATGCCTACATGCCTTCTTCGAACTGATGTAAGCAATCAGTTAACTCTGTCTTCCATCAATTCTTGCCTCCCTTCCTGACAGGCAAACTAATTAATTATTACTGATTTCCTCAGGAAAATATTGTTTTATTTGTAACTTACTTCACCTTACTTCAAAGACTTGGGGATATGAGTTAAAGATATCTTTATTTGGACTTTCTCCACCTTGAAATGACTAGTGCATAATTACAAACTCAAAGTGATATTATCGACTTTTATCTTAATTGAATTAACACATTATTTCCATCAGTGAAATGGTTGTATTGTAACATTGAACAATTTTCGAGAAACTTCATTCCCTTAATGAGCAGTTCTTTCCTGGTTTTTACATTGAATGAATTGTTTAATCAATAGACAATTACGAATGCACCTTAATGAAAAAAATGTCAAATTTAACTCATTCAATATTTATTGTAATTTAATTCTTATGAGAATCTTTAATATTAAATTTCATTTAATAGTAATAAACAATTCTGGATCATAAAACCCTGATTGACAATAGTGAAAAAGCACCACCTCATATTAAAAAGCATTCAAATGCATATAAAACATTTAAGATGTAATCTTACTTTCAATATTTCATTAAGGGCTGGTTTTATAAAATCGGGTTAAATCCAGTTGTTAATTAATGTAGACATTAGCCTAACATGGAGGCCAATGACAGGATGGGTTTTATAAAAAATTCAAACTGGTCATCATGGATTGGTAACTTTAACAAAGAAAAACTAAAGTACAACAATTCACATGATTTCATGATGTCAAAACAAAGATGCAACAAAAATCACACAGAGTAACAGGTATTTCCAAAGTAGATACAAAGTATCTACAAATGAATTTAAAGGGATGTGCAAATGTTAACACTGAGAAACAAAAGCTTCTAACTGAATTAATTTTGGAGAGGAATACATTTGAAAATAAGAAAAATGATACAGTGTCATGAAAACAAAAGACAAGTTTCAATTTTCCTTGAATTGTTTTCTTTGTCAGTTTTGGCCGATGAATTACACACTTACAAGGAAGCAGGAAGACCCATGGAAAAGTATTGCATCAAAATTTAATGTCAAGTGAAAATGGCAAGAACTTTGGGGCACCTTGGGACTAAATATGACAATTTATAAAAACAGACCAAAAAGGAACTCGCTAAGGATTGCCAAGCATCGTTACAGATGGGGGATGGCTCTATGTCCCAAACCTCACCCAGGTACATGAATGATTGACCCTCTTCTGGGGAGCTGCATATCTGGCCTGAAAATACCTAACTTGTAGATTTTGTCGAGAGTAAGTAAGGCCTTCATTCTTTATACCTAAGGTAAATATAACTTTCCTATATAAAAAAAATAATTCCATTAATTGTTTAGCTTTTGCGGTTGATAATGTTCCTCGGGAGAAAATTTGAGTATGTAAAAATGGGAATTGTGCATTAACAATCCATATATTCTGTAGGCTCATACTATGTTATTCATTTCATTTATCATATTACCAATTAAAGTCAATTCATTATGTCTCTCTTAGTCATTACACAGTTTATCAATGCATACATATTTCAAGCGATTCAAGGTAGGGAAAAATGAAGCTGCTAATCCAACTTATAATGCATGTAATCCACAATATAGAGTAGACAGCTTTTGCCATTGTTTCATTCAAATTTTTTGCTCCCAGTCAATTTCCTTGCAACTTGTCAAAGATTGTTTGAATGAATATTCCTTTATTCGACCGCAGTTGAAAGTAATTTGAGTAATATATGTAACTTAGCAGGAACATGAAGTTGAATTATTACTTCCTAACCCTAGTTTTTAACCCTGAAGGAATTTAAGTTAATGTTGAATTAGTGAGATAACAAAGAACCTCACTAACATTATTTAAATTGTACTTTATTAAAAATCCCTCAATCTAATATTCTGCGCAATTCCCTTACTTTTTTTTATATTCATCAAAATTTCGGTAAAAAGAATTATATAATGTTAAAATTAACTTACCAATGCATGAAATAAGCCTTGATAATGTAGTAGAAAAAATCTCTACCTATCAAACACTAACACATGAAAATTTGAGATAACTAACTCTTAAAATTCCTTCTTTAATTGGTGAGAAATTATAATCTACAATTGTGATTTCCACGAAAGTAGAATATTATATTTACATGTTCCAGGTTTCAATGTGTTGTGTCATCATCTGGTGAAAGTTACATGTATGTTGGCAAATATATACTCTTGTTGACGAGAGGAAGGAGGGGAGTTTGAGGGGTTCAGCAACATATTTGTCAACATTCATGTAAGTTAAATAATAATAAGGGGGAAAACTCCACTGGCCGTAAAAGTCATGTAAGTGTCACCTGAAGATGACCTGAAGTGTTGAAATGCCAGTCGTGTGGATAAAATACAATAGTGGAAATCACAATTGTTAATCATCATTTCTCTCCAATATATAAAGTTTCCACAAAGTTAAACCTGAAACTATATGGTTCTACCTTTCAGTTGATGAGTACTTAACTGATGGTATGGACTTAAGTAGTAATTGTAAAACTGACTGTTGGCTTTAACTAGAGCTAAGAGTTAATGGTCAATCTTACCAGACATTATAAAACTGGGTCTAAATGAAGTAACTCTAATGCTAAATTGTATCTCAAAAATGAACTCAAACAAAAAACTAATTGTAACTCTAATGCTGAAATTTAAACAATATGGCCTACAACTTAAATATCCATCAATTCGGCATGCACTACAGTTAATGCAGTATAAACATCCACACCAAAGAAAGTGAAAAATGGATGGGAAAAAATAAAATTACTTACCGAGAGTCAAAGCCCTGCGAGTCCCGTCGATCCCAAGGTCTTTCTGCTACAGCTGCAGCAGCAGCTGCTGCAGCTGTGACTGCTGCTGCTGTAGCAACTGCAGTCACTGCAGCAGCATTGGCATGACCTTGCTTTTCAAGATGATCGTAGAATGCTTCCTGACACTCTCTAGAAGCAAAGTCAATCTGCAATTTTCTACCTCGTAAAGCAACACCACGCATTTCCTTGACAGCGTTTTGGGCACACGGTAGCTGGAGAGAGAAAATGGAATATTTATAAAAATGTAACATGAGAGCATTAATGCAAAATAGATAATCCTATTCACAATAGCAACCAACACTTGTACAAACTTGAGAACATAAGCCTCTTTTATAAAAATTACATTTGTATGCCCATCAATGAGCACATGGACCAACAAGGTCTGGAGGATTAATTTTTAGTATTATAATAACTAACACACAAACAAATATTTCATTTTCCTAATACTCTTTGGGTTTTATTGTTGAAATCGCCAGAAGGTAACTATTTATGGATATAAACTATTTGCTGAGGCTTACCTAAAACGTTTTCTACCTTTTCCCAAATACCAGCAAGCCCAACCAATTTATTTCAAATTTTGGATTCAAGGGCATATAACATAATTGGTATAACAAATTTTGAATCTACTAGCACAAATTAACATACTTTTTCAACAGAAAATAAATGCAGAAGTAAGTAGATAGAGTGGTGGGTGTTTTGTCACTCATCAAAATGAGATCTTTGTCATGATTTAAGCAAAACAAATTAAATGACTGAATAAATCACAGTTGGAAGTTATGCTACCGTAATGATAACCATTTAAAGAACACCATTTTATTTTGTTGGGGAGGCGACCGACAGCTAAGTTCATTTGTACCATTAGGGATGGGTGGAGAGAAACCCGGCATCGCTCTACCCTTGTCGAAAGGTGCCAAGGGGTCCACAGTTTAACGTCCCTTCCGACGGACATCATACTCACTCAAAGTGCTCTCCACAAAGTACCTCAAATAGGGATTGGGATACCACTAAAAATTTTGTCTCCAGGATTTGAACCCGGGCCTTCGCGGTGGGAAGCCTGTACATTAGCCTCTGCACCATCCCGATCCCCTAAACTGCATATGCTATATATTATTTACACTCATTTAACATTTTATTGAGTCATTCAAATACAAAAATATGTATGTTCTTACTTCAATTTTGGAGGGTTGGCTCAATGAGAAATGCGAGTCGGCCAGTTTGTGGATACAATTGATAACTTCATCAAATCTGGCCTTCCTATGCTAGGAATTCAGTATGAGCAAACAAAATAACTAAGATGGTGAAAATATTAGTTTAAAAATGATTTACTATTATCTAACCTGCTTAATGTGACAATGTAACAATTTCACTAACAATATTTAAAGCACATGGAGTGTGGCAAGATTTAATTTAAATTTTGTGGGGTAAATATCCACCATCTGATGGATTTCAGGCTTCCAGAGACATTGTATGAATGAACACAGAAATAATATATATTGCTATTAGTGCCTAGGTTTTAATGTGATAATAATTTTTCTCCTCTCCCACCATTCAGTATTGTAGAAAATGTAGTGTTTTGAAAGCTGTAGTTAGCCTTGGAAATATCAGGCCCTATTCTTATAATACTATGCTGTGAAAAACCTGAGAAATATTAGTTCAAATTTATTTGTCAGTTCATATGATACATTTCAAATAATTCATACCAAATTAGTTAACAGGTTACTCTCTAGAGATTGACCACATGTGAATGCTATTTTCAGCCGTATTTTACTGAATAGAATTAATATGAGTTTCATTATAGAGACATAGTTAGCATTCACGTATGCCATGATCAGAGTTCCATACTGTTCAAGTTATATTTTTGGGTTTTTTCAATGTGTGGTACCACAATGGTATTTATTTGATAATTAGGTAAAATTATGAAAAGAATTAAATATCAACAATTATTAGAACATTTAAAAATTCTACTTAGTGTGGAAAATGTTGCAAAGTATGTTTTATTTTAATTCAAATATCCTTTATTGAGTCACCAGTATGATGTTTTTATTATCCATAAATAAAATCTACATTTTCCAGTCATCAAAACAAGTTAGTGTGTGGTGGCTTAGTGACCAGAGTTCCAGAGGAGAGAATTTAGAGAGGCATCAACTGGGTGAGAATGAAGGACTATCTGCCTTATTGCATTCATTGTTCAAACCCAGTTCATGCCTCTCAAAATCCTGAACACAATCTCTACAATCTTATAAGCACTACAGAGCCCTGAGAACTCAAAAGCAGTAGATAATGGAAAAAACAAGTACAGGTATCCCTTACTCAGAATATTTGGTAAGACTTAGTATGAGGTAATTTACCACCACTTATAAAACCAACCTTCAAATGCATGGCTCACTGAATGAGGAAACACTTAAGTGCCAATTTATGCCCAGCGAATATAGTCTCAATGAAGTTAAACAACCGTAATGGTTACCAGAATATATTATTATATGAGCTGTAGTGTTCACAATTTCTTAGGTAGAATTACGGACTTTCTCACTTCATTTATGTTTTTATGGCCAACCCTGCAGTTTATATCTTCACTAAAACATTCATGAGCTCAATATGCAAACAAACCTTTGCCAATGTACTGAAAGATAATGTATTTTGTTCCCTAATGCATTTCTTGAGAAAATGTAAAGGTATGATAATGGAAAAATGTCTAAATACGAGATGCATTTCCAAATATATTTCTTGTAATTAGAAATACATTAATTTACAATGTGAAAATAAAAGTGCTTTTGGGAAAAAATATACTTGATTGTACATTTATTTTCCCAGTAACCTGTTCATGGTAATCCATAAAAAATATTTAAATAAGCATGAAACACTTTACACAGCAGGGCTGTCAAACATATACATATATTTCTTACTCTTAAAAACCAAAAGAAATGATGAAAAATAGTTATTCTTCTTCATTTATTTAGAATTTACTTTTTCCTGTTTACACATAAGACTGTACAACGAAAGGGTATAGGCACCAAAAAGAATAATAGATAAATGAAATTGCAGAAAGAGAAGAAAATTAACATTTCCAATTAAGACGGAAATGAGCAAATTTGATGGAAGTATTTTGGAATAATAGAATAGACTGAAGTGGTAGGAGGTTTATTTGAAATTTGGACCGGAATCAAATGGCATAAGTAAAAGTAGTAGAGGAACAATCAATATGGGCAAGGGAGTAGGACAAGGTTGCCCATTATTGCCAGTACCTTTTTGAAATTTAAGGGGAGTCTGAAAAGGGGTTGATCAAAAAGAGGGGGGATTAAAAGTGGGCAGCAAGGTCATTTTGGTTTTAAAATAAACAAGCAAAAAGTCAGCTAGTATATTGCAGTTATTATCAGGTTCTTTAGAGGTTCAATGTGAGAGTTGTGGCATGTAGATTAATCAAGACCAAAGTAATGAGATTCTGCAGAAGAAGGTGATTCATTCCCAAATTTTGAGAATTTAAATGAAATCTGTATAATTATTAGTTCCAAAAACTCTGGAAGAAATGTGCCTTTATGCCTGGCAGGTAATGCACAGATCATGTGTGAGCACTTCACCAAGCACGTACATGAGACATTCATAAATGTGCAAAAGAAACAAATTTGTGCTTTGGTTGATTTAGAGTAGGCACACAATATGGAAAATACAGGGAAATTGTGGAATGTTTTGAGACAACATGGGGAGAATGAACAGTTATTAAATCCCAAAAAAAAGGATGCTCACATGAAAATGATACAGCAAGTGACTGAGAGCTTGAGAGATTGGTTTGAAATAAAAATTGGTTTCAAATAAGAACCACCAAGGCTGTTTGATGTGTTCATGAATGCCTTACAGATGGATGAGTGGATACAGTACATGAAATGAATGGAGATGTTAACATGTTGATGAGATATTAAGATGTCAATCATTCTTCTTAATTCTGACAGATGTATTCATGGTTGAGATCACAAAATATCGACAGGAAGCATTAAATAACTCCAATGATTAACATATTTTCTTCTACTGGTAAGTAACCAGAACTTTAAAACATTAATTTTCTGCACCACTTCCTAAAAAATTCCTAATTAGGTCAAAAATCTAGTGCCTACATTGCAGCATATGTACTTGATGAATAAACATTAATACATATGTAGCTGTTCATTTTTTAGTGAAAAAATTCAACTTTCTTCATTTTAAGTGTTAACGTCAAAATATTTTCTCTTTTCTGTCTGCAAGTATTTTTTTGTACTCAGCCCTAAAAATTCAGGATTTTTTATGCACCGGTGACTTACAGGCCAGGAAATAAAGTTCATATTTAGTGGTATACAAAGCCTTGAAAGATTCTCCAATCATATTTTTCAAAACAGGTTGAATACATGCAAACATTCTTGAATGACAAAATTCTATGCCAGAAAAGATCAGTAATTATGTTAGTTTTGGCATATACAATCAAGAACTAAGGAGTGTGACATATGATTATGTATGTTTTCAAGGAAATTAGCTTTTTTAAATACATTAAGGTTATTAGTTCAAAAGTTCACACATTTAGCATAAATTTAACTTTGACTGACAAAATACTACATAACTACTTCAAAACAGTCATAAGGAATAATGGCACAATTTAAAAGTAGCAGGCAACCAGTAGTTCAACATTTGGTTCTCCCAGTAAGTTAACCCTGAGCGACCACACAGAACATTTATACACACGCTTGAGACTGGATCTTTCAAGACTTTGGGACCAAGTAATTTTCCATTAAACTGAATCAAAATATTAATTAAATAGAAAGTTAAAAATAATAATTATTCAACATGAACGTATTATGTTGCATGAATGACATTTGCTTCTGATATGGTGATTAATTATGTTCTTTACATGGACTTCTTCAAACTAAAAATTAAGTAGGGTATATTTAGAAGTTTAAACACAATATATATTAAGACATATTGCCTCTAATCCTGGGCTTAAATGAACTTCTATTTAAATTCAATGAAGAATTTGGAAATAGTATAGATAAAACACATTAGCTAATCCCTATTTATAGCACCTGTCATGATCTAAATGTTGTTTGTTTCTAAAATTTAGTCCATTTCCCTTAATTCTGTATGCCTATCCTTCATATAATGATGTGTGAATATTGAGCCAGCAATATTTAAATCTTGCCTAGCTAATTTCAATAAACATATATCATAAAGATTTGCCCAATGAATCTGGTACAGCAAAGACCATTAATTTTACTAAATTCATCATTTACGAATAGAATTCTTTTCACAATTACGAATCCTAAAAGTAAGTCCTCTTGCAGGACTAGCACCACTCAAAACTAACTAATTAACCTTTAGGGCAGTGAAAATCTCAAATTTCTGCTTTTTAATTTTTCCTGGCAATCTTACTTTACCTCCTCAGATGGTAATATTATATTTCTAGTTTCTTCAAAAATGTCATGCTATTTTTGAACACTGCTTTCTGGTGAAAGTGTTATAATTCAAAACATAATAAGTAGGTAATACTGTAGTTCACTTCAGAATTATCATATCTAAGAATGGTATTATATCTAAGAATGGATGAAATTTTGCTGCAATCCAAATTAAGCATTAGAGGTAGTGATGATGACAAAATTGCTTTGCATTATTTCAATTAAGACTCATTTAATGCTCAATTTTTTTCACTTTCTTGGAAAAAACCCTTAAACCCTGACTCCCTCCCATACTTATTTTGAATATTTATCATGACCTCTTTAAGGAACAGGAAATGAGAAAATTTGTTCAGGAATCTAATATAAAACTAAAAAAGTAAAAAGTGGCATGATAAAGTATCAAATTATCAGATGAAACTATATCATGACTCCTCTCACTGTCACAAGTAGAGCTTCATTTTTTTTTAAATGGGTCATTTCATTAAGAATTTTAAATTGTAAATGTTATTTCACTATTTAAAAATAATGCAAGAGCATTTTAATGACCATGTATAACAATTATAAGTCAATATTTCTAGGCTTAAAATTTTGTTAGAAATCCTTAAAAATTTAATTAAAAAATTATGGATTTTCCTGGGTAAAATAAGGTTTTACCTCATCCTCATCTCGATTTCGCAAAATCAAAGCCTACACATCACCATTACTGAGGAAATTTATGAAAGCCAACTAAGCACTAAGTTTTAACATGTCCTTAATGACATTCACTTTAAACAAATATGGATTCATCAAAAACCACCTAATCTGTAAAGTTTAGTACATCTTTTCTATTAATGAAAGTTATAAGTTAATATGAAAATTGGTGATATTCTTCATATTGCCTGTAGTTATATATTTTTATCCATACCTAATTCATTTACTTTCTCTTTCAATGATGAAACTTATAAAACAATTTTTGTCTGTCGTAAATAAAATTATTTTCTTATAAACCTTTTGTTCAATTTGAGAAGGTTAACAAAACCTTTAGAGTAAAAATTGGGGCTGGTAAAAGCAAGAGGAAGTTTTACAAATTATCAGTACCCATGGACCAGAGATGGTTAACAAAGGTGTGGTGTCCGGATATTATCACCACAAGCAATCTGGTCGCAGTGGACTTGAGATCATTCATGGATTATCCTGTTTAAGAATAATGAAAAACTAGCTGCATAATGAAATCTTTCACACAGCATTGAGGAGCCATGAAACTTCCCATTTCCCACCCAGGGCTAGATTGGGATGTTGCTTTCAATTCAATCCCAGCATTCAAACTCAAAAATTCCTGCAAATGTCCAATAGGAATCCTGAGAGGTATCTGGCAACTCCCAATTAAGATATTTTTGCGATCTTAATTTTTATAATAAACAATATTAGTTTTTTATATTGATTTCATGTACATCTTCTGTTAACACTTTGTCATTCCATTAAAATTAGCATCAGGAGTTTTGAAAACATAAACACCACTTAGTTAAAAGAGAGGTTTTCAATAATTCAAAAGGGATTACAGCATTAGAAATCTGAACTTCTGGAGCATCTCTACCATGTTACTTATCCTGAAAATACAGGATTTGAAAATTACAGAGATATCCTTATTACAAATTAAAATAGGTGAATGCCATTGCATGATAAATTGGTTACCTCTGACAACAGCAGATATATTTTGAATAAACATTTTGTGATTGAACAATCTTTCACCCTCCCATGCATAGGCTTGAAACACTTGAGTACTACCACATATGAAGAACTCATAACTCTGGCGTAACACAGTTATAAAAGTTAGATGGTCACTACAGCTGCATTAACTACCATAAAGGGAGCCCAGAAAAAAATTAAAACCCACCCTTGTGAGTGACTTCACGGTCTTGAGGCTATAATAGTCCGAAGCTTTATTGTATGGTATTTTATTTAACCATTTTTTCACATTCCCAACTCTCTCAAGAAATTATGTATTGCACCCAGCAGTAATAAAATTGCAAGTTGAAAATCCAATAACAAGCATCTTTTGAACTTGAGTGAATAATTTGAAGTATCTACATCAAATAAGGTCCCCTACTACTTATGCATTTTCTACTAAATAAGGCCTATTTTAATAGATTTGTTGATTTAAATTCAATGAGTTAAAATGAACATTATATGCCGGTAAAATTATGGTCATTCATGGTAAAGAATCACAAAGTACAAACTTCCTTAAAATACCATTATTTACTGAAAAAATGCTGTTTATTGGTATCAGCAAAATTCCAATTACTATTTATAAGGTATATCAATTCCATTTACGGTAAGTTATTGGAAGGGCAAAGTTTTAGGCTCCTAAATTTCTAACTAAAACAAAAATAAGCCACCCTACACATCAATAAACTGTTCTTCAACTCTGCATACTTCCTTCCTTCCTTCACTCCATCCACAACAATACTGTATTCCTGCCCCTTATTCCTTTGCCTAACATTCTCTCCTCCATCAGTCGTCAAAATCACATTGCCAATCAAAATGTTAGGCATCCATCTTTCCTGCTTCCTTTGGATTTTTCCTAACAATCCTTTCTCCTCCCCCACCATATCTAGCACTTCCTCCTTTTGATGAGCCTTCCTCATTCAAAAGTTTTAACAAGCTTCTTCTTAACACATTACTTAAATGTGATGGAGAGGAGAGTATTTGGCAAGAGAGGAAGGGGTGTGAATAGGACTGGGGTGTTGGACGGGGTGAAGGAAGTACATAGAGTTGAAGGGGGGCTTATTGTAGAATAGTTTGTTGGGTTCTGATATGATAGCTTGGGTCCCTCAATCTTGCCTTTTGGGTCCCTTGTTTTATCAATTCGGTCCTTCTCATGACAGCTTCTTTGCCAAATGAAAATAGTCATCTTATACCCCTACTACTGTGACTGTCTTGGTGCAAGATCCAGTAAAAAGTAAACTGTTTCACCTCCTATTGTTTTGGCCATCCTATTTTAACGTTTCCCTCTTTCTCAAAAACCTCAACACCTTTTTTTGTTCACATTGAACCTCTTTCTATGCCGACCATACTGATTTTCTAATGTCGTCAACAAAGACTATAACCCCTTGGCTGACTGACTGACTAAATCTTGGTCATTTGCATACCAGATTTCATCAAGTACCCAGTCTACACTAACTCCCATTATTCCTTCCCCCAGTTTTTCAACGCCTCCTTTACTATTTCCTCCACATATACACTGGAAAGTAAAGGCAATAACTAACGCCTTGTATTACCCCTCTACCTAGCACTGCCCATTTGAATTTTCTGCAATAAATTCTAACTAATTCACTTTAATACATTCTTTCTCAAAATCAATGCAACAAACACATACATCCTGATTTACACTCTGTATGTTCCTTTCCATTCAAGGTTTGATTATGAGGACACAATTCCTATACATTGTTAAAAATATTTTGTAATAATGGATTAATTTTTGCTGAATGTAAATGGGCTGGATTTTAATACGCCCAAATAATATTTTTTTTTATTCTTATTTTTTTCTGGTCCTGATATATAAAAAGTTAAATTAAAATGAACTGAAATTGGAAATTCTCATTATTCCTAGACAGAATTCTGGGAACTTCTTTGGAAAACCCTTGTTCCGTAGGGCTCCTATCCATGGTAATCAACTGGAAGGCTGATTTCATAGGCAATAGCCAAGCTCACCTCCTACACTAAGCTCAACACAGAACGTGAAATTCACACAACAGGGTAGATGGGGGCAGTTTCTTTCCCAGTACCATCTGTAGTTTCCCAGGAATACCTGGTACTTAGAAAAATCACAGTGTAGGTGAAGCTGGAGATATCCATTACTGGGAATTGAACCCAGGAACTCCAGGTTCCTCAACTGCTGAATGCTATACCCACTAAGCTACCATACTACTACTGAGAAATAAATCTCAACAGTGTAAATACTTTCAATATTGTCAAGGGTACCACAATGTACAGATATACTCATTTACAATAATTTTGACAACTGAAAACAGCAGACTAAATGATATGATTAAATTTTTATCATTAGGTCACCTAAAAGGTTCAAATTTTAATAATCAATGCAGGTGAACAATTGCCTAAGATATAAATTTAAAAATTTCTTTGATTAAATCGACATTCTTCATTTAAACAACATCATAGATTTTAGTTCACATTGTCATCACTGAAGTTGAGTTGAAATCACTGAAGATTTAGGACTTGAACGTTGTTTTACTTTAGGTGGTAAAATTGATGTAAAATATTTTGGAAAACTGGCTCCTTCGTATTCCTCATCCAAAAACATTGAGATTCACAAAAAAATTTCGTCTTTTTTATTATTTTTTGTGAATAAACAAGCATTTCAATTTTAAAACTAATTGCCATCCCTGAGTGACACCTAAGACCTTTCTAGCGGAAAATTTGTTTTTCCCACTTGCAAATTTTGGCCAGAACATCATTATGGTTGACAAACAAAGTATTTTTCCATTCACACTTATGAAATTTTAAGACCCTAATTAGCAGATTGGTAACATTTACATAACATAACAGCAACCATTGGTAACATCAGTATGTAAGGTCAGTTTGGAGATTTATCACCTATTTATGAGGGCTATAGGCCAGAAGGTAAGTTACGCTTGGAAATAAAATGTGAACCAAGTGACAAGACAAAATTTACTGTATACACTTGAAAGGCAGATTCCGGAAGTATTTTTCTACATAATTTCCATTTATATTGAGGCATTTATCAAAATGATACACATGCTCTGTCTTTGAATAAATCTGCCGCCTTATATTTTAACCACTCGTTTACACCAGCATGCAATTCTGCATTGCTGTCAAAAGCGCTGTGTTTCAAGCCAAGTCTATCGAGAGATCTGTAATCGTAATCATTTCACGAACTTTTTTATTGATTTTCGACATCAGTTCATCTGTCACATGGCTAGGCAGACCGCTGCAGTCCTCGTCATAAACATTGGTGCGGCCGTTTTTAAACTGAATGCACCACTGCCTCATTCCACCTTCACTCATTATTCCATCTCTGTACACTTCACAAATTTCCCTATACATTTCAGATGGCTTGTGTTTTTTTGCCAGTTAAAACTGAATTGCAGATCCTACTTCACAACTCATGGAATTTTCTATTGCAGTGAGCATTGTTCACTGCAATAGAAAACCCACCCACTACCACAGCATGATATATACTGAGTATAGGGGCGTTTAAACACCAAGATGGTGGCTCTAGCCATACCCACTGCCACGCTAGGCCAAAACGTAAGTTACTTTCTGGTCAACCCTCATAACTTAAAATGGGAGGAATATATCCATGGATAACCAATTTCTTTGAAATTTGGCAGTTTTGTAACCCTTAACTCCCTAATTACAATAATACCCCATTTTGGACCCGGGCAGGCAATAGTTTAAAAGATAAGAGCATTTAAATATTTGAAATAAAAGTATGTGCATTGTTCAATCATTCCTAAATGCAATAATTTTTAACAAAGGAAATTAAATTTTGAAAATTCAACATAAATTTACAAATATGAAAGTCAAATGCAACATTAACAAATTGAAAATTTTTATAAAATTTTAAAACAGAAAAAATGAAGTGTCACAAAAAATTAGCAACAATTAAAACAAACAAAGTGAAGCAAATATTATTTGTGGTTTGGAATTGAACCAAAGACATCTGGGTCTATTTGTTCTCCTTTTCTATGAATTTGATAAAGAATGAGACCAACGAAAAAAGGCAAGTGACGTACAAAATATTAATTTTTTCTGCCCTTTAATTGAGAAGCAATTTTAAAATAACTGCAAACTAAGAATTATCACAACTTTAATGGAATCAAAATGGAAAATTGAAAACATGCCAATGGAATATTTTTAGGTCTAAGTCACTACTTTTTACTGTAAAAAAAAATGTCTGGTTTTGAGAAAAGTGTACATATTTTTTCAGACAGAATTCAGAGATAGTGAAGGATGGCTAAGATAACCTGAAGTTAAATTAATATTAGGGTAAAAAATTGGTGAAAAATGATGGGCATACAAAGATTAAGTTTATCTACGTTGACAACTTCAATGAAACTGCAGGAGATGCAGTGACAGTAACTTTTGACAGAGTCATCTAATAATGCATATTACAATGCAATAATTTCCATGTCTAAAAATCATTCACGTTAACCAGGATTCAAGCCCAGATCCCTCAATGGCCAGCTGGCTGGCTCAATTACATTGACAAATTCTAAGTTCATCTACATAGTCAAATTCAATAAAACTGCAAGATGCCACAAGAGTAACATTTAATGGAATGATCCGCTAATAAGCAGAAAAATTTCTCATCTCATTCAACTAGATCAATTTCTCACTACCAAAACGATATGTTATAACACAATTCAACACAATGCAACCATTTCAGAGAGTAAAAATCATTCGCCTTGAAGGCGAATGATTTTTACTCTCTGAAATGGTTGCATTATAATGCACACATAGCGGGTGACTCCGTTAAAGTTACTGTTACAGTTTCTTGAAAACAATTCAACACATTTTCAAGGCTCCAAGTTAATTTCAAGCTGCGTCACAACACAAATCCGAAGATATAAGTTCACTTTCAAAGAACAATATCTATTGTGGCATGAGCATACGCTATTAAATCACAGAAATATTTAAAAGAAACCAATTTTATTTAGACATTTTCTATGAATCACTAAAATAGATGGAGTTCAAGTCCATTAGGGTGTGCATGGAATGGAGAAAGTGATACTTTAAAAAGAACCAAACAAATACTTTGGTACCAAACTGAAAGCAATTTTCCCTAGCATGAATGAATTCATAAAAATTGTTTATGTCCCTGACCCTAGTGTAATACACTTACAAATTCAATAGATATTAATCCAAAAAAATACACAAGAGTTCCTAGAAGCCATAAAAAAATTTCCTACTAATTTGTAGCATTTGTTGACTAAAGTGGAGTTTCTTCAGGAGTAAAAGAGATATTCTATGAATATAAAAAACACAATACATCCCAATCGCATTCTTTTTTCCTTTCTATTAGTGACCTTATTACTGCAATGGCATCACGTGTGTCTATCTCCTTCATGAACCTACTTATCTGCCCTCCCCTGCAAACTCTTATTGATGATCCTGAGTATCAATTTAGCTGTGTGTCAAATCAAACTTCTCCAAGGATTTATTTGATTTCAATTCTGATAATGCCCCTTCTATTTTTCCATCATGTAAGACTTGGTCTAAGCTATCCTCATTTACATAATATTTTCTTTCTATATCTAAGCTTGCCTATGGAAGCAGGAAAAATGGATGAAAGGCATATTGAGCAGCAGTGGAATGTTGAAGACAGTAACAGAGGGGAGAATGTTAGGCAAACGAGGAAAGGGCAGGAATAGGATAGGGATGTTGGATGGGATGAAGGGAGGAAAGAAGTACACAGAGATGAAGAGAGACCTGATGTATAGTAGGTTGCTGGATTGGGTTTTGTTTGGAGTTACAAAATATTTATTTGATAGTTGTATCCATCCAAAAACCTACCTTAACCGGTAGATTACCTAATAATAAAAAAATCTAAGCTTGCTGGCCTTATGTCATTGCCCCATTATTTCTAAATATACTCCTTCCATTTATCTTGTTCATTTGTTAATTTTCCTGACTTATCTCTGATTTTTTGCAACAATTTTCTCTTTTTGCTTCCCGACAGTTTTAACCTTCCTTAGTAATGTACTGATTTCACTCTTCTTTTGTGAACTTTCCACATCCTCACAATTATCTTCCACCAAACTTCTTCCACCTTCCTTCATCACTTAATTTTCTCTAAAGACTGCTCATACTCCTTTGTTATTTTTGTCCATTCTTTTAAATACCATTTTCTAACCATCATCCATTTTATTTATTTGCATAGGACATTCTAAGCCCATTATTACCAAGTTATGATCTGAATCTGCTTCTACTCCCAGGAAAATCAATTAATCACACTGTTCTTAAATCTGTTCCTGCCCATAATATAGTCCTAATTGATACCTTTCTGAACCCCCCAGAATTTTTGCTGTAACCTATGCCTTTTATGGTGTCTAAACCAAGCATTGGTAATGATTACCCCCATCCCCTGAAGAACTCTATTGTTTTCTCTCTGTCGTCATTCCTTGTTCCAAACCATAGTCTCCTACCTTACCACTATCTCTTCCTTTGCCTACTGCAGCATTCCAATCCCTTAACCCTATCAAAAGCTCCCAACAGGAACACCCATGATTATGTCCTTTAACAGATTGTGTACCCTATTGATTTAGATTTGAAATTTCGTTCTATTCCCTATAACATTTGATATTAAAATAGGTATACCAAAAGGCAAGAAGCTCATAATTAGTCTTGGCAATGTATACATTTTTCGATTCCTGAATGATCTTTAAATATACTCAATTTTATAGCATTGTTCTTGCATGGTTTGAATATACCCAGTCATTAAATATTCTTTTATACATGTGTTTTTTTGTGCATAGGTGTAGTGCTTGCGATTGTATGTCCATGGCTGGTGACCTAACACCTCCCCACCACCCACCCTTGCAGCAGCTTGCGGGATATTATGAATGTAGATGCAAATAGGCATACTCATACACTAAAATAGTTGTAGATGTATAAATACATATAGATGTAGAGATGGTGATATTACATAGGTAAATTGGAACTTTCTCCGGACAATTTCCTAAGACACAGTTGCAATGTGATTTACTGTATTTGCCAGCATATGGGGTACACTTTTTCCCCCTCAAAATACTCCTAAAATATGGGGTATTTCTTATACATCAGCAATCAAAATGATAAATTGAAATTTGATTTTAAAACTTCTGGTTAAAAGAAAAAATACTTTACAATATTCTAATGCATTATATTTTCTTGCAAAAGTGGTTTTGAATAGATCTTTCCATTATTATTGTGGGATATATTTTATGCTCTACTCTGAAAGAGAGAGCATTAAAGTAAAATGAGTCCATATTCACTGACAACTGAAACTACGATTTCTTTAATGTTCATATGTATGTGTTATTCAATTAGGTGAAAACTGATCTATTCCACTCGCTTGTGATTCGTGCAACTCCCAACTTGAAGCTAAGCCTCCTTTCGGAGTACACTGGCAGTAAATCCACATTCTTCGTTACTGTTTTAGTTTTAACCACTATCAGCCATATCTGATTCTTATAGGCAAGTTTATCACTCAATATTTGGGGGTTGAAGAAGTAGCCAGGATGACCACTACCAGATGGGCATGAGCCTATTGTGCATGTGCAATGACTGATAACTGCAGTCACATTCGTGCATCAACAAAACCATAAACAGCAAGGTGTTACTTCAAGTTCAAATATTGGAATGCATTTTTAATTTTAACATTTTTTTACAAATCATCAAAGTTATTTTTATGTTGGGATTTCATGTCAGAATATGGCTAAAACAATGAGATTATTCTATGATATTGCATTTAAGCTATGAGTGATTACTTATCCCAAAGAACCCAGAAATAGTAGCAGAGAAAATTTTTGGATCACCAAGAACTGAAAAGATGACAAGAACTTGGCAAATACAGGAAGAGGACTACAAAAATTAATATGTAGTAAGCACATTGTAACATCAAATTGCAAAATGGCTGAAACTAGAAGAAGAAATAAAACTTTGATATTAGACAAAAAAGAAGATAGGGATTTTCAGTTCCTACAAAAATTACTAATCAACAAGTACGAGAGGTAGCTACTAACAGAGAATTCGCTGATATTACAGGGTCAGCATCATGGTGTACCAGATTCATGAAGACAAATGACCTACATACTAGAACTGGCTCTGACGAGAAAAGATGCTGACAGAATATTAATACAATATTATTGGGTCTCATAAATTTGTCATTACACAAGAGAAAATTTTGAATTTCCACAAATAGAAAACATGGATGGGGTCCCACTGACCAAATGTAGATTCTAAAGTTGCAAAAAGTGTAACTGTTAAAATTAGAGGACATGAGCCAATACATTATGTAATCCTGTGTCTTGCGGTGCTGATGGCATAAAATTTCTGTCTCTCTTGATTTTCAGAAGTAAAACCTTGCCCAAGGAAAAAATGCCTACAGGGATTTGTGCACATTCATCCTTAGGGGTGAATGGATGAAAGGGGGATGAAGTTATGGATAGACAATGAGCAGTCTAGGTATCCAGAAACCTGCCTCGTTAGTATGGGATCAATTTTGGAGTCAAAGAATGGAAGTTGTGAAAATAAAATCAAACAACTGAAAACTCAAACAACAGTAATTTCAAATAGTCTAAAGAGTCAGCTTCAATCTTTAAATGTTGGCATTATTAAAGCATTTAAAAGTGTTATGAAGAAAAAAATGCAACATTTAGATGCAGTTGACAGATTTCAGATTGAAACCTTCAGGAAGGAGGAAGAGGCCTAGCAGTTGACAGATTTGTGAATGGGTAAAAACATCATGAAATGCTGTGAAATGCAAGTCCTAAAATCAATTAAGAAATTTGAAATTATAAATGTCCTTGATGACACTGCGGATGATTTGTTAAATAAGACTCTTACCGATGAAGAGGCCTCAATTTTTTATTTAGCTCTGGTAATGAATTTCTAGGTTTTGAGATTGGCCATTGCAAAAGGCGGATAGTGACAATATCCCTAGTTACATTTATAGAAATAAATAGCTATAAATACAATAAATCAGCTTGCATCCCATAGGTAAACTTGGGTCAATATCCATCAAATTAAAAGAGTTCAGATTCTAACATAAAACATTTCCAGTGCCATCAGCAATGAGAACTATGACAACCCATATTTACTACAAAACAAACAGGTGAGAAAGATGTGTGAATGGGTCCTTATTGAGTTTCATCCAAAGGCTGAGGGATATTTGAATAAAATCAGACAAACCTAAGATGAGAAGTTCACCATTTATTTTGACTTTGTTGTAATCTCCATAGTTTATGCAGTGAATTATGGAAGAAAGATAACATTTAGACCTTAAGAAGGATATAAACGCAATCCAATGGAAAATCTGAAATAGGCTATATCTCTGAATCATTCACTTGGATGGGAAAGTGAAATAGATCTCTCTTTATAAACTAACACTGAGCTCAGGAACTTCAGATCCTATCTATAGCCATTTGAAAAAAATTTAAATGAATACAAAAACTTTTACTGGCCTCAGTAGTGGTAAGATCCTTACTGGCTATTTCGGGGGCTTTGTGTTGGATTCCCACCTAGGTGTGTTTTCCCCCACCTAGGGGTTGAATGTTGGTGATTGCCTATGTTATTTCATGTTAAAAAGACATCAAAATTGATGTAATTGGGTTCGCAATTTTATACATGAACCCTTTTGTACCAGCGGAACATGACTGAGAATGTCTCTAGAGCCAGGAGTGTCTCCCTTTCTCTACTGTTTAGAGCCCTTAAAATCCTTCCAAAGCAAAGAAGTTCCCAGGCACACTTTTCTTCCCTTTGGCAACCAATGCAGCATGAAGCCTCAACCTCCTCTCAGCAATAGGGTTTGGGCCACCTCAACCCTTGGTCATAACTGACAGCACCTTCCCTAGTATTTACCACAAAATAAACTAAGCTTTGGCTCTTGGTTTTGCAAAATAAATATTTATTGCTAACATATGCTCCGAAATGATTTCCTTGAGTTTTACCAAGCGTATATAACTTTAAACTAAAACTCTAGAGTTGAAATTGATGACGACCTTGCCTACCTTACCATATGTTAAGGAATTATCTTGTTGTGCCCTTTCGTTATTTATGCTCCCTAAAATTCATCCTTCATTGAAGAAATTCCTTCAATCATCAGTATGATTTCACATTTTATAAATCTGAAACATGACTTAAAGGCAAAGAGTAAGACTCGTTTTAGTTACCAAAGAGGTACAAATAATTACACATGGTTTTTTCCACAGGCTACAGTAATAGTAACATTATTTGGTCAGTACATCTGTTAGTGACAGCTTCTCAACCAGATTCCACACACCTTGACTTTAGGCAAGTGCAAAAGGGATATTTTGGTTAGTTTCTTTAACTAAAGAATATGTTTGAATAGACATTTGAAGGGAAATATGCACATCAGGAGAAAATAAGTGATTCCAAGAACACATAATTATCCCTACAATAACAAGGTTTGTATAAAAAGCATTGGTAATAATTTTTTCCTGATGTGTGCAAGACGTGCTGAATTCATATGGCTTCATACGGTTAAATCTGTGCATTACCGCAGATTGTACTCGCATTGATAGCATGACAGTGCAGACCATTATCACTAAATATTTGGCAATGCAAAAGATCTGCACTAAATTCGTCCCTCAAGTTCTTGGCAGACAACCAAGAGCAGAATAAACTGTCTGCTTGTGAAAACATTCTGCAAAGTCATTGTGATGATTCCTCAACCCCGTTACAGTCCCGATTTGACACTAGTAGACTATCTTCTGTTCCCACAGGTGAAATCCTCCCTGAAAATTCACCACCATGGAATTTTAAGTGACACCATAGAAGCATGCATATGTACCCTTAAGGACCTAACAGAATCCGCCTACTAGGTAGCCTTTGAGTTGTAGAAAAACCCACTAGCAAAAGTGTTTCGACACTCAAGGGATGTACTTTGAAGAATTTTGAGGGATTGTAACAATATCTGAAAGAAATCTACTTTTTCCGATACTTTTTATACAAATCATGTAAATTGTAAGTGAAGTATAAATGATTCGTAACAGGTATTGTGATGTGTTTAATAGAGCATTCATTCATGTGCATGGAGAAAAACCTAATATGCATTCCATATATGTTGGTAGTGAAAGGGTTAAATAATTTAAACTATTGTCATTATACACAACAGGCTTCACTGCCTTTTTTGAGTTTACAGTAAAAATGATAACACTGAGCACTATAAATATCAACAAAATGTTGAACTTGACTTCATTATATTTTATTAAAATCCTCTTTAGTGAGCAGGAGGAATATGAGCAGATGATTTAGCTAATTTTTGGGCATGGTAACATTTATTTCCTCAATTACAGCAGAGCCAAGTTGCTTGGTTTTTGGAAAGTATAAAATTACATTACTCTAACAACGGTTAAAATATTAAACAAAAGTTCTATCATCTTCAAAGAAACAATAACCATATTAGAAGTTTTATGACAAGTTACTTACTACTGTAAAGTTTTCTCTAACTTTTTACCATATTTTTAGTTTCAAAAATAAAGCATAATTCACAACATTTACGGATACACATGTGTGATTCATTTCCTAAGCATAAAATGGTCAATATAGGGACTGCATATCCCTCACGATGCTCATCTGGGGCACTGATTGCATCTCAACTAGATAACTAATGACCCAGTTTAATACCATTCATAAAACTATTATTATTATTAGGTAATCTACCGGTTAAGGTAGGTTTTTGGATGGACACAACTATCAAATAAACATTTAGTAACTCCAAACAAAACCCAATCTAGCAACCTAATCTACATCAGGTCGCTCTTCATCTCTGTGTACTTCTTTCCTCCCTTCATCCCGTCCAACATCCCTATCCTGTTCCTGCCCTTTCCTTGTTTGCCCAACATTCTCCCCTCTATTACCTTCTTCAACATCCCACTATTGCCGATCAATACGCCTTTCATCCATTTTTCCTGCCTCCATAGGATTTCTCTCAACAAACCTCTCTCCTCACCCACCATCTCCAGTACTTCCTCATTTGTTTTCCTTTTGGTCCATTTCACCTTCTCCATTCTTCTCCACACCCACATTTCAAAAGCCTCCAGTCTATCCTCCTGCTTCAGCGACCACGTTTCCGCGTAGTACATAGCTACGCTCCATATCAGAGTTTTTACAAGTCTTGTCTTAACCTCCCTACTCAACGTCCCCGTCATCAACTCTCTCCTCCTTGAGAAAGCCTCCTTGCCTAGCGCAATTCTTCTCCTTACGTCCCTACCAATTTGACCGTATTGGTCCAAAACACTTCCAAGATATGTAAACTGTTCTACCTGCTCTATTTTTTCCCCTCCTATTTTAATGTTTAGCTTAGCCTTTTTCTTCCTGGAAAATCAGATAACCTTTGTTTTATTAATATTGATTCTCATCCCATATCTATCGCACTGAGCCTCCAATTCACTCAGCAGTCACTATTACATGGGCTGTCTGGCATGTAGTAAACATTCGAGTTGTTTGGAGAACTTGCGACATGAGTAGCCAATCTCAAACCCTTCAGTTGTTCTTCTACTCACTGTACATGAAGTTTCGTACTACTATCAACTTTTTGTTACTCCCTTGAGTGTTACCAATGTTTAAGAAAATTAAAAATGCCACTGTTTGTGAACTTGGGGCTGTGATCAGATTTCTCAATGCAAGAAATATGTGACCATTGTCTGTTTGGCACTATTGTCAATACTTCAACTGGAGGAGGTAGAAGGTCAATGATGCCGAGTGTTCAGGGTGCCCATTCTCCTCCACAACAATGCCAAGCCTCATGTGGCTGGGAAAACACAACTTATCAAAAACTTCAAACGGGAAATTTCCATTCATCCATCATTTCAGCCTGGACTTGGCTTCTTCAGATTTTCATCTCTTAACAAAACTTAAGGACTTTTTGGCATGAATGAAATTTTGAAGTGATAAAGAACTTAAA
Organism: Hetaerina titia; assembly: GCA_037158775.1. NCBI lineage: Eukaryota > Metazoa > Arthropoda > Insecta > Odonata > Calopterygidae > Hetaerina > Hetaerina titia. The sequence continues at coordinate 32,720,026 of CM073779.1, forward strand.
AAAGGGATGACTACTTTTCTCAATGGACTGGCGACAGAGGAATATGAAGCTGGAATACAAAAACTAGCCACACATTATGACAAATGTACAGATTTGCATGGTGATTATAAAGAAGTGGTTCAAAGTTTTTAGCTAACAAATAAAACGTTTTTTCAAGAAAATATGTATTTGGTCATAGCAAATCACTTTTGAACAACTTTTATGACTAAGGTATCTGATACTATATGGTGGATGCAAAATAACGTTTTAATGGGCGTAAACAACCAAATTTAATATTAGTAGTTATTCAAGAATTGATGTTTTTCTTTGTGATTCTGGATCTGGCTCTAGTCTCAAGAACTGTTGGTACCGGGATTCAAACTGAACTGAGGGAACTGAACTATTACTACCATCTATACTTGTTTACATGTTTCTTCTGGCTAGCAATTCTAATTAAATATACATACTCTCTCCATCACTTACCACAGCAATTGAATTCGCTAAGTTAATTACCTACCATAAAAGTTATAATTTTGACACACACAAAATCACGTACATACTAGCATGCCCTAATGTGATTTACAGAACTACCATCAGATAATGCATAGTTATTTTAACATGGCACGCAATAAATCACTTATGTATATATCATTCTGAAAGAAAATCCCTTACATTAGCATTATATTCCTAAACTCCACATTAACGTAAGCAGTTCATGAGTCCTCACTTGAGTCACAGGTGTATGTATTTTTTTTCTTTTGATGGTGTTAATATGAACAAATCAATCAATGAGTGATTAAAAACAACTGGAGAGAAAAAATATCTACCAATTCAGACATCATAAAATTATGCACAAAAGAGATCTTTAACAGGGAGCTGTTACTATTAAATGTTAAATATGCAAATTTATATATTTAAGACAAATAAAATGGCTAACATTATAATGACAAAGGCAAGCCTTTTACCTGCATGATATGCATGTAAAATGATTAGTGGAAAGGCCAAGTAAATATCTTCCACTAGTGTATGACCCGCTGTCTCTTGCTAACCACAGAGCAGTAAAAGACAACTAGAGTCAGTAGGTAAAATTGGCTGCCAGAGAAATTATTAATGGTAATTGAAATACTGAAATGTCTCAAGACTGAATTATACATTTTTAACAAATACTGAGCTATTACTCATAACCATTTTGCAAAAAGTAAGTGAAATGAATTACATACATACAAGGGTTTAGTATTAAAATGGCAAGGAAAACACATTTAACATTAAATAGTATATATAAATAACTCAGAATTTAAACAAAAAAAGACTTCCATGATTAATTTTGTCTTATTTTGTTGCGCATTCTCAATTTATAGGGAAACGAATAAGTTTTGTGCACATTTCATTTCAACTGTATTTAATAGAGAAATTTTTAAAGAGCCACGTGGGTACATAATTGCAGATAAAATGCATGATTGAAACTAAACAGCAATAATTAACCGAGTGCTTAAAGGCATGTGCATAAAGCATAAAATTAAGTTATGATATTGTTCCAATGTGGAGATAATCTCATGTTACTTTTTCTGATGGTAAAGAATTATGCATGTTTTTCTATGTGGTCATTCGATGTGGAATTGTGATTACAAATGTTATCATATGAGCAACTTTGATTTATTTTAATGTCACCTACTTTTAAAGATGATAAGGTAAGGGATGACAAGCAATTATAACACAATGGAAATACAAGACTTCCTTAGGAATAAAACTTACCTGTTCAAAAAATACTAGTGCATGCCCTCGTTCACGATCAACTGCAATGTGAGATATGGGTCCAAACTGATGGAACTGAACGTTTAAATACTTTTCTGAAACAGAATCTGAAAGAAAATTAACTTGATCAGAATGACTAAAAACAATACATTGAAAAAAGAAAATAAAGTTATTCACAAAATAAAGAAGAAAATGCTAAAGAAATACAAGCTACATTTTATTGACAGGGGCTTACCTGAAATTCCATCAACCCACACACAGTTTGTTGGCATTGATTTCCCAAATCCTAGCTTAATCCTGTTGTTTCCTAAGTGCTCCCCGTCCATTGTTCTCATAGCCTTCACAACACTTCCAATATCTGCATACTGACAAAACGCATATGATGAAACGGAACCCTGCTTTTTAATGTCTATTTCAATGATTTCACCAAATTGTTCAAAATGCTTGCGTAGTTCAGAGGCAGTAATTTCCTTCTCTAAGTTGCCAATAAACAAAGTCCTTGTGGCTTTGGGGTGGAACTCATCTAACTCTGCTTCATATGGCCTGAAAGTTAAAATAGAAATATATACATTTTGTAAACTCTTCTTAGAAGTTCACCCATAAAAATAACTTTTCATGGCAATGGCTATGAACTTACCGAAACTCATTGTCATCAACATCAAATCCTTCATACGGAGCAACATCAATTTTGCAACCAAAGAACAATTTATCCCTTGACACTTCTAATGCTTTCTCAACATCCTCAGGCTTCTTAAAACAAACTACTGCGTACCGGTCTCCACCTGTACCCACAACCTTTACCCACGTGACTTTGCCATGCTTTTTATATTCGTGAAATAATCCATCCTTTAGGCTTGTATCTGAAAAGAGAATATTTAGAGTCAGTAAATTTTAAAAAGAATAATGCTGTAGCTTCACCACTACTAATCATTCATGCAGAATTGAAAAATTATACATCAGATATCCACTCTTATCTTACTCAGGGAGTTATTTCTGTAGGGTACACTGACATTTGCACAGGGAGAGATCATACAACTGTTAACATCTTTTGAGACATACTTTAGTCCCCTTGGGCATAGTGACTAGCACGACACAACAGAATTTGGACTATTTACAACATGCAGTGTAATATTTAATTAAAAAAAAAAGCAGAAGTTACCATTACTTAAAATCCAATAACACTCAACTTTCAATAATTTCAAGAAAGTGACAGCGTTTTGATAAAGTGTTTTGATAAAGCTTTATACATTAGCTTATCTTTCCTTCTATTGCATTTGATTGCATATGTACTCTGTTTCTAAGACAAAATCTCAAATAAGTTTATTTGAAAATATTTTTTGAATAATTCAAGCTTTTTAGAGAATGTTTTATATTCCCTTATTCTAATTTTCTAATAATTTATCATTTTATAATTTCTACATTTAAATACATTATGTGGTGCATATTATATATGTACATTGTGTTCCAAATATTTATAATGCTAATAAGTTAATGTAATTATGATGTATGCTACTAAAATGTAGCCAATTAATATTAAATTTTTACACAAGAACAGTTTAAAAGAGTAACTTCTGGTTATTTCAAATTTCACATATTTCCTATTATTTTTAGATTTGAGTTCAACTTAATGATGACTGTTATAGAACGTATTATTTCATAAACTGAGATTATAGCTTATAATTACTTCAAACTTGTCTTAAAAGGGAAAAAAATGAGGAAACAGTCACTTAAGTACAGTAAATTAATAAAACTACACACCATTCTATAAATTTAATGAAAGTTATTGGGAAAGGGACTGAATTAAAATACAAGAATGAGAATGAAAAAGTAAATGAAACTGAATTCAATGTGGGAATATGATAGTATGATGACAGGACATCCAGCAGGCGATGAAAGTGAAAACACCATGAATTGCCAGATACACTACTACTACACTGTGGCAGTAGCTTTTCAATGACAGAAAATAACCTCATACCCACTGAAACCTAAAGCAACAATGAATGTAGTTCATAGCTAATGGTGGCGGAAATGAGGGAGGGGAAGAAATAAACAGTTGAGAGAATGGACCCATTCCAAGGTATCCTGTGCAAAAGGTATTGGCTACAGTACTTTTATCTTAAATACTGCCTGAAAATAATGAGTTCTGCCAAAGAATGATTCAGCAAGAAATTTAAAGTTAAGAAAAAAAAGATCTTCTGTGTCATCAATGATGGACACTTATGCCTTAAACCCAAATTATTTTATCTCTAAATCACATATAACTTCTTCTCGCCCAGGACAATTTCTAAATACAAAGACTCAGACAAGTATTTCATCATTCTTCATTTTGATACTATAATGTCATTAGCCATTTTTTTATACAAAATGTGACAATTTTTTAATTAAATATGATTTTATCTACTACTAACGCAGACTTTCATCAAAATTATTTCTCTTGACAGTTAAGTATTTTAGTTTCCCTCTACCTTGACTACTAGATGGATACTTATAGTACACAAGTTTATGTAATAAATGTGCGACGTGGAGTTAATTATTTACCTAAGGTAAAAAATATTGAATCCAAAACAATGAATGATTTAAATTGTTTACAAAGCAATGTATTTAACTGTATAGCAACATTCAACATAGTGTGATTCCAATAAGAATTAATGATCAACTGGCATTATGCTTCCTGTTGGCTTGCTTTCGTTTGCCGTATTTCCTTATTCATTTCCTCCATTTATCCAAAAACCCTTTCCCTTTTCTGTCTTACTTAACATCCTCCCTTATACAACGACTTTTAACAACCAAACATCTCCTAATATTTCCACTATCTGCTTTTGTCGTCTTCTTTGGAGTTCACCTACTCGCAACTCCCTCCCTTCCTCCACCATATTTAAAACTTAATCGTTGGTTTTACTCTCAGGTCAACTTATTTTCAATTCCTCATGCCCATATCAAGGACAGCTAATCTATTTTTTCCTAACCCTTCAATGACCAGGTTTCAGATTTATAGTGCTACATTCCATATTAAAGTCTCTACAAATCCTTAAATTACATTTTTATTTATTTTACATATCAAGAGCCCTGGGATCTCAAAAATCACCACTGCTTTAGAAATGAACAAAATATTCCTACAGGAATGTAACTGACAAATAAATACTTCCAGTGATAATTAATTAATCAAATCCTAATGAATCAAAAAGTATCAACCATGTCTATGCAAATATGATGAAACCTTACATTAAGGCACCCTCCCCCGCTTCCCAGCAGGAGTAGGTTTTGAAACACCAGAGGATAATACCATGGCAATATATTGGCCTTAGATTAAGATCTTATTTCATCTTAATACTGATTTATATTGCTACAAAATAGCAACATTTGCTTAAAAAACACAAAGGATTGAATTTTTAAAAAATGCAATTACGGTAAATATTTACCACTAGATCTGGCAGGAAGATTGCGGACACAGATGGCAAAGGGACGGCGGTCTTCTCCGTGGGACACCTGAGAACCGACTCCCAGGCCACTACCCACTAGGGATGATGAACCAGAGCTATTGGTGTGAGGAGCAGCACTAACTGCAGACTGAAGTGACACACCAACACGGCCACTCCTAACACCACTTTGATGACTAGAAACAAAATACAATGTGTTATGATATTGATATGCTATAAATCTGTTGACAAATGTGAAATGCAAATCCAAATCATTAGGAATAATCACTACAAATTATGGTTTTCCAGAAAAGTAAAAGCAGACAAAATTATAGAGTACACTAAAACTTTGTTTTGAAATGTCTCATTAAATCCAACAACCATTAGTTAATGTGGACATTAACTTAAAAGGGTGTTTGCCCACAAATCCACTTTCAGAAAAAAATAAGACTGCCCACATGTGAATGTGAAGATTGTAACCAGAGTAAAAGCATCTGTCAGTTATAGAGCCATTTAAAGATTGGTACTTATTACTAGTCATAAAACTGAGATTTGGCCTTAACCACAGGTTAAAGTTAATGCTCAGTTAGATGAGACATAAAACCTGGCCCAATGTTTCACTCTACACTTATTTATGAAAAATAAGTGTTTCTTAAAATAATACCTTGATGTCTCCACATGATTAACTTTTAGAATCAGAGAAAAGGCAACTTCACATTATTTTTGTAATATGTGATGATCATTGATAAGAAGAAATAAAATCCTTGCCCAATCAATTACAACAGCAATCATTCTCAAATGTATAATTAAGCATGAGCACACTTATTAAGAATAAAAATATGGATAAACACTTGACCTAGCTCATTTCTTTACTGCAGATACAAAGAATAAGAATAAGTTAATACCCTACACAATATAATAACAAAAATTTTCACTAAGGCTCATTCCCCATGAAAATGTTTAATTGATGATCAAAAGCACTCATGAAGTCAATTCTATTTTCATCATACGTATTCCCTGGTACATGGTAGAAGTATGTAAAAATCTATGGTAAAATTTATGATTTTACAATAACAACCTCTGCAATACTTCACTTCCTCCATGTGCCAAAGTTGATACCCTATAATCACTAAAAATAGTTTGAGCCAATGAGTTATATCAACAAATTTTCAGCATTCTCTAATCTTTACTGTATGTTCAGTTTAACACACTCAAATGGTTGGAACAACATACAGGCCGTGAGAGACGAGAGGATGACAATGAGTACACTAATCTGAATTTCCATATGACAGTAAAGGTCAGCTAAAAACTTGAAAGATTGATTAAGTTCCAGAAAAAAGTTGTATCTCTATGGCTCTACGTTTTTTACTTTTTCATCTGTTGAAGTGACTGCATTCATGTTGCTTGCCATCATGGAGTTTCAGGATTCTAATTAAACCCAAACAAATTTGAGATAGTTTACGCAAGCAATTTTCATTTGATATGTGAAAATGCAAAAAAAAATCAGAAACAAGTGAAATGACCCCAGAATTAAACAAGATTTCTTTTGCCGAAACTCTCATGGGAGAAAATCAAAAATATTTTGTGGTATTATGAAGCTAAGTTTATGCTGAATTGAGTACAGAGAGTTACCCTTCTTTCGCGAATGACTTCAAGAAGCATGCATTATTGTGGAAATTGGTTTTCAACCAATTTTTACCAAAAATATCAGTGTACTGCCAAATGTCCATTATAGAATGTTTCAATGTGTAATTTCACTATACCTAAAAATGACCAACATGATAACATATAATTATTTAAAAGTTTACAATTAACCATATGATAATGTACAAGATAGTCAGCAAAACCCAATCATGCAGTTCCTCAACTTTTGCAAGTTTGAGCAAAAAATTCCCTAACTTCATAACACTGAGGCCAGTAACATAGCACCTATGGTGTGATCTATATAACACCCCCATTGTGTGTTGCCCATTTAAAAGTAAAGTGGCCAGACAAAATTGTCATGAAAAAGATGAGCTGGATGGGATATGTTAAGAACTTAAAATAATTACCAATTCTCTAAATGCTCCATTAAACAACCACTAAGATTGAACCTACATTCTCATGGGTAATGTTTATCATCTCAAAGAGAGACACAAAGATGTAAAACTGATTTACCCTTCACTTAATGAAAAATATGTAATAAGCCTATTTGGGGCAAAGAAAGCTTGAACACTCCCGGGGTAACATATTGAAAAGTAGTTCATACTTGAATAGTTTTAGCTCCATCCTAGATACTTCATATGAATAAGCCAAAAACCTTAACATCAAGGAAATATATCTACACTAATATAGTTTGTGCCTCTTAATTTTGGTTTTATAAGAATTGATAAGAGACCAAGATTGGATTTGACTCCCAGGAGCATCACTGGGCATCCTCAGCCTCAATAAGCTGTGATTTTTCAGGTACCAGAACTTCCAGGAAAACCATAGTTGACACACAGGGAAAGGAACTGACCCCCCTATCCTGATGGGTGAATTTTACAAATCATCAGGCTTATACTAGGTGAGCTCTACCATCATCTATTGAAGAGACCTTCAAACTTGGTAACTGTGGTTTAAAAGAAAACATGGAATGTGGCAGGCACGGACCAGAGATATGAACCAATACACACGAAGACTGAAGTAGAATGGAAGCATGGTTCTAGAATTAGATACCAAAGTCCAAATAAAGTGTGAAATGAAAAAGTATGCAAGGGAGTAAATGAAGAAAAGGTATGAAAATGGAGACCAACCATGAAATGGATGTTGAAATCACACCTTAAGATGAAATGGTATAATTAGGAGGAAAAAATCAATTTTTTATCAAGGAAGACCAATAGCTGATCCAAGAAAAGTGGAAAGAAAGAACAAAAAGATATTATCAGCATGCAGTAATTAGCATTTGGTTGGGAAAAATGGAGAGCTACAGTCTTAGAATTAAAAAAAAACTAATAACTGAACCCCATTAAACCAACCAAATGAAGAGACAGATAACCAAATGGCAGGTCATTTGGCAAATGTTAAAAATATCAGTAACTGGGAATTCATATTGTTTTCTGGAATAGATTTTAACGAATATTTAAGAAAATATATTTTCCAACTCATGGCATACATATGAAGCTTCAAATATTTTAATTAAAATGTGATAGACCCTGAATTTCCAAAAATTGCACCTCTCTAGTTTTGGTTGTATACACCAAATGAACTAAGGCAATCCTGAAACTTAGCTTTGGCAAACCATGGGTAAGAATATAAAATTCATACACAGACACATCAAACTTCAAAATACTTTTTTTCCAAGTGAGAGGCAGGACTTGGAATACAAAAATAAAAATGCTCTGCACCCAAGTTCGATAGGGTCCAAGGTCCATTTCCATTAATACTAGAAATTTACATTACATTTGACTGCCAATAATTTGTAACAGGACATTTCATAAAAACAATCAAAAGCCACTGCCACATAATACATGAAAAAAACAATTTTACTACAGTGAAAATTGATCAGGGAACTTACAAGGCGGCCTCAATTGATGGGGTGAGATGCAACACCAATAGAAACTTTTGCCAAAAAAAAGTTGGGTTGGGAGCTTAAATATCTCCCAGGGGGCCTGTCATACTAGTTTTTTTAAGAATGATGGAAATTTGAAAAGACATTAAAAAATAATGAAAGAAAAATTGAGATTTACTTCTTATTTAGTTTTGTGAGAATACATGAAGCAAATGGCAGTGCACAAAAATAAGGTTTATCTAAACACCAATATATTGTGCCGATTAGTCATTTATGGCAGATGAAAAAGACATTTACCCATAAGACAACCAAGAGCCAGGAGTATCACCAGTATTTTTCCAGGAAGAGAAGAGTCCCTTACTGAGAAATGTATTAGTTGCCCTGGCATTATTCAAAATAAGGCCAGCGATCAAATGGCTTTACAGTTTCTAAAACTATTTTGATAGATTAAAATTTCTATTCTCAATAGGCACCCCTCCTGCTATTGGCCAAGAATGTAATCTTGTCTTTCTAAAGGTATAAAATAATAATATTTACAGTGATTCTTGGCAATTTATTTACATTCATTATATAGGGCTCATTATTGTATGAATTATGGAACAGAAGGGCTGGGAAACCTCAACTGTTGGGACACATACCATGCTTAAACTTGGTGTACAATGCGTTTATGACAGTGATTCTGAAGCACTCCCTTCAGTGAACACAACTGGACCTGGTAAATGTAATACTTAAGCGAACTCAAGCAAATTGGAAACCATATGAAGCAGTCAACTGTGACAATCCCTGACCTTAACTGGAGACGAGGAATGAGAGAGATCTGAGCAGACCTCATGCACAGTTTAAAGCTAAAAAATAGTCAAAATATGATCATGGTATTTACAAGTAAAATATGAAGTGTAAGCCAACATTGAAAAAAGTGTCAGGTGCATGAGCAAACACATGGGTTTGTTGATAAGATCTGGAGTAAAAGTGAGAAACAAGCCAACATCAGGCTGGAAAGTGACAATTGTTGATTGCATGTAAGCTCCAATAAAAATGATGGAAACACAAAACATTGCACACAAACATCAGGTTACTCAGTGGGCATGTCAGGTTAACCTGATCAAAGTATCTATTTGCTTAATACTATACAAAATCTGAAGGTAATGTGCTCCAGGAAAATTTACTACTAACAGTCAAAGGTGGTGCAAGTCAAGGTATCCCAACAACAAAATCGTCACAAGAACATTCAGAAAGCATATAAGGGCACATTTATTCAGCACCCTGAACCCTGGCCTGCTGAGTAACACATTTTATTGTTGTGAAATAATAACTTTGTAATTTTCCATAGCTACTTATTTCATAGCCTATACATCATTGGGTATGAATCAGGTAAGGCTCGAGTAGTAGTAGTTTTTATGGGAGGCGACCAGCAGCCGAGGTCATTTGCGCCATTAGGGATGGACAGGAAAGGATTAATGGTGGAGAGAAACGGCCTTGGCATTAGCCTGCTCTTAACGAAAGGGATCAAGGGGTCCGCAGTTTAACGCCCAATCCGATGGACAGCGTACTCACTCAAAGTGCTCTCCACAAAGCACATCAAGTAGAGTTCGGGACACCACTGAAAAGTATCTGTCATCACTGGGATTCGAACCCAGGCACTCAGGGTGGGAAGCCAGTACATTAGCCACCGCACCATCCCGATCTCCTAAGGCTACAGACTTGATACACAAACAACTGGAAATGTGTAGCAGGATTAGACAGAAACTTTAAAAAAACTACAGACTTGATACACAAACAACTGGAAATGTGTAGCAGGATTAGACAGAAACTTTAAAAAAACAGGGCTGTAACCATCATTCTTCACTCTTGAAAATAAATTTATATAACATTGAGAGCAAAAGGCCCCACACAACTACTGATACTATCCATAGCACCACCCACCCTTCTCCAATCCACCCCTAAACTCATTTCACCTAGCTACCCCAAATTTTCAGGATTCATGCAACGTATGCAATGCAATGTAATTAAATGCAATTTATTGCTATGATAAGCACTAAAAGGAAGCATGCATGAGATAATTAATTACTGTGAACTTTTCTTACCTGGGTGAACAGGATTTGGAAGAGGAGAGATGAGGGGGCGAGTGGGAACGAGAAGAATGGGACGAGCAGGAAGACGTGGATGCAGATCGACTTCCTCCGCGGCGACCGCCAATGCCCACAACAGTAACTCCGCCCCCTCCCCCACTCCGACTTGACGTTGAGCTATCAGACAGCGAGTGACTCGAACGGGACCCACTGCTGGCTGAACGGCCTGACTCAGAGCCAGATTCACTCGCGGATCGACTGCAAGTAGAACAATAACATGTCAAAATATACTTGAACTATTCAAACCAATGCTGAATAAACTGTGCACTGGGAAATGATATGAAATAAACTAGTGAAAATATTTGAAATTGTCACTGAGAGTAAAGACCAGAATCATTAAAAGCTAAGTAAATTTTCAGAACATAAAAATATTACATTCACAAATTTCAAGACCATTTCTACCAAATCTGAAAGAATTTTATTAATGACATATGCAACAGAATAGCAGTAGTACACATATTTTTCTTATTTCCAGCTGTAAGAGCCACAAGATTAGGCTGACACTTCAAAAGCAGAGTTTATTTTCAGAGGGAGAGTCAACCCTTAATTGCACTTGCAGTTTACTAAGCATAGCTGGTGACATTGAAATTAAATGCCAATGGAATTTTAAAAGTCCATGGATGAAATTGAAATGTTACCTTATCATTTTGAACTATTGTACTACGATTGTTAATTTAAAATAGTAATTCATATTTTACTAATGCAGGAAATATTATGGCTCATTTTTCTCAATCTTGAAAAATGAATGGGTTAATCGAAAAATATAATAATTGCATTTGGATAATTTTTGATCCATCAGAAACCGGCTGGCTTTCTTCACACAAAGACACCAACGTCACATTGACAGGCACTGAATTAAAAACTGAGGACAAAAATAAAGACATCTTAGGTAAGCACAACAAAACTACCAAGGAGAACAATGTTATCTTTTAAACAGCACATTCCTTGGTGACATATGATGTTTAAAGAGCTGCAGTATGATTGGCAGAATGGGATGAAGGACTTTCAGTGAAGATGTGTTAACATAATAATCATGTTATTACTTTAACTGTACATCTTATCAATCACCATATTCCTCAAAGATATTTTAAGATGTTTGCCTAAACATTTCACAATATTTAGAAATATTATGTTAATTTAGAATTTATTTTGATGGGTTGATAGAGAGGCTGGGAGAACTAGCACCCACTCTTGCCCCAATCTATTTCTACCAAGAATTCATTATTTTCAATTTTATCAATGAACTAACACGTACCTCAATTCAACGCTTTCCACATACATTTGGTGCATTTATTAAGTTCAACCAAAAAGTGTGGGCGATTTTTTCCAGCAATATAGTGATGATCAAAATAAAAACAAATAGGTGATTGACAAATAAACGTCAAAGGTGTACTGTCACTGATAAACGATATTAGTTTAGGTTTATATTTTGTTTTCATCAGGATGCCTTTTAGCAATGTGTGTACACAAGGTACCAAGGTTTACCAAGGTTTTCCACTGTTACTTGGATGGTTAATTGTATCCACATATATGGTATAAACTGCGGTACAGAGACAACTCATACCCACAAGGTCCATGCAGATTCTGTGAAATTGAGCATCTAGTGAAATTTTAAACATTTGGTTTCAGCCACAGGACCCTTATGTTAAGTTTGGACACTAAACGACTTCCGAGCAGCCCTGGTAGTATACACAGGATTGCCTGGATTGATGGCAAGCATGCGGATAGAAGTGTGAACGTTTCAGTAGAAACAAATTTTTAAATTGCTCATCAAATTAAATGAGGGATAAACATGAAGAGAGGTGAACTATTATTGAGGAAGTCAAGTCTGCTGGGGGGTAACTTGTTCCATACAGGATGGATTATTTGATAAAAGAAGAAAACCTGGGAGAGTGCCACAGGTGTTTTCCATGACCAATGCATTAAGGTTTAAGTAACTTTTCTGCTTTCCAACTGCTTTGCATCAATAGGAATCTCTCGCAACAGTCACGTCCAAGTACTCTACCAAAGAAGAAGAGGTTCTTACAGTTGAGAGAAGCTCAGTACTGTGCTTTAAATCCTGCAGACCAAGTAGGCTTTACTTTCCACCAGAAGTATGAGTTGCTATAAGCTGTCACTAAATAATGCATGCATTGCTGGTTGACACAAAATAGAAAGCACCAGCAGGAAACCTCCCTGAACACAGGGCACACTACACTACAAGAATCCCGTTTCAAGAAACGACCGCCGGGAATCGAACTCAGATCTTTGGTGAATGACACTACAGGAATGTGATCCCTGCTGAGAAATGGAAAACAATGGATGGAATGATATTTCGCATTCCGACGCAAATGAGGGCGTCTTCTCGGGGAGGGAAGCAAGTTTTTTTGCCGGGCGCCTTACCTGGATTTGGGGCGCTTCTTGCGGGAGGGGGCGGTGGGGGCAGGGGGAGCGTGGGCGCGGCGACGGTGCCGCCGGTGGTGGTGTCGGTGACGATGGTGCGAGGAGGCCGAGTGACGTCGGCTCGCGCCCCCAGAAACGTCGCCTCCGCCGCGACCCCGAACGCCGCAGTCCTCGGCCGAACCGCCCGATAGGCTGCCGTAAGCTACGTTGTCCCCGGACACGACTCCCGACGAAGAGGAGCCGCCTACCGACGAGTACCTCGCGCTACTCGAGCCCTGAGACAATGCAGATGGTGGAGGACCCCCGTCGAACGGCGAGGACCACGAGTTGCCGCCACGATGATGGCCACCGCCGGGCCCTTGTCCCCTGAAGGCAAGAAATTACAACACGGTTAGAGACACGTGCAACACAGCTCACATTTCATGCAACATGCACTAAAAGACATCTACAAACGAGGCATAAAAATCGTGGGGAGCACAAAGATGAGATTACACAGCACCATTAGAATAAATAAATGGACGACACCATGATAAGATTACGTAATGTTATACGCTAATCCAAGTAGGAATAATAAATTTGCCATCATATCGGGAATTATGAAATATGAAGATCATTATTGGAGTGGCTATTAAAAAGGATGAGGAGTGACGAAGATTCCTTATGTTGTAAGTGGAAGAAGGGACTAATTTTTGCCCCAGTTTCGTCGCAATTAAGTTGGAAAGAAAATTCTTCTCTATTCCACCCAATAATAATTTGTTTGCAGCCGGTTTAGATACAGAGTATCATCATCTGAATAATCTGTACAAAAAACGATTGCAAATAAATTTATATTTTGTAGAATTGCAAAGTATTTTTTCCCCACTCATCATGGAGGAGTTCCACAAAGCAACGCCATCTACCATCGCATACAATTAATTCCATTCATCGTTATTATTTACTTATCTAAAATGTGACCATTCTTCAAAGTAAGGCAGAAAATAATGTACGTATATAGTATTTCAACAGCATCACTTCTATCAGCACACATGATTAATGCATGTTATAACCAGAGTATGACGCGAAGAGATGGTATACCTCCCATGTCATTAGCATTCCGTACACTTCAAGTTTATTCATTAAATCACAGCACCATACTTCAATATTGAAAAACTTATAGCCGATAATACTCTAATGATCTAATTGAACTAAGTTTACGTACACTACTGCTAAACATACGTATCCTGTATTTTAACTTAGATATTAAAGTAGCAACTCTTTATATTAGTGTAATGAACACTTTACTTAGAATTATTACTACAGTTTTTGCCGTAATTCTTAAGTTTACATTGAAAAGAGTTTAAATTCAACATGAATACATATGTTACAACGCATATAATATTGTTGGCCTTTATTTTGAAAAGTGGTTTTATTAAAAAGGGTAAAGGAACCTGGGATGAAGAACGGGATATCATAGCCGTGCACGTACAGCTCAAGTAATACCGCTAAATAGGAGGCAGCATAAGAAATTATCTTTCCTTTACTTTTAACTAAAATGTAACTTACATAATGAATTAAATTGATGCGTATTTAGCATGAGACGCGTTAAAAAATATAAAATCAAGAAAACTTCTAGAGCTTAAAATGAGCCTATATAATTTTGGTGACGGATAATAACGTAGTGACGTTTGAGTACAACTATGGAATTACTGATAATAAGACAGTATGTGAAGAGCAATTAAGCTGCTTGTGATTTCCTGATCTCAGGAAGTAACAAATGGGAACGGGGAGGGGAACGGTCATGGGAGGAAGCCACTCCTTCCCTTCCCTAAGAGCCACTGAGATAAATTCTTCCTGGCTCAGTTAAATTCCTAGGGGACTTGCGGTTTCCCATCTACCATTGTTGACCTTCCCCTGTTAAGTAGGCTACCAAACCTGCCTGTTAGCCTTGTGGGTAACGCACACGCCGGCTAACCCGAACGTTCGAGTGCACCCTCAGGCGCGGGCTTCATGCAACTATGGTGGTTCGGCCTCCGTGATGAACAGATGAAAACTGCTCATTGCGATCACAGGAAATTACCAACTGCTATAGACGTTCTATAGGCAAAACAAAATACCAAACATTATTTAATACTCCCTTAGTTCACCCTGTAAGATCCGCCCCTGCATGTCCGGGAAAGGAACTAACAGGTAGACAAGGTTTATGGCAAGCTTTACGTTTTCGAAAATTCCTTCATGGACAAAATTGATAAGGCTATAACCATGGGCTCCGTGCAGGGCACAGCCCCGCACTTTGCACAAGATAGATCTATCTAAAAGAGCGTACTATTCGTGGGTAACTGTTTATATTTCATGTAGACAGAGCTGATACGGGAGATACCCCCTGCGAACCCTCCTTTATCCCTTGGTGGCAAGCCTCAGCTTACTCCGGGGAATTTCTATAGATATTTGAACCCTCAACGTTGCACGACAATTAGTAATAAGGGGACAAGCAAATGATGGTCATTTTATACAGGTTAAACAAATTAGGCCCCAGTTTGATAGTGTGATGCAATGTATGATCGGCATTAATGATCACTAACTTGGCATTAATATTCAGAATAAGCTTAGTCATATGCTGTGCTTCCAAGGTTGACCTATCTTAGTTAAATTATTAATAAACTTACATATTAATCTACTATCTTAGATAGCACTCCAGAATTAGCACACAAGAGCAAATGACACTAATTTTTAGAATGTATGAAAGTCGAAGAGAAAGAATATTTTGTACTTTTAATAGAAGGTAGCAAATCAACTTGATCAGGAATGACAAGGACCTATGAAAACTTTGAACAATCTAAGCCTAGATTTGTGAATTCCGGAGGTAAGACACGATAATAGTGTTGATACGTGCGAAAAGAATGCTGCATCAAGGAGAATCCACGTGCGTTTTATATACCACGTGCTACTCATAATGTAATCTTTCTCTAGCGGATATGACAAAACGGCTACAGAAAGCAACAGATTTATGATGTTTTTGGTGCTTCGACTCACGCAATCTTGCATTGTTACATGAAAAGGAATAAGGCAAATAATGTTGCATGAATTTTAATTTTCAGGCGACGAAAACTCACTGTCAGTTCATGAAAAATCATGCTAAATGATAAAAAGATAGGCTAAGCGTCACAAACCCGCAATCGCCGGCCTATTGTTTACTTGCATGAGAATAATCATCAATTTCCAGTCTAATTTCCAAATAGGCGAAAGAAATTTCTAGCGTCCTTCTGGGAGGGGAACTTAGTGTTAATTGGACACAAAATAATGAATCTGATACAAATAGCATTTGTAAGGAGACAGTTGGCCGTAAAAAACGTAAAATACCGTCAAGCAACGGCCGCCAAACCCACGGATGGAAAATATTTAGCATGCACTGATTAGGAACTTAGGACAACGGAATCTCTAAGAGTGATAAAACATTTGAGTGCCAATCTTATCATTTACCTAACACGGAGAAGAGAGACATCATATGTCATCAACTTCAGAGAAACTAGTATTTAAAACCCGTATATTTGGACAATGCGATTTCACTGAATGAAACACGTTACGTGTACCTAGTATTTGGTTAGAGCCTGAATCGAACACATCCCAGAAAGCAACTATTTAGTTTGAACAGTTATGAACAAACACAAATCGTAACATGATTAAAGGAAAACTTGGGGGCTTATCAAGCTCTAGGACACACAACCAGAATACTTTTACTGCTTCCTCAATCAATCTTAAAACATTAGTCATATAAAACTTCAAATTCTGCTGTTAATTTAGGGAGAAAAATTGCCTTTATACCCAGACCAAAAACATTTAAAACCACATACGAATCGTCTTCATGGGCAGCGGTGAAATATTGACTCAATCCATTAAAGTAAACCTAACATTTATTTGCCGTATGATCGACATGAAATTCCAATCTTTCACTATGTAAAAGATGGACGTGTCTTTTGCAGGAGCAATGGACACCAAAGACACCGGTAGCTACGGAAACCAGGAGCTAGACCACCGCCAACAAATCCCCTTCTCCTTGTTTCGACACGAAAATTTAAATGTCAACCCGTGTTGCACTTGGGTGCAAGTATGGCATGATCACAAGGCACGTAGTCTCATTAATCCATTATAGTAAATATAAAGAATGAGAGTGAATCACTGCCCATTGATTTCCAGAATTATATCGACCAATTAGTGTCGTAAAGGGAACGAAATAAAATGCGCATAATACTTTCCTGAATGCATCCTCAAACATTATACTAGTGTTTTACAATAGCATACTTCACCCAAATACAAGTCCCGAGTGACTAACTCATTTGAGCAACAATGAACAATAGTCTACTTTGTTTCCTAGAATAGTACCAATTCATTGAAATACATGACCGATACATGGCATTCATCCCGTTGAATGAGTATGATGGAGTGCGCAGTATCACTGCCATATTTCACGAGAAAATATGAGTCACTTTTTGACACTGACAACAATCGATATGAACGCCCGCGTCTCTAACCCTGATGTCGATCAAGGCCTTTGTCGAGCATTGCAAAATGGAAGTAATAACAAGAGTCAGCAACACATGACACTAAAAGCATAACAGGACGTGCGTTAAAACCCACGCCCGGTTGGGACAGGAAAAGTAAATCGAATTGTCAACAATTTTCATTAGTAATTATTATTTTACTATGGCACATCCTGCGCAACGTTTGATCTCCGTTAGTCAAGGAAAAAACGGTTCAAATTGATGAAGAAGATGAATCTGAATTAAAAATAACGAACAATCACTGGAAAAAAGAGGAATACTGCAACAAAACTGCTATTTAAATATGATTTTTTCACATTCCGTCGACTTCCGTTGACCCTTCGCTTACTTATTAGTTTCATTCCCAAATAACCCTATGCCCCTTGGTCAACTATTATTTTTCGCTTGAGAGCTTCTTAAACTCTGATTGTCTTAGACTGTTTTGAATTATTCTACCGCTAATTATATTATCAGGAATGTCAGCGTATTCATAAGAAATTTGTTTCGTCGCCAACCTTAATCCAGTATTAACTATTGTCAACAGTAGTCTACCGGCTAAGTGGGTTTTTGATGGGCCCAGGAACTAAGCCATGCCACTCTTCCAAGTCTCATCTAAAATGACACTTAAATGCCCTTCAACCCCATTTACAATTAATCATTTTCAACTTCACATGAGCATGGCAATTTACGTCATAGCACGTGGTAATTTTTCCCATTTCTTCTCCAGCTTTTTAGCAATGGATTCCATTTTCTCCGTCCCATCTGTCGCCCGTGCAGATAATGGTCGATAACCTTCCGGCACCGACTTCCGGAACATTTTTTCCCTTTTCCGGACTCTGCCCTGTCTCATCTCTTGGTTTCCATTTTTAAAAAAAAAACAGCATTTCCCCCACCCCCTAAAAGTCATCTTTCAAACTTATCACAAAATATGAGCCACAAATAGACATAATGAAGCATTGATTTCATCTCGGAGAGGTTAACAACTAACTCTGTTCTTCCTCCTAACCAGAATAAAATATCGGGATGGCTCTAAATGAAATGAAAATTTAATGCAGTAGTAACTAATTACAACCTTCGGCTTTGCTGTACCACCCGAGAAGCCAGTGGATACCGGAATTTCAGCCGCGTTCACATAAAAACATGTTTTTTTTTACTTTGGCCAATGACTGTGGAAACTCATCAGGGGCATCACAAAGGGAGCACGGGGGAAGTGGGATGTAAATCTCCGCTGCAAATTCTTAGATTGGTTCGTTAATTTATGTTCTGAAGTGGGTTGGTTCTAAATGTAACTCTCTTCGGGATAACATGAATGATTGTTTAAGAGAAGACAACTCGCAGCACCTTCCTGCACTCCAGTAGCTTTGAACTCACAGAAATAATAAATCGTTTCTGACCTCGTTAAGTTCATTTTTAAATTAAAAAAAAAATATTCAAGGAATTCGGGCAGCAATCGTGCATGTACGTCTTCGATAAATGCATACATATTCTGCCGCTAGACCTTACACTAAAATATACTGCAATCAAGAAGATAATCTTTTAATAATTTAATCCAACTCTGATCTCTTAAAAACTTGAGTGAGAGAGATAGTAGGCAATAGAGAAGGCAGCACAAGGATTGAAAAATATCTACTGTAGCGTCTTTTTTCAAGCCATGATTCAAGGTATTTCTTGGGCTCTACTCCATTTCTTCTACGTTCCCAACTTGTAAAAACACATACTATTCATTCAAATTTCTTTATTGGGATACCTCGTGCGCAAAAATGTCATAGATTTGTACTCGATCTACTACAATCGAGCGATTCCCACAAGGAAGTAAAAACAATTTTTTTAGAAAAGCAAGGGATAGTAACGAAGTTTCCTGCAGCGCACAATTATACATAAATTGAACCTGTAAGGCATCAATGGTGACACAAAAAATTGGTTAAGGATTTCCTCCTCTTATAAGAACAGAGAGAGGTCCTCGAAGGGATGCAATACTTAACCCTTTGATTTTCCTTAATGGAGAATAAAGATTAGAATAAGAATTTTAAATTCGGTGTTTTAACATGGATTTTATTTTAGATTAAGTTTGTAAATAAGGTGTGATTTACTGAAAATTGTTTGATTCTGTTCAGTAACTTGAAGTGACTGTTACTGCAATTCTTTCGGTCCCAAAACACGTAAAACGTGAGGAAAATTAAACGAAAATTACGATGCAGATAAATATACTAATTACAGTACAGAGACTTAAAAGTTGTAAAATATTCCAATTAAGCTCGTGTAAGACACTATTTATAAGAAATTAGACCACGAAGCATTAGACATCCAGCTGAGACATGTTTCACTCATAAAAACGCTTCGGTTCACTCCCAAGTTTTAGATTAAAATAAAATGCCCCTAAAATGTTTGCAGGGTTGGCTTGGGAGTAACGAACAAATATAGCGGATGACAGAAATTATTGAAAAAACTCAAGAACGGGTGACTTTTCATCAAAAATCTAATGAATTACTCGCAGTCAAACTTACAAATGGAACAACAATTTGAACAACAAAAGGACTCCTTTTATTCCACTACTCTTCCTGATGGAAACAAATATTCTAATCACTTAGTCTTTGGATTTTTATTCAATTCCTCATCCCTTTCCACTCTCTAAGCGCTTTCCTTTCACAACGTTAGCCGACTTGGAGAGCGTACACGTGTATGTTAAATACCGACAAACGCTGGTGGACATTGCCCCTCACTAAGCTGCAACTCATGCTAAGAATTCCTACTCGACTACGGAATTTCGGTTGTGATGCAACACTATGTCGCATTGACCGAAGCACATTTAGATTAAGACAAAAGGATATGAAATCAACGGAAAAGTGTGACTCGAGTATTTATAAAAGCTTCAAAATAAACCCCGGCGAACGAACTGAAAATAAGACGGAGTTATTAGAGAAACTAAAATTGAGTCCTTTCTTTAACGAAGATAGCATGGGAGAGAAGCAGTATTTAACCAGGCAAAACACAATACGATTATTTTTCAAGAAAGGGGAAATTAGAGATATTTAATTAGAGGAATTGGCTACCCCAAAGTATTTCAGTCTACACTTCAGACTAGTGGAAATAATGGGGATTCAAAGTGTTTCGATAAATTGATGGGAATATAATTTACGATCTAAGGGAATGGAATTATATTTAAAAATAACGCGGGTGGACTGGCTTGGAACGAGTACTAAGACAAGTTATTTCACTGGAGAAGATACATTAATTTTTTAAAAATGCAGGAAGCCTTGAACAAACTTGGATTAATTAGCCGAAAACAGGAAAATGCGATGAAAAAATAAGAGAGGAGTGTTTACTCTCATTGTTCGTGCCGCATGCACTTGAATTAGTCAGAGAAAGTATTTATTATGAATTCAGTTTAATTTACAAGAAGAGCCGTTAGTTTTATTAAGAAGTATTACGAGAAGAAAGCAAGAGTTTGGGGATAACTGGAGAAACGGGGTCTTCCAAGCGCGATGAAGAACAGTCCAGGCTCTGATTTCTTGAAAGGTACAGGATCTTTGAGTTTACTTCTGACATGGAGGGAATGGTTAAAAACCATGTACTAAATTGGGCGATTAAGTTCACTCTTTAAGTGCAAAATATAACATGCAAAAAATTAGCAAAACCAGGATTAAACACCCCAAACGTTTTGAGAGAATCTAGTTGTCACACTAACCATTCCATACGGGTATTCCTTTACTTAATCTTATTACTTAATTACATAATTAAATATTGGTGCCCTAAATCACGCAAAGTGTGCGCAGACGTCTACACAGTCCTAGGAGTGACAATAAATGACAGGTGGCTGAGCAGTAAAAAGGATAGCTTACAACTCCAGGACGTAACTCTAAGGACCGAAGGCATATACTGATTACTCCTTCAAGAACGGATGTACAGCGGACCGCATTTATTAAACATTGCAAGCATGAAGCATAATGAGAAAAGAAAATTATTTAAAATTTTGTGATCTGCATCAAGATATAAACAGAATTCTATGACCTTATGTTCATGACACGACGTACGAATAGTGCTTAATTCACCGTCATTTAAGGTACTGAAAAATGCTGTACTATACTGCTTTATATAAGGTACTGTAAAATGCTGTTCAAGCGGCAATTCACTGCAAGAATGTACAATAAAAACATTGGATTGCATTGCATTTATTGAACCAAAGCGTCGTGATTTTATAAAGCCATGTTAGTAACCCTCAAATAATCTGTACACATGGAGGGAAAAGTTTAAACCCAAATTTATTGTGTTATTGTCGGAAGGATGAATAGAGCCGTCACAATGGGTAGAAAGTGAATAGAATGAGCCAAACCATGTTACTTTAGAGTAATATAATTCAGTAGGCATTCTGCAATGATTTTAAGGCATGATTTTATCTCAGTTTCGATGACCAGCTCTTCAAAAATATGGAAAGATTTTCAACAATTACGTTATTTTTCTCATTCATGAGTTGTGACAGAAAATATCGGTCGCAGACACCTGTTTGGTTTGCTAAATTTTGGTGAACACTTAAGTATTTCATTATTTCCTGCCGAACAAATTGTTGACACAATTTTGTAGCTCGAAAACATTAACAATTACTGATAATGAGTGTAATTCGCAATTAGGAGAGAGCTGAATGAATGTAGACAGTATTTCTTCCCACGAATAGCGAGGGTATTTATGACAATCTAACTTCGAAGTGGAAAATTCCAATGTGCAATAAATACCGGCTTAACATAATTTTCACAGACCAACATGGGTGTTTTCATTTATTTTGCTAGCGTAGATTAATATCGCTTAGTAAGCGCTGGAGAAATAACATTGCAAGTGCTCACAAAACTGCAAGCAATAACGAAGTGCCGTCCGTCGAGATGTGTAGAGAATGACTTTCGACGTGAACGTATTTCGGCAAATACTTCATTTTCTCGTCATGACAGCAGAGGCGAGGGAGTGTTACACATTGGTGACGGCCATTTTTTTCGCCTATGAGAGATGCACGGAAGGTTGTTTACATCGCATATACAGGTATGGGAGAGAGGTACAAGGGTCGCCGGTTCATTACGTACCTCCCCAGCAGGTTGATTGTGCATACCAGAGTGTGATCCGCAAATGGAAGGGCCTGCTCTTGCGAATACTGAGCATGCAAGTCAAGACCCTTTGATTTTTACGAAATCACAGGAAGCTCGAATATACCCGTTAATTTATGCATCTCCTGAACCTGAGGGAATTTTAAAGTCATTAGTAGACAAACAGAGGTGGAATTCCACTACTGGAAGATTTAAATTCTCAAGTTTAAGGGACAAATCGCGATTGCAAAACCCACGTCTAACTCCATAAACTGTCTTGAGAGAGAACTCATTCTTGACAAATGTCATTCATATCGCTAACTGCTCATAATTACCCATTGGCGCTTTAAAATCAGCTAGTCTTGTATACGCATACGTTCCTTATCCTGAAAGCTGCCACGCCGACGTGTGGCAGATGTTACGGTTCCTTCAATCATATAGCTTTGAAGACGAAAAGCAGACGATAGAGCAGAACTTACGAAAGAGCTGTCAGGAGTACTTAACTTAGCTTCGGTGTGATTACGAAATACACGTAGCAAGAAGGAATATCTAAAATTTTAATAGGTGTTGGCCTGGCCGCCTGTCTCTATTGATTGATTCTACGTGAACCAATCTGCCAATATAGTTCGGGGTCCGAGCCATTGTCCTCGTGTCAAACGTTTTAATACACGTGTGAATTGAAATATGGGTCAAATACCTTATGTTTCAAGTTATCATCCTATACATTTTGGAACCCTCCCATGGACTACAACCTTGTCGTGGTGGAAGGGCTTGTATGTTCCGATGACCCCTAGAGCTGTGCTGGCCGGAGTAATAATAATTACTCCTGGAAGGGTCACCCATGCCAGATAGGTCAAAGGTTAGGAGCCAGACGAAAGGTAGTCCACGCAGCGTCTGTTCCTCAGTGAGGCGGCTGCAATGGCGTCTGACCCCAGTGGGGCGGCCATTAAGTGATGGTGTCACGTTAAAAACACTATTGAGGAAGGCAACGGGAAACCACCTCAATTATGATTACCCAAGAATATTATGATGGGCACTATAGATAATATGAGTCCTGGCAACTACGGGACACGGCCCAAGAGGCCGTGTGTCGTGCCCGGCAGCGGGAGAGGCAAGGCTTCCGCGGTCGTCATCCCACGAAACCCTTGCGGGGAAGAAATAACTTCAGCAGGACAGAAGACTCAGAAGAAGGCGAAAGTAGTTAGAATAGGAACCTGGAACGTCAGGACAATGTTGAGGAGAGGCAAATTAGAAAATATTAAGCGAGAGATGGAAAAAGGTAACATAGATGTTTTAGGCCTCTGCGAGGTGAGATGGAAGGATAGCGGGGATTACTGGAGTGACAATTATAGAGTAATATACAGCGGCGGGGATGAGAGCCAACGAGGGGTTGCCGTAATTTTAAATAAAGGGGTAGGAAGAAGCGTAGTCAACATAGAGCAAGCGACAGATAGAATTTTACTCGTAGAGATTAAAGCAGAGCCGACGAACTTGGTCATTATTCAGGTATACATGCCACCGAGCAACCACAAGGAGGAAGAAGTCGATAGGATGTATGATGAGTTAGAGGATATCATCGCGAGTGTTCCTGCAGGGAAACATTTGATAGTGATGGGGGATTGGAATGCGACGGTAGGCGAAGGAAGAGATGGGGGTGAGGTGGGGGACTATGGGTTAGGCACGAGGAATGAACGCGGGGAGAAAGCAATTGAATTCTGCAGGAGACAGGGGTTAGTCATCACTAACACATGGTTTAGACACCACAAAAGGCGTAGGTATACATGGAAAATGCCAGGTGACTCAGAAAGGTTTCAGTTAGATTATATTATGGTTAGGCACAGGTTTAGGAACAGTGTGATAAATTCGCACAGTTTCCCAGGAGCGGATGCGGACTCTGACCACAATTTAGTTGTTATGAAATGTAATGTTCGTTTCAAGAAGATAAGGCAAGGCCGGCGGGTTAAAAAATGGAATTTAGAAGCAGTAAATAAATTAACGAGGAAGGAGTATCAGGAGGCTGTAGAGAAAATGATGGATGACGGTAAAGAACTGAGTGCTATCGAAGAAAAATGGGAATGTATCAAGAAAGGGATATTGGAAGCCGCTAAAGACACTATAGGGACCGTTAACGGGAAAAGGATAAGGAAACCATGGGTAACGGATGAGATGATTGCGAAGATGGATGAGAGAAGAAGATGGAAAAATGTAAACACAGAGTTAGGCAAAATGAAGTACAAAGAGTTAAACAATAAATTGAGAAGGGCCACAAATAAAGCAAAAGAAGAATGGTGGAAAACGCAATGCGAGGATATGGAAAGTTTACAGAAGAAGGGTGAAATTGGTGCTCTATACAGCAAGGTTAAGTTATTATCGGGAAGTAAGAAGGCAAGAGCTGTGCTAACAGTTAAAGATAAATGGGGTAAGATAATAGTTGAACCAGGAAAAATCCAAGAGAGATGGAAGGAATATATAGAAACACTGTATGGTAAAGAACTTAGGCCGACAAGGTTAGACATAGAAAAGGAACATGACGTAGAAGAAGATAGCTTAGGTCCAGGCATACTCGACGATGAAATAGAAAGGGCATTTAAGGAGATGAAAGCAAATAAGGCTGTGGGGGTGGACAATATTCCTGTAGAAATGTTGAAATGGTTAGGGAAAGGTGGGAAAAAGGCCATATATGGACTGATTCGTAGTATCTATGAGGAAGGAATCTGGCCGGAAGATTTTATGAGATCGGTGTTAGTTCCTATTCCAAAAAAGGCAAAGGCTTCGTCATGTGAGGATTACAGAACAATAAGTTTGATATCCCACGCAGCTAAAGTTATTCTCAGGATCATCAATAAAAGGATAGAGAGTAAGGCAAATGATTACTTAGGGGATGATCAGTTTGGGTTCAGGAAAGGAAGAGGTACGCGTGATGCCATTGCAGTAATGAGATCACTAGTCGAGAGGAATATAGAATACAATCAGGACGTTTTTGCCTGTTTTGTAGATTTCGAAAAAGCGTTTGATAGAGTGAATTGGGAAAAATTAATGCGTGTATTGCAGAAAATAGGAATGGATTGGAGGGACAGGAGACTGATCCGCAACCTGTACATGTCTCAGACTGCTCAGGTGCGAGTGGGGAACGGAGAGTCTGGATGGGCAGTGTTAGGAAGAGGTGTAAGGCAGGGTTGCCCATTGTCACCGGTACTGTTCAACGTATATGTAGAGGAAATGATTAAAGAGGCATGGGAAGAACTGGAGGTAGGAATGAAAGTCGGAGGGGAACTCGTAAAATCGGTTAGGTTTGCTGATGACCAAGCATTAGTTGCTCAGTCAGCCAAGGGGTTGCAAGCATTGTTGAGTGAATTGGAGGTTCAGTGCGATAAATATGGGATGAGAATCAATATTAATAAAACAAAGGTTATGCGATTTTCCAGAAAGAAAAAGGCTAAGCTAAATATTAAAATAGGCGGAGAAAGAATAGAGCAGGTAGAGCAGTTTACATATCTCGGAAGTGTTTTGGACCAATACGGTCAAAGTGGTAGGGACGTAAGGAGAAGAATTGCGCTAGGCAAGGAGGCTTTCTCAAGGAGGAGGGAGTTGATGACGGGGACGTTGAGTAGGGATGTTAAGACAAGACTCGTAAAAACTCTGATATGGAGCGTGGCTATGTACGGCGCGGAAACGTGGTCGCTGAAGCAGGAGGATAGACGTAGATTGGAGGCTTTTGAAATGTGGGTGTGGAGAAGAATGGAGAAGGTGAAATGGACCGAGAGGAAAACAAATGAGGAAGTGCTGGAAATGGTGGGTGAGGAGAGGGGTTTGTTGAGAGAAATCCTATGGAGGCAGGAAAAATGGATGAAAGGCGTATTGAGCGGTAGTGGAATGTTGAAGAGGGTAATAGAGGGGAGAATGTTGGGCAAGCGAGGTAAGGGTAGGAACAGGATAGGGATGTTGGACGGGATGAAGGGAGGAAAGAAGTACACCGAGATGAAGAGTGACCTGATATAGATTAGTTTGCTAGGTGGGGAGTCAAAATGTTTATTTGATAGTTGTGTCCATCCAAAAACCTACCTTAACCGGTAGATTACCTAATAATAAAACATTTTGGAATTCGTGAATTAAGAATTCACAATAGGATTCAGTGACTCCATCCACATTTCAAAAAGTGTAACTTTTAAAGTCAACATAGTTGATCATCGATTGTTACATCATTTTGAGCTATTCAAAGAGTACTGAGAGCAAACACATTGTCAGCGCAACCATTTTAAGGCACGTTTTGTGCATGTGCGTGTAGCTCTACATTAAGGCACACTGCAAAGAATAACAGACAAAATTTACGCCAGTATCAGTGTCGCTGTGTCACAATGGGACACTTATCTGTGATAACCTTCAATCTTTTAATTTACTTTGATGAGAGAAGATGTTGTTTTGACGATCGATATACCAACCAAACTTTGAGTGTTAACCATAATACCGTGATCATGATCCCACTCAAAAATATTTTTCCAAACGTGTCTTCATTTGATTGTGAACTCATGCGCCCTACGTGGCTTTGTTGTGGTATATCATGCAGTTGCACTGTTTACATGCACTAGTTAAAAAAAATATGACTATGGCTGAAAACAATGCTGCAAAATGGAGTTGAATATAAGCTATATTAACAAGCGTTAATGATATACGACGACCAGCTACCAGCTAGTAATAGGGCTTTTTGAAGTGTTCCGACGGTTGAAGTAATGCCCACAATAAACTGAAAACCAAATTATTTACCATAGAACGAGGTAATACCCACGCTCAAAGCGGAACTCGAACCCGCGGCCTTCGATTCGGCCGGTCGACGTTCGCGTCGTCCTCTGGAATGCCCGGGTCGGCAGAATCATCGGGGGGAGGGGATATCTCAGAGGATGCGGAGAGGCTAGAATCCCGGAAGTTTGGGGAAGGCGAACTGTAACACCGGGGGAGGGGGGCGTCGGGTAGAACGCTGGTGGAGCAGCTATTGCGCAGCATTATTATGTGGATTCGTGAAATAAAGAATGCACGGAAGGTACCCTCGGCGTGGGACGGGCGAGGGAGGGGCGGGGTGCAAGAGCGGCGAGGGAGTGGGCGGGAGGCGCGGACGGCAGGCGTGGGCGATGCAAATCAATTGAAAAGCCTCTCTCTCTCTAGTACCCAACCAGGAAAATTTTGGATCCCCTACGGGTCGTATATTCCCTCATTAACGTCGCGCATCGATACTCCCTGTTTCACATACGCGAGACGCAATAGTGCATCCGGGAAATAAGTATCAGTCATTCATTCGGCTAAACAGAGTACAATTTCGAGCATGACGCACTAACCATGGTGCCACGTCGGAGAAAATTTTTAAATATTTAGCTCGCTAGGAACCAATGGAATGCCATGTACCCGCGAGCTACCGGAGCAGAAATCGTGGAAATCACCTTACTATAGAATATATCAACGGTAATTATTATCGAATCCTCGGGATATGAACGATGCAGGTAAAACTTCTAGCTCCCTGACTCAACCTATTTAAAAGAATTCAGTAAATACGCTGCCGGCATGGTGAATACCGCGTCGGCTTTCATTTCCCAAGGAAATCGGTAAGCTGCGAATATTTCGCTGTCTGGATCACCATTTACGCAGTCGAACGTAACAGGTAGCAATCCCCGCTCCCCCAGATTCACCACGGCTGCCGCCCTTCCTGCCTCACACACCTCCTGCCCACGACACGCCACCTCTCCTACCTCGACAGGGTCGCCACCTCTCCAGCTTTCACCCGGAAGCCTTGCATCGACGATTTGCTGCTAGCAAGGCGGTTTTGGTGCGAAGAAAAAACGGCTCCCGGGGGCCTTAAACTAATTCGAACATCAACCTCCACCACGTGAAATCCTGCCTTGATCGACAACGGCAGTTGAGAGATGATGGTGTGACATGGCTCCTTGCACATCGACAGCAAAAGGTATTTTGTTGGCTCTCGTTATTCCAAATCAAACTTGACCACTTGGATTATCTACTGGTCAGAAGCCTCGCTTCCGGCCTCTGAGAAATCATAAAAGCATTTTGGTAAACCATAAAATTCAATCCTCGAAAAAGAATTCTTGGAAACAAAAGTTAGCATGTAACCACTCTCGCTGGCGAATTTAGGGCCAAGGAAAGTGAG
The DNA here is from genome assembly GCA_037158775.1 of Hetaerina titia. Lineage (NCBI taxonomy): Eukaryota > Metazoa > Arthropoda > Insecta > Odonata > Calopterygidae > Hetaerina > Hetaerina titia. The sequence goes on from CM073779.1 coordinate 32,748,944, forward strand.
TAAAATTTTGGAGCAGTAAGATTAACGGCCACAATAGAGAAAAATGAACAGAAAATATCGTCCCTTCCCCACTGCTCACACACGACACCACGGCGGAAGCGGCAGACATCGCTAAATAGATAAATGGCCGCCGACTATTGAAGAGCTTTCTGACACGGTTGTGGGAAACGTAGAAAAATGATATCTTAAGCACATATTATTTAGTATCTTATACAATCGGAGGCCGAGCCTTCAAAGTATTGCGGAATGATCGTGACGGATTAGTCGATGGAGAAAAAATGCAGGTTGTATTTCCCGTTTGACATTCAACACGGCATCCACTGCAAAGGTACTTCCACAAGAAAGAAATAATGAAAACACATTCCGAAGCAAGGGCACGAATCACACGTAGTATTTCTCAAAAAGCCTTCGGGTTTTCAAAAATTACTCATGTCACGGTTGGAAATGTTTTCCAGCTACACATCTCATGCTGAGTCTTTTAAATGTTACGATCATACTTTGGAGAAAATACTAGAAGTCGTGCTAGTTCTTTCAAGAATGAATCAATCTTTGCCCGCAGTTTTTTAGACTACATTTACTTTACATTTCGTACTCATTCCATAAGCTTGGTAAATTCTCATCATATTTCTATAATTTGGAGGTGCATACCACACCAACCTCGCAACTCACAGAAAAACTTGTTCATTTACATTACCATAAGGGGAGAACGCGACTCCATTGGTCCTTTCTTGCCATGCACTACTCATGAAGTTAGGGAAATTAGTACATTGCATACTACATGTCCACACGGTGTGCCACGCGAAGAGCTTGGGATTTATTGTTAAGATTATCCACTAGGTTATGAATAAAGAAAATAAGAAAACAAAAAGAATGAACTGCAGTTACCAATTAAAATTACAGCTTTTCAGACTATATGCCTGGGCGACATAAAAAGTTTAAGGCCCATAAGTGAGGATCCGTTTTGCATTTATATATGGGGCTGGATTTGCTTGGGGCACGTAACCGGAATACAGAAACACAAATGTTTGCCCCTTTCGGAGATACGTGAAAGAGATGGGGCGAGGAGGCAGAAATGTGGCAACCGCGCCTAACCTCTCACCCTTTCAAACTCGCCCCCTCACTCTTACTCTCTCCCACTCCCTCCTTCGACGCCTCACCCCCTTTCTCAACTAGTCCACATCCTCCCTTCCTCTCTCTCTCCCCCCCCCCACATACACACAACTCCCGCTTAATTTTCCCCCACCATATCCCGCCCACTGCGTTGTTGCCGCACGAATCAACCTCCGTTTCCAAGACGATGGTGTCTCCTTGGCAACGCTGCCGCTTGGTTGTATTACGCTGCGGGGGTGGACGAGCGCCCCGGCGGAGTAGGGGAAAAGGCGAGGAGGGAAAGGGGAAGCGCAGAAAGGAGGAAGGGGAGGGTCGAGTGGCGGAAGGGGAGGGCCGAGTGACGGCGAGGGATGTAGGAGGGGAGGTAAAGGACGGCGGAGAGGTGAAAAGGGGATGGCGGAGAAAGAAGGGAAAAGGGGAGGGGAGGTTAGGGACTTGGTAGGGGGAAAAGGCAAGGGAGGGCCAAGGGGAAAGATGTAGGGGGAGAAAGAGGGGAAAGAGACGGAGGGGTGGATAGGGCGGGGGAGGACAGAAAAAAAGGATGGCGGAGGGGAGGGTGGGAGCGATGGCGTGGGAGGAGGGAAGGGGCGTCCGTGTCACTCGTGTGTCCTATTGATTTCGGCCGCGAGCTGGAAATCGATAGCAGAGTCGACTCCCCGCGACGGGGTGCATTGTCATATCTGTTTCGAGCAGATAAAACTATATCGGGGCAACTTCGTAACAAAAACTTCGAACCGTATCCACGAATAACCACAGATGAATTTAATCCATATTAAGAAAGCACTGGAATGATGGACGCAGCGGTTTTTTCCACATACAATTTCAACCATAAGCACTCGAGTCTTAAAGACCCACAACTATGGTACAACCACGGACTACGCAGCACAAAATAATTTACTACCAACGTTTCAAGAAACGATTAATTATTGTTATGCTTAATCAACCAGGCACAGCTTTGGAAACATTTTAATGTGGCCACGAATTCGGAAGAGTTTTGACTCTTTGATGGCAAGAATCAACATTTTGTTTCCTTCGTACAACTAACTGTTGCCTCGTCAGTAGATGCGAGCTATAAGACGAAGGAAAGAAGCAATCGATCAGCGAAAACACTGCAACGGCAAACATGTTTTTTCGAACTCATACTGTACGAACAGAATAAGGTAAGAGGACGAAATTCTCTCCTTAATTGCCTCAATTCCGCCTCTTAGCGGTCCTACCGGTTTTTCGAACAGCAATGAGGATAACCAATTAAACGACTTCAAATTTAGAAGTTGACGAGTGCAGGGATTGAAGTACACTCAAATATGGCCAAATTATATGCATAAAACTAAATATGAATGGGAAATGAATACACTGGTACGTAAGAAATATGCATGAATGCAACTTTGGTGTCACGGCAAGAGAGAAATCGTAGGCCAAGGAGCGAAATGGTACCATACCCAGTCACGAGCGTACAACCAAAGGCTAAGTATGAATGGAGGCATCTAGATATTAGTGTTTCAGCTGCATACTCGCCAACGCGTGTTTATTATCGATCAATATTACAAGCAATCCCTAAAAAGTGGGTCTAAATGAATACATATTTATTCAAATTCCAATACGACACGTACACACGCGGTGAACGGTGAATTGGAAAACTCTGCTGTAACTACTTTATAGCACAACATTATCACAACCGACGTGACAATCGACTGAGGCAGACTCTAATTCCCTGAATTATTGATTATTAACTTCATTCAATCAAGTCAAAATATTCACTTAGGTGTTATTATTCACTTCCGCTTCGTCACACAACCGCGGGCACAACATTATTAAAAAGGACAAGACCCTGCAAGGGGGTCTAATTGGCATGGTTAAAAATCTTTGAGATTATCAAACATAGCATTAAATGATATTTATCAACTTCAGATCTCCCGGTCCTTATAAAAAATACTTTTAAGCGTCGATAACTTTCCAAACAATTGGAACAGAATAAAACTAGTCTTTCGACAAGCAACATACATCTTTTTATCAAAATATTGCCAAAGACGTAGGGGTCAATGGTCTTAAAAAACTTGAAATATGTGGCTTAACGTAAGTGTCAAGTAGAAAGAGGACAAATTTGGGACGTTAAATGAGACAAAAAGGCAATTTCTTTTTACCCTGGATTCACCAACACATCAAAATTCTTTCGAGCTCTTTCTGGAGAAGTCAGCCACCAGTTCGGTATTAAAAACCGGAGCGTCTCGAGTATTTCCTTCAAAAGTAAATCCCGCCGTCAAGCACAAGCAACCAACTACCTCCCTTCGGGAGCACATCACATGAGCAGCTCCACATGAATGGCCGAGCGGATCATACAGGTGACAGTGGACGCCCAAGTAGGATGAGGGAAGTTTGAATGGAGTGGAGCAGTATTCTTTGGGGGTGCATATTTCAGTCGTCAGTGGTGCTGCACTCTCTCGCCACCCTGGGGAAACTGAAAACGCATCTACGCAGTGGCGAATTTCGGGAGAGACGAGCCTGGCGACCGCCTATGATCTTGAAATATTTGTTACCTCCGAGGGTTAGCCAATTCTTCACGAAAATGTCGGAGTCTTAGAAAAGATGAGAGATAACTGCAAATGTAAAATCTTGAGCAAGGAAAAGACGTGGCCTCGCATACTCCGATCGCCTCCGAGGGGGAAGGTAAAAAAAGAGGGGGTGGGGTGGAGAGTCCGCGCCTGCGTCTACGCACACAATTGGGTGAAGAACGACCTAGAATCGATAATCTGAACCACCAACACAAATGACGCAAAGCAATTTTCCGGGATGCTACTAATGCCTAAGCGCATCCTATATTACGGCTTCAAAAAATAAGGAAATATGCTGTGGTATTCGTACTAGGACGGTCACCAGTGAAAGAACAGGGCTTACCTATTTCACGAAAAACTACTGATACCGAAGTTTATTCTCTAGAACACGAAGCCTAATTCGGATTGATTCAGATTGGCGGTTCGCTATCTTTGCAACAATTGGTGCCTATTCGCAGCTTGTGGATGTTCTCGCAACCATCAGTCCTAATCATTTATTTGACTTGGGAGCATTGTGTATGGGGAAGGAGCGTTACGTATAATGCTTGGGACGAAAAACCTCCACGTGGAAACATTATCCACTGATCCACAATGCCTTACAACTGGCAGAGTCCGAACACATATGGTTCGGGACGAGAACACAAGAGCAATATCATTAACAACTTACGCCCGCCCCATTTCGGTCAACATATGCATACAGATTCCCCACTAAGTTGGCGAATCTTCATTTCTCATGGAAAACGGTGCAGAAAGATAATACCTAATTCTCATCTTACAAATAATGGCTACAGTTAATAAATTCGTTCGCAAACGTTAAATAGTTACATGGATATCGACTAACTACTGAAATTTTCCTCAACTGGTACTACTGGAACACCGATAACGCCGCATTTTAAAAAATATTGCGAGAATTCGAGCGATTACGGCAGTACAAAAGATTTCTTATTGGAAAAGAATAGTATTGTTCCCCGGGCCAGCCTGGTACATATGCACTCGTAGAGAGATAAGCAAACATGCCCCGAACCTAAATACGATACCTCGCATTTATACGCATGCTCTGGTGCTTCTCGTAAATAAGGTGCTTGTATGCACTTACCGAAATTATGAGAAACTGACCAATGAGTACCTCTATCTACTTTCACACGACATATCTGTATCGTTCGCTATGCCGTGCTTCCGGCTGGAAGATGCTTCACAATGAAAATTCATTATTTAAATCGTCCAATCTGAGGTGTAGATTTATAAGTTAATCCCCACCGACACATATGTGCTTGAATTTAAACCCACAGAATATCCTGAAAACTGAAAAACAATCGCTTCTCTAGCATTCAACGAGAAAACAGACAATGTTTTCACCGTTAAAATATCCAAAAGTCGAGACTTGGGGAGACTTGACTGCCGAATAGGTCTTTATAAGAATCCCTTTTTTTTCTCGCACGGTGTGTGATCACGACAGTGGATGAAAGGTCACGTACGACAATTAGAATCACACGAAAACAAAGTAATACGGAATGCTTAGAATCAGCTCGTCAAAACTCTAATATGGAATATGATTTTGCACGGAGCCGAAACATGGTTGTTGAATCTAGACCATACATGCAGATTGGAGACTTGAAATGTGTGCGTGGAGAAGGATGGAAAAGGTGAAGTGGACAGAAAGGAAAACAAACGAGGAAGTGCTAGGCATGGTGGGGGAGGAGAGGTAATCGTTAGAACAATTGCAAAGAAGGGAGGAAAGATGGATACAGAGTTTTTTGATTGGAGATGATATGTTGAAGACCGTGGAGGAAGAGGGCTATGCAAAAGAGGGCAGAAATAGGAGAGGCATGTTGAAGGGAGAGAAGAGACGTAGGAAGAACGTATACGTATTTGAAGAAGGGTTATTGCAGTGCCAGGTGGAGTTTTGTTCGGAGAGGCAAGGAAATTTATCGCTGAACCGTTGTATTGGCCGTGTCCATTCAAAACCTACCTTAAACGGTAGAATACCAATAATAATAACCTTAATGGCCGATCACCTAACCTCTGCCTTCGTAGCGACTTGCAGGCTTAAGAAAAGAAATGAAAAAAGAACGAGTTGGTTCAAACGTTTCATTAGCCTGAATATTTGGATCCTAATAATCCTCACAACATAACGAAATCGACTACTTTGCATAACTCATCCTATGCTCAGAAAACAATGGAATTTGTAGTTCGGACATCAAAGATACTGCACCAAGCTATGATAAAGTTAAAACATGAGATAATTTAAGTTAAAAACACAATAGCGTCATGAAAAATGAAAAAGATAAATACCTATCTAATACACGTAGTGTACAGTTATTTAACAGTACATTCATAAATCAGAGGGCAAGCAAACGCAGTAGAAAAAAACTTTGTAGTCTTTTGACCGATAGGACAGGGCTGACGAATGGTTTAGTGATGATATAATTACCGCTCAGTGCGAGCCCTTCTTTCACTGTTAATACTCATTATCCATCAGGCTAATGCTGCAAAAATAACCAGATAATTCATGTACATTGCTCAAAAAACATAACTAATGCCGAGTTAACTGACGGACTTTTGATAGGACTCGGGACAATTCTATTGGTATAGAGATAGTAACCATATATATTGGTTGAATACGCGCCAAAAAATTGCAAATAGCTTAATAAAATACACATGCTCAAGTCTCCCACGGGAGCGACCCCATGGATGCGAAGTGTATGAACTAAGAGGTTCCATCATCCACTCCTGCTTTCGCTCCAAATTCTTATCAAACAAACATTCAGAAACAACAGATGGTTTATCGCTCTTTTCCTAGCGGCCAAATGTACTATGCCAAAATAGTTCCCAGCAACTAAAGAGTACACTTCGACATAAAATAAATAACCCACCAAAAGGTATGTGACAGGAGATGGAAGCGCCAGGTGGATACGGTGACTGATAAGGGAGGATATTGGAGAGGATGGGAAAATGGAAAAATATTCAGTAAAAAACCTATCAAATAGCATGCAAATCTGAATACATGCTGAAGGAAGATTTAATTCAAAACAAGGGTTAATTTCCCAAATAACTTAGTTATTTATTATGCGAAAAAAGAACTTCACTAGCCCATTTCAAATTGGCCTATAAAATAAATTACAAAAGCAAAAATGAATACAGGTGACGGAATACAATTCCAAACTGAATACTGCTCGCATAATGAGTTCGTTATTAAATTTCAAGAAACTGTAACAGTAACTTTAACGGAGTCACCCGCTATGTGTGCATTATAATGCAACAATTTCAGAGAGTAAAAATCATTCGCCTTGACCGGGATCCCGGTCAAGGCGAATGATTTTTACTCTCTGAAATTGTTGCATTAGAGTTCGTTATTATTAAAAAACACTGATGTGATACGTTACACAAACGTCAGTTTTACTAAATTTAGGAGTGGACTACAGCGAACGGTGTCTTACTCGAAATCTGTCCCTGAATCAGGTCACACAAACAATGAGAGTGAGTTAATTATACAGAATGATGCCAAAATTACTGATGGGCAAGCAAGGGAGGGGTAGAGCATGGTTTTACATCACCATGAGTACTTAAAAATATACATAGACGTCGACGATATGGTAGGAGGAATAGACAACCATGGCATTGCATTTTTTTATGAGTGAGCTACATAATCAGTGTATGAAACATGAGATGAAGGTAAAACAAGAAAATGTAAGGAATTAGACTACCGAGAAATTCCAAGGTTAAGTTAAACATTTATGTAGAGCAAATCAATTGGTCCAGATAGGAAAACGGAACACTTAAAATGTTTTCACATTATGCCTGAGCAAAATGGACATAGGCACGAGGGCATTAAGAAAAAGGCGCATTAGGTAAAGGGTCCACGCAGATAAGGAAATACGTGTATGACGAAAATCTGGTAGCTGAGAAATTCAGATGGACGTAGACTTTAGGTATCTGTCAGGCTTGGAGCTATCTGTCAAGACCTGGAGACTTGAGGTATCGGTCAGGAGAAGGATACAAAAATTATGATGAGATGGTGAATTTAAAATGAAATCAAAAAATAAACAAAAAATGAAATACAAACAGAGAAATATTAAGTATTGTGGGAGACGATTGGATGAAGGATTTATTCGGTGAAAGTCGAAGGCAGGCAAATTGGAGAATGACAAGATAATGTGATGCTTGGGAGCTTTACGGAAGGGAGAATTTTGGGTGAACTTCTTGGAGGTATACTCCGGTGCCCTGTTCCCTTCTAAAAGCCTTCTCGCTATCCCACTCTTCATGTTCAGAAGAGCTCACATCCTAGTTTCACCCAGCACCCCGTCACACTTTCCTTCTCGTAGCAATTTTTCACAAATCTAGAGGATCTTCTTTTGAGCGACGTCAAAATCCTTAATGAACACTTTCTCTGATGTGGGTCCCATACACCTGCCGCATATTCTAATCGTGGCCTACTTTTATATCACATTTACCTACAACTCGCCTAATGAAGCCAAGCAGTTTTAACAGGATATCATTGACACACAATCAAACATATATCATCATAATTGGTAATGTAACTATTTAAGGTAGGTTGTGAACTGTACATAAAAACTTATAAACAAAATACCCTAAGAGTTCGCTCCCCATATCGGCCGTTACGAGTTACTCTCGTGCGACATGTTCAAAGCTACTCAAGCCCATTAGGAAAAGGGGCAAAACTGCTGAAAGCATTTAAGAAAATATTAGCGCATGTGTCTACAGGTCAAACAAATATGTTTGCTTGTACTTCATTTTTACAAACCATTGCGCTAAGTACTTAGTGAATTCTACCCTCACCTATCAAACCAACCTTCGGTTTGTTAACTGAGGAAAATTTAGGTTAGGATCTGAATTAAGTTCCTTAGAAAGTATTGATAAACAAATACTTTATTTCCCTATAATTTTAAATGTACAGCGAACAATCATAAGTATGGGATGCCACAAAGGAAATACTTTCTTTGAAGATTCGTGATCCTGATGAACGATTTATCTTCAATTAATTCCGTGCACACAGAAACTAACGGAGAATGACTATTTAATTTTAAAACCTACACCGAAGTGGTGTATTCCTCAGTCTAATTCGCTTATTTGCAAAAAAACAAGTGTCAAATGATTTTCCGAAAGTGTTAATATAACTTCTGACATATAGTAGGAGGTTCCATTAAAACGGTTTCGTTTACTTCTGGGATAAACAAATCTTATGAATGTTTACAGAGCTTTTTTTATTCATCTGAATATGCAATGGATTGAAAAATAATCCTATAACTGTTTAAATGAGGTAAAGAATGCACGATACCGAGAGTCTTGTGGAAATAAGACGACCCACTACATATGTAAAACGCCTACGAATTTACTTAGCATATAAAGAACTGACTACACATTGGAAAGTGATGACATGCTACCTAAGAGGAAATAATTGATCACACTCGGCATATGAATTAAATGAGTGAGAGATTTGACGTCATTGAAATCGGTGATTCAAACTTCAACAAGTATTTATGTATAATACATTTACTAAGGTGCATTCTGGAGTCTATTATTTAAAGGGTATATGTATCAGCACTCAAAGCGACCTGGTAAAATGTTACTCATCAAAACATTTTGCGCTCATTTGGTAAAATGAAGTTCAATTTCTCAAGAATAACAATGAATGATAAATAACGATAAGACTTTGGTAAATTTATATCGTTCGTTATACACGAAAATTTCGACACGTCACGTTTCGATGACCATCCATTCCCGTATATTTCAAGCATTACGTAGTTTTTATTCGCTCTCCAGCGATCGTCATGACCATGGCTCCACCGAAGGCGGAAAGAGGTCCTTTCTGGCGGGGGAAACCATAACAGATAACAAGAGAAATAAATCGCTACACAAGACGCTCCAAGATAGATGGGGAAAAGAGAAAATGACCGGCCTATGGGCCGTGTGCCCTCACTCGGGCTATCGACCCCTTTATAGCAATATCAAGTCCTTTTGCCATCTTGGAAGAGATGATCCTTGAATCGAGTCGCAATCTGGCAAACTTCCATCGGAAGACGGAGATTGTGGAAGGGGGAAAATAGGAGATATGCAATTTACGATGCGCTCTCAATTTCGAGCGTCAAGACTTCCAGATTAACATTCACCGGAGGAGTGAGCAAAAGGAAGCGCGGAATCCAATATTCAGCTTCACATTCCAACCGAAACGGGAGAAGAGCAAAAGGTCTTGCATGCATAACCGAGGAGGCGCCGCTACAGATGAGGAATAAATAAAACCATACGTGATGAAAAAATTCAGATCCCACACAATGGACAATTATATGTAGAGTTCTTACACAAGGATAGTTCCGGAATAAACCTGATCATACACCGACGTGCGTTCAATTAAGAGTGATTATAAAATTTTAATTCGTCTACTCTATTGTAAAAAAATGTAATATTGTTATATTCTTAACTTAATGTGAAATGTATACATGGTAAAAGTTGCACTGATGTGACTCCTGTGTTGAGTCAGCAATCGGTGCAATTTGAAACGTGCACTTTGCTACGGCAACTGCTTGAAGTAACACGAGGCGAGCAATACAATCTGCATTGAAATTTTGCTTTTGCTTGAACAAATCGTCAGCCGAAAGCTATGTGATGCTTCATAAGGCTTATAGGGAGTCTCACCAACGCAATACGTTAGCTAGGTGATGGTTTACAATGCTTAAAAAAGGGAGACAATTTTCAAAGGAAAATATACCCACAGCTCCGGTAATTGCACCAACGGAAGGAAACATTGACACCGCGCTACCATTGTAAGAGATGATCGTCAAATATGGTAAGAGCACACGATCACAAGAATCAAAAATTTCATTGGGACCCATCCACACGCTGATAACAGGAAAAATGTACGAGAGGCTTTTTTATGCGAGTTGGGTTCCGAGAAACCCACCGCGAAATCCGTTTTATCTCCCTTATCTCGCGAAAGCACCTCTCATCATTAGAATCAGGCTTAGACGAAGTGAATATATTTCAACTTACAAGTGCATCAGACGGAATACTGGCTCTCAATCAATACAACTTGTACCATACACATTATACTACGCTAACGATATAATATATAATTAAATTTAGTCACAAGCAATTGTGAGAATAACACCATTATGCTCAGTTCTCTATTGAACAATCTTCATATAAAGAGTCGGGTTAAAAATTGGTTTGACGACACAACCGCAGGCAATGGGGGTCGACACTGGAAGTTGTTATGGACGGAAAATGTACACACTTCAAAAAATCATAATTTTGACTCAATGGAGGTAGGCCACGTAAAACCAGGAGTACCTGACCACGGAGCATTCCATTACTTCTACCAGAAGGGGGCATTGGGCACTGCGTCGCCAATCGGAAGCAATCTCCTCCAAATTGAACTAATAATTCAATTTTACTTCTCATTATATATATATATATATATAATTACAATTGTAATTTCAGATGGCTTCAAGGCCAAACATTACGTGAAGCCTTTCAAGGGAAAATCAAAGGGACACTTACATGCAGTAAATAACTCATAGATTGGAGTGAAATGAAAATTAACCATTGAGATTTCAACTATACTACTTTTATTCACGCAACCCAGGGTTTCAACACTTCGCATCATCTTCAGGTGTTAAAACCCGGGTCACGTGAATAAAAATATTATAGTGAAAATTATAATTGTTAATTAACATTTCTCTCCAATATGGAAAGTTTTCACAACTTGACGCCTGAAACTCTACGGTTCGCAACTCGCAGATTGCTACAATATATAGTTTGAACAAATCCCCACATACAAATAGATGAGATTAGGGCCACAAGTTTCCTGACAGAAAGGACTTGGTCATGCCTTCATTCACCATTGTAGCTGCATGCATTTGCAAAATTTATCTATAAAATAACATGGATCTTATCAATATGTCGTCGGATAATGTAGCCAGAGGGCGCAGAACTTTTGTGAACGGAACACAAAATTAATCCTCTTGAGATAAAAGTTGATAAATCACACTATGCGTCCTTCTTCAGAATTTACATTGACACGCGGGAGAACAAAAATGTTCATCGCTCGCAATACAGCGGACGACATTCGCAAATTGTAAAGTACGAGTATCGTGAGCTGAGTCATGGCTGTATCATAGCCGTGTCGAAATGAATACGGCTGACTTTGGCGACATTAATACAGTAGTTGCGGGGATATTAGAGGCCAATAAGAACGAATTTTGGTCATCTAAGAAGCATCCTTGGATGAAATGTCACAGCCAACGACAAGCCTTTCTTAACTTGGTAAAAATTGTCACCTCACTAGATTCGCGATGCTCGACCGGTTCGCGGGCATGCAAAATATGGACCAGAGGGGTCACGCCTTTGGTGTTGTGAAACATCATACGAGTCACTCGCGCCACAAGCATTCCGCGGATAATGGCGGCGCTTGAATGAGGGATTGGAAAAGATTAAGAGGATTTCCAAGCGCTAGAAAATTGAGGAAAAAGAATAGGACGTAATTCTTAGCTAATATTTTATCTCCGAACCTGTCCTTCCTAATTCTAATCGGTTAATCCGAAGCAGACATGACAGTGACGACATTTAATATCCAGGAGGACGTAAAAATAATATGCATGCCCGAGGGTGGGCAAAATTCAAATTCAGTATACATAGGACAGATAGTTACGCACTGTGATCAAACCAAAGCTTGGTCTAATAAGCGAGGGTAGCAGAACCCCAAACGCGCCCCTAAGGCGCGTCAAAGTCAAGCATACGAGTGGGGGGGATTGGCTGTTCCATTTCCCTTTGCAATAAGAGATGTTTCGCGGAAGACCCAGAAAATCACACGCTTGGGTGAATTGTAACTGCCTAAGGACCCTGGAATTTGAACCCTGAACCTCCTTTCTCTGATCTCCCCTTCTTCTGACGACAGCTGAACACTCTGCGTAGTGGACGTCCGCAGCCACGGGCCACAAAAAGCAATTACACGTTCGAAGGCATGCTCATTTGAGTTTTTCACAGTTAGCTCTCCACATGTTCTCTGGTTTAATCCGGAATTTACCAAACGAAGTCTCAATAACGCCAGGCCGAAAACATTCGTACGAATAACTGCGTCATTTCAAACATTGACAAAAAATTCCAATGATTTGATGTTGCTAAGAGCTGTTGCATATCAATCTATAATTCCATTTTACGCTGACAATGAGCACTCCCCTCACCAAAAACAAAATTCTCCCGGATAGAATTCTCGCACATGCTGCCGGTGACCAACCATTTCCAAGGACTAACTGAACTCCTAATCCTGAGCTACACCCAGTGAATCAATCGTAGAACAAGCGTTCGAAGATTCTTTGAAAGAGGAACTTCCACCTTTCAGAAATTACTTTTACCACGCACAATCCCCAACCGGCAACGAACTAAAATTTTGCATACTAGTAGACCAAGGGACTAACAGCGGCCATCCCACACAGCTTCATCCAAGTAGACATTGTAGTATTGGATGAGATTTGTAGGTCCGTACAGCTATGGACCACAATGACGACTCCTAAGGAACCCTCCGAAAATGCAACATTTCCGTTAGCTCAAGGGGGCACTGGCAGTCCAGGGGACGCTAAATCTTCCTTCTCAAGACCGCAAGACCCAACTCGCTTCCCCCTGAGACGATGGAGCCACTGAGCAATCAGTTGAGGGAGGATTCCAGATTAAGGCGGAAGGACTGGCAAAAGACGCAGCTGCTTGCCAAGTCAAAGAGATATAAATATACGAGGCAGACGAAAAGTGCTGGCAATGCTGCAAAAGTGACTAATACAGCGCTAAGGCTCTCTGATATGCCATCCGTTTAATCCGCGACTCCGATAAGCACATTCCACACGGCGGACACACTTTTAATAAGATTTGGAATACCGATTGTCTCAATTGGGAACCCAAGACCGAGAAACACTTCGTGGGATCGCCCTGTAAGTACTTTACTTGGTTATATCATGGTTACTAGGGAAGGAAGGGGTGAAGGACCGCTGCCGGTCAACTGAAATTTGTAATCTTGAGGGCTTAGTCTGTTGCAAACTCCACCGTATGAACTATCCAATCGGTGGCGGAAACCCCTGGTGGTGTAATGCGGCCGAAAACTAAAGAGGTGGTGAGAGGAGAATGGTATTTATGACAATAAATAGTATTAATTGGGACGAAGTTAAACCTTTCTGCGTTTAGGATGAGAAAGGAAAGAAAAACGAGAATATCATTACTCCGAAACATTTCACATACAATAAAAGACAAAAACACTTAAATAGGTTTCGACTAGTTTCATTAGCCAACAACCCGCTGTCCTGTGCCTTAGGAAAAAACTGAAAGATGGGTGTAATAAAGTCACAAGAAACTATTATGAGCGAATTTCTGTTGGAAATAGGTGTAATTTATACGATGTCATTAGCTACTTTAACAAGGATCTCCGCATTTCTCTTTCTCCGCATCTATTTTATGGCTCATCAGCCACGGAACGTAATGCGAACGCGGGGAGTATTTATTACAGTCCTTTCCACAAATCTCCCAGTATAATAGTTCAATCAACTCCTTCAAAGGGAACATTGGAGGAAGGCGGCCGTCACTCAGTGACAGTGCAGAACAAATGGCCTCGGATACACAGAATCGATTTCACATCCAATTTCAGGTGTATACTGGCGAGGAATTGGGCGCAGGGAGTTAACGGCGATGTCTCATTTTTCTCCTTTCAACAACTCAGTTTTTATGCTCTCGTCACAACTGAAGGGGGATTCAGATACGCTACACGTGTCCCTCATAATCTCAAAATAAATTGGAATTCAAAGGCCGCAGCCTTTCTCATGGAAGCGTAATTTAATATCGACATACGCATCAGTAACCTACTCGTAAATACCACTCACTTGCTTTCAGGTAGCATTGCTATCAAACAATGGCAAATGCATGTGAAATTGAGAATCACATCAAGGATACCATAATTAGATTTCGCCGCTGTCTTTCGAGAAGAAAAAATTGTTTTCTGTACCCTTACGCCCTTCCGGTTTATTTCACACCATATAAAAACGATTATCCGACACATAGTTGATTTACTGTTTCACTTTTTGGACTGCCTGTCAGTCATATTCCAATGACTCTCCAATATCCGGACCCGTTTAACACAAAAAAACTGTTGTTACATGGGGACTCGGAAGATTTCTGGGGCGTAATTCAAGGCATAATGATACTACCAGATACGTATTTCAATTTTTTTATGGAACCAGCTTCCACCGGGTCATAAAACCGTGTTAAGATACATCCATCCATGTACATCTACGTCACTACATTGAAGCCGACTGATGGATCGATGGGAGGCATAGCTCCAGCTTGTTATAAAAAGGCTTCACTGGCATGAAAGATCAAGAGAGTAATAAGCAATTATCAACGGATTGTCACGGAAATCTAAGATTTTCTAAACGACTTAATAGGAATTTCCCAGGGGATTTCCAGTAAAGGACTCTCTAACCTATTTATACCCTTGATATATGCGAGAACGTATAGGACGCTGCACGACTAAAAGGATTTTCCGAGCTCTCTAGTTAATTACATATCACACTAAGCCTGCGTATTAGAACAGCGACCAGCAAAAAATAACGAGTCCACGTCTACTTGGTGCGAAAAACGAAGTTCAGCGATCACAGTCGTGACTTTAAAACCACGGAAGGTAAGGACTCTTATTAAGCCCGATTATACCCTGCTATTCCAATAGAAATTTTTAAAACCTGTCGGTGCCCCTAATCAACAGCAATTATCACAGATTAAAAAAATAATAGAGGCATGAAAATGAGACAGTAACAGAAATACGTATTTAAAAGCAAGAAAACAAATGACCCTGATATTTTTGTCAGATTTCCCCTTGATGGCATCAATTTCTGAAGACGTTCACCACGTGTCGCCCAATAATACGGACAGCTGGATGTAAATAGTATTGTATTATAGCCTGCATCACAATAATTTCTTCATAGGGGGTAACGGGGGCAATACAATCATATGTGACATTATAAAAGTTATTGTTTCTTGGACAAAAGTCCCACTTTTGTCCTAAATTTCCATTAAATACGTCACAAATTCAACTCATAACATCGGACAATCTTTGTGTGTTCACTGTACTGCTGTAAAAATATGATCTTAAATAATTTTCAAATTTATATGTCTGTTGTACCCTCCGTAGACTCCATATCATGATCATATCAACACTTGGTCATTGGTGTCGGTAATACATACTACAAATTCTCCGAGAAAGTATTATTCTTTCGGTGTTTATTATACCTACGGTAAAAAAAAATGTTATCACCAAATTCCGGAGTACATAATTTATGGTGTAAATAACCACAATTTTGTTAAAGGTCAAGATTGTTTGATTTTGAAAATAGATCAATTTATAGGGGAATTGTCTGCGGCAAGGCTACAATTCTACCGCTGCGCTAATTGTCATAACACTTTAGCTTCACGGGGATTGACAACAACGCCGAGGTGAAAGATAATTCTCCAGGTAATCCTCTTGGCGGAAGGAATGATGGCAGAAGAAATATGAGCTATAGACGCTGCAGGCCAATAGTAGGGGAGAGGAGGTGGAGATTATCTCAATCAGAGAACGAAACTCTTCAATTAATGGGCCGCAGCATCGATCGTACTAACGGAAAGGTGGCACTCTAAGGTTTAAAAAAACGCGAAATTCTGCACCGCCGCCAAGAGATCTACTTGCCAGGCAAGGAAATTTTTTTACGCGGGGGACTCGAAAAGGGTCACGAGAACATCGTGAATCCACATTTGTACTATGAGCGAAGGGAGGCAAGACATCACCCCGGGAGGTTCGAAAGGGTGAGGTTGAGAGGGAAGGGGGTGCAAAATGAGCCGCGTCCCGGCCAAAATAAACCTTCGATGGCCGCGTCGAGACCTAGAACCTAACGGAGGTCGTCCGTGTAGAAGGGAGGAAGGCAACTACACTCGGCGATGATCGGACTGCGTGGGGGGGGGGGTGTTGTGGATTGAGGAGGCGGGCAGCGGGCGAGAGAGTAGGTGAGGTAGAGAGAGGGAGAGAAGGGGGATATGCATTCTATCCAAGCACCTTCCGCGTTGTTTACGCCTCTGAATTACGTCACGGAGTCATCGCAGGAAATGGAAGGAAGGCTTGAGGCGGGGGGGGGGGGGGGTGGCAGACACGGCAGCGGTGATGGACGCGACTGCGGAGGGAGAGAGAGAAGCATGGGAGCGGCAATCTTCCCGATGCGCTCGCCTCATGGACCGCACAGGGACGACCTGGGGGGACAGCAGTAAACAGCGGCGAACCACACACGAGATGCGTCCGAGGGACAAACGATCTCATAGCAGCCGCCGCTCTTCGGTAAATCAAACACCGCAACCATATCCACGGCACACTTGGGCGGCGTTATTCATGGCGGCGGCATTTATTGGGGGATGGAGACCCCACATATGGAATACCTTCTGGACATGGAAAGCATATTTACTCCGGTGACGCCCGCATTTCCTGAACTTGGTGCTGTCACTCGTCAACTTGCAGGTTGTATTCTGACGTCCATATTCTAGTCTCCTTCCCTCAAAGTAAAAACTTTACGTTACGTACGTTTCATTATGATGTCTGTAAACCGTTTCAGGCAGAATCGATAGGAAGACCTACATCGTGCTATTTCCCACAGAAAACAACAGTATGATATTATTTTTTGTGATTAGTAATAATAATTATTTTTTCGGTAATCTGCCGGTTAAGGTAGATTTCGGATGGACACAAGCTATCAAAAGACATAACGACGATTTCATAGTCTCCCTCAAAGCACAACCCGACATTCAACCTTACACCAGGACCCTCTTCAATTCTGCATACTTCCTTCCTTCTTTCAACCTGTATAACATCCCTATCCCATTCCTACCGATTCCTCGCTTGCCTAACAATCTCCTCTCTGCTACAGTCTTCAATTGCTGAAGACTGAGATAGTCCTCAACGCTAAGTAATATTAATGGTAAGTAACAATAAAGCCATAAAAAAGTTATCAACCTGAAGGTCGGTTTGATAGGGGATCATAGAGTTCATCCAATGCTATGCCCAACCTGTGAAATGTGTGTGTGTCTGTGAAATTCACACATCTGGGTAAGGGTTGCCAGATCCTATTCCCTGTGCCGCTTATGGTTTCCAGGAAGTTTTGGTAGCCGAAAAATAGAGTAAGTAAAATGATTAGTACGTGATAATAATATAGAAATAATTAATAGAAGGCCCTGATTATTAATAAATTAGTGATTAATAAACCATTAGATAATACCATCAGCCAAAACAAATTAATATGAAAAAACATAACCAATGTAATTAAACTAATATTAGGTTTGATAAGTGAAGAATAGTCCTACGTCACCTAGAACTATGACCTACTGCAAAAGAGTCGCAAATCGGGGTAGAGGGAGCTTTTCGTATCCCTGCACCACCTACGGTTACACATGTGAGTATCGTAGCCGAGAGATCGACGAATAACTCGATTTGTTCTTCGTTAAGAAGAAACGACTGGTATACCACAGCAAAAAACTGAACCCGTAATATACCCGTGGAAAAATAGCTGACGTACTCTTAATATATCCTAACCTTATGAGTTTCAAGATAAATGCTATAATTTATAACGTTCCGCAAAATAATTTTTTTTATTAATAGAAATTAGCTCAAGCATGAATAGAAGACAACATTACCGAGTTGAAAAAGATTTTGAACGGGAAAAAGAAACATTGATCTGAGTAAAGACTGTTAAATATCTGCATCCCCATCATGATCATTTGACATCCTGTAGATTTAATTAATTTAATATTTATCTCATTTCCCAAATTCACTTCGGCAGATGGTACATAAATAGACTCAGCAAAGGATCGTCTCACTCGGCTACTACGTGGGAGACAATGTTATTACGCTTATTGCACCCTAAGTTCCAGGTAATGGTTCCAGGTAACTCCCAGGTAATATCCATGGATTTACACATCTAAATATATGTCTTAATCTCGAATTCCGGATTGAAATTCGGATGATGCCCCTGACCATCACCAAATGTGTGATTTTTTGGGCGTCACATCATCTCGGGAAATCGCAGGCGACACTAAGAAAGGAAATAGACCCCTGTAACCAGATGTGGGAATTTCATACTCCGTTTGGCTTAGTATTACGTGAACTGTAATATAAATTAACATTGACGACCGTATTTTTATTTTCACATAAAATTTCCTCGCAGGTAGGGTAGACCCTCCTCTGGGTAGGTGATAACACCGATTGCGACAAATCAGATCATCTGACAAACACACAAACCGTCAGCTATGGATCGACGGATGAGTTCATACATCCGAGAACGAGCTCCCTTACGGCTCGTTCAGCAGAACAAGAATTTTTTTTAAGTTCATGCCATAAGCCTGCCACACACATTTAACAACTTGTTAAATGTGTGTGGCAATGAAAATATCACCACGAAAAATCACAACATATATCATAAACAGTGCCCGGTCACGACATCAATTTCCCGAAACAGGTACACAAGTTCTGAGGCAAGAATGGGAACAAAACTCTCATAAATATCTAAGGCGTGAGCAAATAATTTCCATATAATAAGTATGTAACGTCATTGACGTTGAGTAGGGATGTTAAGACAAGACTCGTAAAAACTCTGATATGGAGCGTAGCTATGTACGGCGCGGAAACGTGGCCACTGAAGCAGGAGGATAAACGTAGATTGGAGCCTTTTGAAATGTGGGTGTGGAGAAGAATGGAGAAGGTGAAATGGACCGAAAGGAAAACAAATGAGGAAGTACTAGAGATGGTGGGTGAGGAGAGGGGTTTGTTGAGAGAAATCCTATGGAGGCAGGAAAAATGGATGAAAGGCGTATTGAGCGGTAGTGGAATGTTGAAGAGGGGAGAATGTTGGGCAAGCGAGGTAAGGGCAGGAACAGGATAGGGATGTTGGACGGGATGAAGGAAGGAAATAAGTACACGGAGATGAAGAGGGACCTGATATAGATTAGGTTGCTAGGTGGGGAGTTACAAAATGTTTATTTGATAGTTGTGTCCATCCAAAAACCTACCTTAACCGGTAGATTACCTAATAATAATAATAATAACGTCATTGACTAGACGATAAGTTCCAATTCGGATTCCCTATGAATTTGAAGAAAACTTAATTAGTTTTCCCCATTATGCAGTGTCCACTTTCCACGTTCAAACGATTTCTTTCTTAAACGGTTAACTTGAGCGAAAAGGTCAGAGAAAACAAGTTTAGTGGTCTTCGTACCGATTGAGTGACAGTGAGAACGATTAACGAACCAAACATTGGTATACGTTTGTGAAGATGTGCACGTCCTAATGACAGTGAGAGAAGGTACATGGCCTTCATTAAACCGGAAACGATTCGTAGGTCAACGCAAGGCCTACTTCTCTAAACTAATACATCAACTTGGAAAAAACAATATATCATTACCAATGAGCAGAGGAAAACGATGGAATATGACAAATGCATCAAAATCGCAAAAAATGCCGGATTTCGAACAAAATACCATACATTTCTCGATTAAGTATTTTTTCGTGATGACGTTTCCCCTTAAAATGAAATACTTAGCATTCTCACTCACGCTTTCCGTAACTACGAGAAGCTAATACTACTCGTACAATGACAATGAATTCTTAAAATTAGAATATGGCGTCAAAAAGGTAAATACTGGAAATTAGCAGAGAAAAATTCTATGGTAAGCAACAAGGGGGTGCAAAAAGGAGTTTGGGAATTAGATGTTACGTCGTTATCTCAAGATTGGAGGCGGAACGGGAAGAAAGAAAATGTGCGGTTTCACTTCCAGACCAAGGAAACTAGCGTGACACAAACAAGACCCGAATGAAATAGTTTCTTCTCAGCTAGTAACAAGTACATAGAGACGTCGATACTATGTTCTTCCTGGTGTACACAAATTAACTATTTTAATAAATATTACAGTATTATGTATGGTTTCATTTTTTTTTTTTTTTAAGGGATAGCTTCGAAAATGTCGAGGTTAGAGACATTACTTCTGGTGCCGGAACGGACCACAACTAGCTACCACAGTAACTTGATAACAAAAGGTATTGCTGATGTAAAATAATTCAAAACCAGGCTTGGGGTTGCCGTACCTTATTGTTTTGATTGGGTTTTAAAAAGGAAAGTGAACAATGGAATCTGAAATTGTGAAAAATAATTCTTCAATGCTACCCGAATAATAATGCATTTCGCAAAATTAAACGTATGGAAGTACCCCGCGAAAAATTCATTTGCTAAGCTAATTTCTTATTTCCCGAACTAAAATAATGACGAAAAAAGTTACTCCAGCTCAAATGGACGTTCGGTCAACACATTTCCCAAGCTTGTTTAGATGGAATTACTTTGGAGCGATAACCACAACTACCTGATCCACTAATCAATCAGTATAATTCCATAACTTCATCTACAGTAGAGTGTTATCCTCCAATAGGAGGGTGATACCAAACTAAGCAAGCCAGATCCAATTGATACACCCCTGGAACGTTAACAACTGAAAATATAATTCAAACGACGGAAGTATAAGTGCTTACAAGCAACATACAAGTTGTATTTAAGTATTCAACTTTTAACTAGCACTCGACGCATGAATTACTAACAGTGGCTGTAACGCAATAAACACTAGATAAGTATTATACCGTATCATTATAATAGAGAAGAGCACTTTACAGCGTCACAAAGACTAGTTAACCAAATACCATCAATGTTTGTCAACTTAATCGACTTTTTTAAAGTACCTGTCATGGAGGAGGTATAATGGATATTAATTACCTGCCAAGCTGCAAAAATACTTTCCCGTATCGTTAAACAGACGTCTAATGTTATCTTAAAGATCACTAATACCGAGAAAGCAGAGAGATAACCGGCCGTCTTAACTCTTACGGAATAATCGTGGGAAGGGCACGCTAACATGAAAATATGCAAATTAGGCGGGTAATGGAAGAGAAAAACGCTGTTAGTGTCGACGTCGGCACCGACATTAATGAAAGTTACCCCATTTACCAATAGAGCGCGGGGGTTCACACCATTCTACAAAGACTACAGTGGGCTCCACTCGTCTCCATACAATAATTCGTAAAGAAAATGCGGAAGACTCCTCCATCTTAGAAATGAACGGGAAAATATAGACACTTGAAAGCCATTTACCTGGTCCCTTCTCCAATCCGTTCCACTATGCACCCAAAAGCATTGACGTTGACAGCATTGGCACGGGTTGGGTAATAATTTGAAGGGGCGATTATTTCGACGAAGATGAAATCGAGCGTATTTAAAACACGGCTAAAAGCTTATTTCGACGGGTGAGAAATTTCACGTGATGGGAAAGGGAGCTGGTTCTTAATTGAGAATTTTATTGGAGCTTTTTATTGGAGCCAATAGGGAGCCAAATTTATAGAAAAGGAAATCTACGATGAATGGGAAATATTATTATTTTTTAGGAAGACAAATACGCGACAATATCAACTAACATTATAATATTTACAGCAATGAAAATGTAGTAACCACTAAAGGAGAGTGCTAAGCCGACAAAAGTTCTTCCACCAGTGTAAATATCTATTTCATTATAGGGTGACGGAAAATTCGCCACGTATTTTATTATACGCACCAGGGACAAACGCGATTAAGAAAAATAGCCATCTCTAATGGATACGTATAAATATGAAAGCAGTGCGATTGCCAGAAAATAAAGGCTGTGCCTTACTTATACGTACCTATACATGAACTCGCAAATACCACTTTAAATTTATGCGCTCTCAATCTTACTATTAATAACTAACTGTCAAGCATCATATTGTATCGAACCATTATGTGAGTTCCTGTTCTTGGTCAGCCAGTAAAATTGAAGGTGATGTTACCTTCGGAAACATTTCTCAAACGCCTGGCAAAAGTTACATACTGGGTGGAAGCGGCGACGACCAACCGGATCCGAGAGCTTATGGAGAGTTTGACGTGGCACGGAGTGGAGGGACTGTAAGTGATTGGTGACAGGTATTATGTCTGAGTCGAGAGCGCATGGGAGTTTGACAGGCTAGCCGACGTCACTAAAGAGGTGCTCTGCCCACACGACTTCGCACAGCCAGAAAAGCCCACCCAGTAACTTCGGAGTCAGTGTATGTTGTACAAATGAAACTCCCAAAATAAAACGAAAGATTGAGGTGAGAGGTTTAAGAAACCAGAGAGCTATGATAAAGATGACAAAGCTATATTTAGGAAGTCAACAATTACTAAGTCGTGGCATAGGGATGAGAGCTGATGAGCTGCGAAACTATGACCGTGTACACAGTCGCACCTAATTGTATAAGAGGTGCAGATAACTAAAACTCTTTGCTGAATTGAATACATATGACACCTTAAGGGCACCTACAGCATTGGACACCTTAATTCTTTCGATCATGGCTAGTGATTAAAGGAGATTCACACGGTCGAAAAACTATGTCAACGTACGTTCCATTAGACTTCAATGACGCACTGATTAAAAAAACCTCGAGTTAATCGGATACCTTCGAGTTTCATAACCTACAGTTTACCAATTAGATTATATTTCCGCACTACTGAACAAACTTGAAACACGCAGAGGGTCAAAAATTCCTTTAATTGATGACGCACTTTCGGGACCCCTTTCGCTTTTATCCAACATGCAAGAGAAAAGTTTCCAAGGGAGCCCGACTCAAAATCTTACGCGCTAATGACACATTTTTGGAACCCGAAAGACTGCGAGCACTTGTAAAATCCCTCCGAACAAGCCTTCACTCCCAACTTTGGGTTGAAATTCATAACCCACCCATTTCTTCGGCACTATCTGAATCACATAGCCACGTGCACACACGCTTAGGGGGCAAAAACACCGGGAACAGCATTTACGCGAAACAGCGCTAACTCAGGTTTCCCGCAATATCTTTTAATCGAGCACCAATACAAACTCCGCTCCGTTCAAACTCTGTTCTTAAAGTTTCCCTACTAAGTCTCACACTGAGTGATTCCATGACAAACGGTCAAAAAAAGTAAGTTTACACCCTAAAACTCCATTAACCACATGATGTTTTTGTGTGCACTTTTTCGAACTTACCCTGATATAAAGTTGGTCATAAAGTCGAATATCCACTTAATATGGTGTCACGTTTACAGTCATGCATGACCACAGACAGCATTGATACTGCGACACGCACCTGAATGACAAGCCGCGTTAAACACTCCATATTAACGGAAAAGTTGTGCAATGACATCATTCAAATGAAATCCTCGTATCCAATTAGCGTTCACATCACAACACAAGACAATACACATCTAAATTTCACACTAGCGGAAACGTGTATCGAAACGACTGCTTCCTTAGCTCCACCAAGGTTAACTTAACGCCCATTGAAAGATATCAATTTGAAAGTTTCCAATCAAGCTACATCAGTTATCAACCTGCCACGCACTAAAAGTGGCCTCCCTCCTCCTCCCGCCCCGGAAACGCATCATCTAGAGGGAGCAGTGGAATTAACAGGACGCGCCACACCGAACTAAAGCACTCTCAATTAGGCTCTACTTTACTACCAGAAAGGTGGTTGAGTGGAATTTCCATGCACACGCCTCGAGAGAAGAAACCCAAGCGTTTACGACTTTTTTCAGCGCGTTCCCAACGCCTAACTAATTAACTAACAGCCATAAGGATAAGCGCAATTAGAAATTGTAAGGCACGCATGTATCCGGAATTTGGGCTGTGACGATCAACCAGAGACACCTACTGGCTCTTAGAAACTTTTGCTCGCCTGATAGGAGAGAGAGGAGTCCACAATCGTTTATCGTAATTTCTTATCTGGGATCTTTTTATACTCTATCTTGAGTAACTCTTGGTGGTTTGATGATGATAAGTCCAAAATCCAGGAAAACATAAAAGCGCTCTTATCTATATCAGAATTGCAGAATGGTTATTTAGTCCCTTCCTATGTTCTTTCGGAAAACCTATACTTCTACGCTCGCAATACTCACTACCCAGGCTCAAGTTCCTGGACAGTGAAAGGCACGTGTTGGCATAATGGAACGGAAATGCATGTAAGTTACGCATTAGATGATTCCGGTTAATTAAATTTCTTTTTCTCGGTCGTCACTTACTCATTTCCATCCAAGTCGCAGTTCGTACGAGATGCCCAAGAACACCTATTTCTAACATCTCCCAACATCCACTTACTTGCATTTCATTTATGTAGAAATACATCGTAATCATTTTTCACGATTCAATATTAAAGGAATAGCTCACTGACAAAGATATGGGATTCTACAATACGTGAATTATTACGCTTGCAGAAATTTCCACGAACCGCTTCATATGTATATCGTTACACTCACTCCACAGTGGAAACATAATAGACATAAACGATAGCCTTTAATCAGTCACGATTACATGATATTATGGGAGTACATACACGTCTACCAAAATGCGAGGGGTAGTTTCGTTGAGGTACATGGAATACCAGAGGTCGCCACTGTCCACTGTCTCATTTCACTGGATGAAGCTACGTACCTGAAACGTTCCATTTAATTAACAAGCATCGGTGACACTAATAGTAAGCAAACAAACGAGCCTAAAAATTCACTGATGGGAAAAGAAAATACCTAAGATGTACCCATCCACAAGAACGAAAATAAAATGAATTGTTAAGTACTTACAGTCGGTTGATTGACTCTGGTCTTGTATGACTCATTTTCATTTTATTATTTATTACCTTTTCTTTGTTGAATACCAGTAAGTTTGCAATACTACAAGTCGTTACCAAGCCAAGGCACTGCTTAAGGGCAACACTGCAAACGCCATTATTGGAATTATGCATAAACTAATAAACGTTTGCCTTTTAAACTTACAAATAAGACACACCTTGTGGGACCTCATGAATGAGAAACGTCAAAAAATCGAATACCAAGCCTAGAATTCTCATTTCATCAGGTTAAATGGCATTACAATAAATGTAATATGGGGTTGAGTGGAAGAAGGGACTACCTAGTCTCAATCTCGTCCCAATATACACGTTCTTTTATTTAAAAAAATAAAAATAAAATAGTTTCTGGCTTAACTTGGTGGAAAATCTTCATACTGACTTTTAATAATCAAACCACTTCACTTTTCCACATAAACTTTTTAATTAATTAAAGTTTATGTGGAAAAGTAAAGTGGTTTGATTATTAAAAGTCAGTACGTTCTTTTATAATTAATATGCACATGGCCATAATCGCCGCACCCAAAATATCTAATTCGCTAGTGTTTGTTCTAAACTTCTGTAAAAGGAAGACTCTCGGTTGTTTAAAACGAAGCGGAAGCGTCTATTCATTCAAACACGGTAACAGAACCACGCCACCACTCCTATCAAGTACAAGACACAATTTGTTCAACTAAAAGATGTAATCGCCATTGACACGAGTACCGGTCAGCCAGTTTATTTTTTCCTCCTTTGGTTTCCACTATGTTGATTAGCTATCGCCTATTGCTGTTTTTCATCAAGTTCTTTCTTCAGATGTTCTCAAACGCGGTGCGCTTTCCCTGTGCCGGTTATGGTTTCCCAGGAAGATCTAGTACCCGAAAAATCAACTAGCTTGGGTGGAGCTGCAGGTGCAGGCCCAAAGTGCCTTGCCCGGGAATCGAACCCGGGACCCTCCGGTCAGCAGTCCAACGCTCTACCCGCTAGACCACCGCGACCCGCCATCTATATATATTTCCATTTATTTTGCAAACTACTACTGGGATTTAAAGAGGCTCTCGGATCACATAGGGGATCGGGATGATGAGGTTGCGAACGTACAGGCTTCAAGAGGGCCCGGGTTCAAATTCAGGAGCCAACAAATATTTTTCAGTGGTATCCCGATCCCTACTTGAGGTGATTTGTGGAGAGCAAAGCACCTCAAGTAGGGATGGACCTGAGTGAGTCCGTCGGATGGGAAGTTAAACTGCGGACCCCTTGGCGCCTTTCGACAAGAGTAGGCTAATGCCGACACCGAGTTTCTTTCAACCCTTCCTTTCCCCCCTCCCTAATAGCGCAAATGACCTCAGCTGTCGGTCGCCATCCCAAAAAAACTACAACTACTCGGGTCGCATTTTGTGCCAACCATTCACAATTTGACCCACCATACACATTTATCCCATACACACCTTTATCCCATCATAATAGTTGGAGAGGCCACAGTAACAAATAGAATGCGATCAATTCTCTCCAAAAAAAATCTTCAGAATGATTTTTTTTCACGTGAAACTCGCGATCAGATTTGAAAAAAAACTACATTGAGAACACCGTAAAAATTTCATTGTTCGAGTCCCTGGTTGAATGACTCTTCATTCTCGGGATGCCACCGCGTAGGTTGTTTTTCGGACAACAGCTTCTCCCGCGCCCCGACAAGCGTCTTCAGGTCGAAGTCCTTGAAGAAACTTTTCCGAAAAACAACCTGCGCGGTGACATCCCGAAAATGGAGTCATTCATCTGAACTCCGCGAAAATCCACGATCCAATATCTCTGATTGCTCGTTTGAAGAGCTTCATTTTTAACATAACCCAAGCCGTTTTGCCTCTCTCATTTTTCCTGCAATATTAAGTTCAAGGATTTTTAAATATTCTTTCCCCTTCGTAGAACACCTTCCAAAAACTACATTAGAAAATACAAAATCGAAAATATAAACAGCTCCTTTGGCTATCGAACGCCAATCACTGCGTACCCATATTTTCCTTAGATTAGCATACTCGCCTATTCAATGTTTTAGTTGTCACGGTTACATGACATCATGGATATGAAAAATGCTTCCGATGCGAAAGTTGCCACTGATAAGAAAATTGTGCCCTGACCGTGAGCTAAAAGTAACCTTCCTATCTGTTATGCAACCCATTACTAAGATCACTCACCATTATGTTAGCAATGAAATATAACATTCCTTATTCGGATATACTTTTCTGGATCGACCTCGGTGAGCATTACAACGAAAAATTCAATTTTGAGCCGCGACATGTTCATTTAGGACCAACTTAGGTTCCTCACGGAGTACTGGTTTGAGCTACGGAAAAGGTTCCTGTACGGTCGCTCCTAACTGGCGTGGCTGGGCGCTCCATCGCGCCCAGCCACACGCCAACGTGGCCCGGAGCACCCCGGTGGTCCCCCAGCCCCCTTTACAGTCCCGACTTGGCTCCGTGCGACCATTATTTGTTTCCCCGAATGAAAAGAGAGCTTTGAGGAGAGCATTGGGAGACCGTGAAAACATCCAAAAGCATGTTACAACGTTCCTAAGAGACATTCTTGTCAAGGAGTTTCAGGGTGCCTTCCAGGCGTGGCAGACACGTCTCCGATAGGGTAATGATGTAGGGGAGATTATTTGAAAGAATTTTAAGCATTTGTACGATTACGATCAATAAATCTATCTTTTCCGGAGAATGCGCATTACTTTTATAGTGGTTTTTAGTTCATAGTACTTATATACCCTGTACATCTGTAGTACGCTCACGCATCGGTGTCTATACTCCATCCACAAATTACTAACACGCTCGTGTATGTTTTAGTTTTACGGAAAATGCTAAAGCATGCATACGGTACAGTTTGATAGTCACCCACAACCCCACAATTAAAAGTTTAACTAAATCGCATTTCATTTCATTAACCTATAAATATCTTTTGCGTTAGTTGAACTCGAGTGACAAATAAATAATAAAAACAAATTCTATCTTTGACGATTTTTCTATAAACTACATTCCAACACTCTTAAGATTAATCTAATTTGTGATTCTCATGATTGAATAAATTGTGCTAGACGCATCCTGCCACCCCATGCCACCCACAACTTGTTTGGCTAGTTGCAAGGTATAGACGATCACTGATGAAAGCAAATCACATTTAGGAGTTTTGAGAATGTTTATTAATTTGACAAACGGAGTCTAACATCACTACATTCAGAATTGATAAGCACCATTTTTCAAAACAAGTCACTTTATTTCATTTTTTGCTTTAATCTTCTTACATACCACGTAATTAACAATTTAGGTATAAAATACAGGCCCGAAAAATGTGACTTAGATACTTGAAATTACAATGAAAATGCGGTTATGATAAACTAACAATTTACCAATTTTCGACAAAATTCGTAAAATACAACGTGAGTAAAAGTTGAACGAAGAGAGACTGAATTGCACGACTAACGAAGCCCATTAAAACCTACTTTCGCTTCATTAAAAGATGAATAAAGTTCGTATTTAATGCTTTCAAATACGAACTTCAGACACTCGTGCAATCTCTAGTTCGGTAATCTGCGGGAGTCAATGGACATAAAACCCATTATAACATCCAAAGAAGGAGCCGCAAAGCCACCTGCTCGTAAGGGTTGGCAACTTACAAGGGAAGTTGGAAAGAAAAAAAACTGAGAGAAAATCCGTGTACCGTGAGTCATCAGAGGAACAGAGAAGAGGAAAGACCATATGATATCAGACTGAGGACAACCGAGACAATATCCTACGCCTTAAGGCAGCATTGGGAGAAGATTTCAGTAAGACTCTTAAATATGGCCAAACTGCAGATTGGGTGAAGCAATAACGCCAAGATGAAAACTTTGCAGGGAAAAGGGTAGGGGGTAGGCCAATCGGTCACGCGTATTTCTTAATGCAATCGTTAAATAAAAGTAGATGAGGAGAGAGAACAAAGGAGAAAACCCTCGACTGGGAAACAGCTAATGAACGACGCGAAAGCTTAGAATTAAGCGATTGGCGGATTGGCTAAATTGGAAGGCAAGCTGCGTCAAACTCATCCTAGAATTGATGGCTATTGATGATAGCAATGGCACTGAGTAATCCGATTTAACCCTAGTCCTGCGAAGCAGTACTCTTGCACGGTCTTTCGGCACTCCTTCTGATGGGCCGACTCCGCCTATTGTCATATGCGAACAAGTAAGACCTATGCAACACTAGCGATACTCGTGGATAAAAGAATACCGCTGGTAACAATGGAACCGCCTTCGGGCTTACATTCTGCAACCCTATCGCTCCTAGCGTTAAACCCAAGGCATATTCGAAGACACAAATGAACTCAATAGCCATAGTTTTACGAGAATTACTAAAACGCCACCAGTAACAGAGGATTATCTTGCATTCTGCGCACACATGACTACGGGGAATGTTCCTTGTGCCTTCAGCGCTAATGACTCGTGTAGCCATTGTGAACTATATATCTAAAACTTTCTCCGCTGCAACCAAGAATTGAGCTCGTTAGGGTGATTTAAATGGTAAAAACAAATTCCACGCAAGAGGTAAAAAATAAAAGAAATAAAGAGGATAACAGTATTTGAGATTAGACTACCTCAGTGCACAAAACTTGAGTAGTTCTTCAATCACTAAGCCCTATGAGATCGTTGCGGTAGGCTGGAACATGATGGTGACAGAAACCATTATCCTAAAAGCCGACCACTAAGGTAGTTATTCTAATCGCTCGGGAAAATACGGGGGATACGTTTAAAATTCGCGTCCGGAATACTGGAATAACCTGGAAATTTAACGCCGACACGGAAGACTACATGGAAGAGAACTTTGTGGAAGCCAAGGAAAGATTCACCACTGCACCTAACATGCTACCTCTAAAAAATACCTTCCAATAATGGCTGAGCCAATGAACGCATAATAACGCCGACGCGTCCACAACACATACCAAACCACTCACAGAGTCAACGGCCGGAGCCACAGGTGAGGGTAAGACTAGTACTAAGTGTTTCGGCTTGTGAAATTCATACATTCTAGCGGTTGGGGGTATGTTCTACCCTCCGAATCGCCGCAAGCTTAACAGAAAATCACACGTTGTACTTAAATCGTCCATAGGCATCAACGGATTTTGAACTTTCTCCCGAAACCGAACGCACTACTCAGTAATCCTCATCTCTTGAAAATATTCGCATATGAATTTACAATAGGCACGCTTTTATCCCATTCGAATCATGAAATAATTCAATTTTATCATAAGTATGGGTAAAATGCAACGACATTAGGTGGTGCTATAGCATAGTTGGTATAACGTTCGGCTGACCATCAAGACACGGGTAAATCTCGGGCGATGTATCCGAACAGTAACCATCCCCCAAAATCTAAGTGGTGCGATAATCTGGCTAGTGAAAACCGAATGTTGGCATTGGGAAAGGAAATTGTCCCTCTAACCTTATGTGACATCTCACATACTACAGGGATATTCAGGATGAGCTCAACCTATCGCAACCAACCGAACAAATAGAATAAAATAGTTTTAGCTCATTATTTCTACTGTTTCCTTCAGCTACTACGTTCATACAATCGGTCAGCATAATTAATGAGTTTCGCCCAAGAGCATCCGCTCATGAAACTCGACTAAATAAATTAAGGCGACATACCTACCAATTGTTTAAAGGCTGAATCTCGTTTGACCCCTCTGCCGATTGGATGAAGAGGAAACCCGCAGGAGGGCACTCGTGAACCAACGTCCGAGGGAAGGGAAAAATTCCAGAGCTCGGAGCACCCGATGGGGGTGTGCTCCTCTCCCTCATCATATACGAGAATCTTCCCCACCAACGCCCCTCTGCCCTTGGGCGGCCGACGAAGTGCGCGGACGCAGACAAATGCAAAGCAAGTAACCCGAAGAAGGCGGCCTACCATTAGGAGGGTAGGGGGAGAAATTTTCTCTCGGCCGCCCGCGGAAAACCGACACTTCCCGATGAGCCTGCGGTGGCCGTCCCCGCTCTGCTTCGAGGGTGGCGCGCCGGGTGATCTGGAAGGTAATGGGAGTGGGAGGGACAGAGATAGTCGATGAAAGAGATGGCCTGTGCCGAGAGAGGCAAAGGGGTCTGGAAGCGACAGAGAGGCGCCGAGGAACCCAGGGGGGGCGAAGAGAAAGAAACGTGCTCGAGAGTCACAGGAACGCGCGATAGGCGCTCGGGGGATGGGAAAAGGGACTGGGGGTGGGAGATCACGGCGAAGAAGAAAAGAAAGTCTCGGAAGCGATGCGAGAGTAGGATGGGAGGTCATCGGGGGTCCAGCGGGCATCGAAGGGGGGCCGGGCGATAATTGGCCAGGGTTGGTGGATGGGGCTGGGTTCCTCGGACTAGGGGTTCGAGGAGGGGCGGGAGGCTGGTGCCGAGGGGCTGGGTTCCCGGCGATGCTTGCACAGAAAGGCACCCCTGCCGGGAGGCTCGCATCGAAGGAAGGCGGCTAAGGAGGGAGTGATGGCGAGGGAGGGGTGTGGGGGACTTTTGTCGATGTGTGGGAATTGCGGGGGCGAAAACGGCCGTGGGGGAGGGCAGCAAGGCTGGAATATGGGATGGGGAAGCGATATGAGCAGAAGTGGCGCGAGGGGTGATAAGTGCGAGGCTGTGGAAGACTTGGGACACCTCGCCGACGTTCCCACGATTGGGCCAGACCCAGGAATTACATCGGCGGGGATACGAAGGGCGACCGTTGTGCATATGCGCATCGATTTACTGCGAATCAGCCCCAGGATGGCGCAACCTCGGGAAAAAGGGACTTCACAGGTTTTGTACGCTACATCGCCGAGGGGCAAAAGCATACGATCGATATCGACCCCTATAAATACACCCGCTCTGGTATTCCAAGCGGCCCCGTCCTCCGGTCCCGAGCCAATCAAATTCCACATCCTCATTTGTATTCCACCATAAACTTCTCGTACTTATCGAATGTCAAAAAAATGGGACCTGGAAATTGTTCGACCCACGGATTCGCCAATAAAAATATCCGAGAGGGTGTCCGGTTGAAAGCTTAACGGCCCCGACCGGTGCGAACTGTCACGTAGCGGCGGGGATAGCTCGTACAGGGCGAACTTTAAAGAGAAGACAGCATATTTGCAAGTAAGTGGGTTGGCGGATAATACCCATCGCCTCATGCTGTATCTTCTACCTAACAACCTCTATCAAAGATAAAAAAGGAATATGGACTCTTCCAGGCCGATTCACCACGTTTGTGCATGGGATCGAAATATTTTAACCTGGCTAGTTCGACGGAGAATTGGCCAATCATGAGTTGATACAAGAGTTCCACAACCGTAACATTAAAAAAGTCCTTATTCATCTATGTGAATTTTTCAGTGTCCTTTATAATTTCATCAAAATTTATTAATTTTTATGGTTCAACATTTCAGTATTTACCCGAGAGTGGTCAAATATCTTTTAAAAAATTATATACGACACACGCCCAAAGATTTTAGCGGTCAAAACGGATCAGTGACAACAAATTGGACTATATAATTTGTCTAAATATACGATTTTGCAATATACTCGTATAGACATGCATACGAGGAGAAACTGTCTTTGCTTAAGAGGAACAACGATAATTTAATATTACTATAAATTTACTCTATTTAAAATGCGCACATGGCTCAATTAACACTATGCATAATTACTAAGCACGCTGAAAAAACAAACGGCGTCCAAAAACTCTAGTGTCAAAACGTTCTGCTTGAATGAAAATTAGTCAACAAGCATTGACCCTTCAGAATTAACCAAGTTCGACTGTACGCCAGGTGTTTAACGCACGCGAAGATCATAGCATCTAAATATGGGAAAAGGTCTTGATACAAATATCACACAGGGTGCACGTGCACGCAGGGGGGGATCCTCACGGTGGAGGAGGGGATCCTCCTGGTTGCGGGGATTCGGTGGGAAAGCGCTGCACCTGCGTGTCAGGGCGACGCGTATTCCCCCCGACAAATCGATTATTCCCGGTGGCGGGGAGGCCCTAGTCGACCGTCCCGGGAGAGGCCACCGCGCGCGCCTTAGCCCCGGTGGGCCACCTTGATTGACGAACCGAACTCGTCGCGGTCCAGGAGACATCATCTCGCCCGCTCCTACTGTAAGCTAGGGCAAGTCCCGCGCCAATGATGCGGGTCAAACCGCGGCCCGCCGCTGCGACAGAGCTCTTCCAAGCAACCGGCATTGCGTGCTCGTCATTCGTGGGTGGAGATGAAACTTACTATCTTTCATGGGCCTCACGAAACTACTCATCCTTTGGCAACCGGCATTCGTTCCCTCGACTTGAACATATAAAAAATAAATAAATAAAATTTCGTAACGAAAAAATATCCCTCTAACCGTCAAAAAACTATGGCGCGAGTCAGGTGTATGGAGTAATAACTCTACATAATTATACGCGTTTTAATACCGACAAAGAGACACCAATTACTACCACACCATATGGGTTGGCAAAAACCAAACTTACGGTTATGCGGAAGGTTAATCATCTTTCACCTCATCTTCACTTTTCTAATACAATTCTGGATTTACTACACGACTATTGCGGACAAAAAACAAATATTTTTTTCCATAGACTGTTAATGTATCGCAGTTATTAATCTCTTAAATGAACTATGAGCTAACCGGCAATTCTTCACTTACACAAATCAAATTAAATGAAACAAATGCACCAGGTGAAACCATCAATCCACTGGAGTTGGCTGCACGTGTGCAGGTTTAAACTTCCGATAAAAGAAATCCACGAGTTCTCGTGGGATAAAAAAAGTGACTCCCCCTATTTTCCATCATTAAATGAAATTTTCTGAAAGCAGAAAGTGAATTAGAGGGGAAATAAATAATTCCCAGATGCAAATAAGCGGGCAATCATTAAATGCGCACTACATCTCCATCTCCACTACAAATCCATTACAGATAATACCTCGCTTCTTGTGGAAGAAAAACTGTTAAGTAGGACAGCTGTCAAGCTACCAATATTAATAACGCCAATTGTAATGACAGCATACCTACAGAGCTACGATCATTGGATTTCAACAGCTCATTCTTTTGAGCGATTCCTCATCCAAATTTAATTTCTCCTCGTCGATGAGAATGTCCACGAACGCCTATGTGAAAAACCTTTGCGAATATGCCATTTGCAAAGAAACAAAGTGACTGGTTTGATTAGTGACCCTACCTCGTACTAAGCCCCACGGTGTCTTTGAGATTCACACATACGGGTTAGGGGAGGCTGCATTTCCCCGTGCAGCCTGTGATTTCCAAGGAAGATACGGCGCTTTAAAATTCACATGGTTTAGGTGAAGTTTAGCGTGCCTTTATAAAATTGCCATGGAACCATTTTTTCCTAAAAGTCTTCTAGTCTATTCTTATATTTAACAACCCATTACCTCAAACGTACCGCAATATTTCCCTCTGTGATGCCTTCTCAAACAGTACTACCAGAAATAATTACACTCGTATAACTCTGTGTACATATTTTGTGGCCGTCCCACGTTTGCGCTTCATGAGAATATGAATGAATACTTCACGGTTCTAGCTTTATCTTCCTTCGTGCATAAATCAATAAAAAGCTGTGAAGCGAGTTCATTTTTCGGAACTGGAAGAATAAGCGTTGAAGGATTTTAAGAATCAATTCACCTGGGGGTCTAAGTAATGATAATTTCAAGAACCGAAAATTTTGAAAAACTACAGGAAAAATGAAAATGAAGAACAAGTGAATCAAAGGAGAAGAAATTACTCAAAATCTCTTTTTGATGCAAATTTTAAAACTAAGGGTGCTAATGGAAAGGGTAAGAGAAGAATTTCGGAGGGCATGAAGAATGATTTATTAAGTGCTGAGAAAGGCATACAATAAGCACATGAGCTATGTTTTTCGTGTAATTACAAAGGCACCTAAGAATTCAGAAACTATCTGGAAACTATTTACTATTCGGTGAATTATCAATGTTATGTTTGGTGGGTATGGGGTAACCATATATTGCCCACCCTTCTCTTGGATACTTTCTCCGAAATTGCATTCATCTTTGGCTTAAATTACAATATGAACAGAAAAGGAATCATAATATCACTGACACAAACATCAACCCTGTGTGTGACTCAAAATTTAAGATACGAGTAGAGCGCAGAATTTCCACTTGGGAGTCGAGCTCAGAGATACGGGCGCAACAGGTATTTGGCACAAAAGCCTGGCACTTGTGAGGAAATGCACTCCTACATGAAGAATGAAAATACAATCACGCAATGAGTTCTTTGACTACATGAACCATGATTTGATTTAGATCGAAGAAACAAATTTTATAGGATAACACTGAGTTAAATAAACAAATCGAGTGCAAGTATCTTCCACGAAACGCTAAAAATGCGACTTATACCCTACGCATAGTTGGAAGATTACAAATATTCCCACACTAATTAGTTGCAATATTTTCCTTCGAGGCTCGAAATGACATTAGCATTTAGATATTCATTCAGTACTTACGAACATTTCACCGAGTAACATATCCAACAAATGAAGTTAAAAACATCCAATACAATGGCAACTAATTTTTCCTCACGGAAGACTAAATTTTCCAAGTTTGTATGACAAGTAGCATAAATTGCCTTCCAAAACAAACTTCACAGGGAGATCATATTTTGTGAATTTAATCCGATGCCGAATCCGTTTATTGATGGAAATGGGAAGACAAAATTGCTTCAAGTGCACTACGACAAATGGGATAATCAACCATCAAAAATTTACCCTGGGCGCAAAAATTATCTAATTAAATTAACATTACACACGCAATTATTTTTCTCCGTCTAATAACATATAAATGGAGCCAATTATCTTTAAAATTATTTTTTTTGGAAAAAGACGACATTTCTATGACATTTTGACAGCCTAAGGAAAAGACTATTCACTGCGAATCCATCTCAAAACTCTTTCCCATTTGAAATTATTTTTTTTTGCATTCAATTACATCCGTAGCACTCCGGTTCTCCTACACTGCATCATGAATGTACAAAAATCTGTCCAACTCCAACACAAGCCCTACGAATTAAATTCAACTACTAACACTAATTATTTGAACAAGCACTCCTTCTCAAACTAAATTATCAAAACCACTCCGTAAACTGATTCACACGGGACATACATATAAAAACTGAAAAACTCTTTGCCAGAAAAATAGCCAAGTATGAACAGAAGAAACACTCACTCACCGTTTGGGAACTCCCGTGAAACTGGACAATTTTCTGAAATATAACTACTTCAGAAACAAACCTTAAATAAGACACTTAAATTTGACACAACACAAAATTCCAAACATCCATGCTTCCTCTCTTGCTGCAAGCTACGAGGTATATTAATCGAGCTATTTCACGATTGAATATAAAAACAACTACGATTAAACAATCGAGTTTACAATTTCCGAAAATAATATCAATGCCGAACTTAATCGAAAATCAAAGGATCTTCTACAAACATACCACAGCAAGAAACACAGATGGAATCCCCGGAGACCAATCGACACCTCTAACGCACGTCCTGTGATCACTAGAGAGGAGAGCAGGATCTTCGCCGAAGGAAAGCTGGAGATCAAATGACAGCTATGGTCCGTCGTCCCTGGATGACTTACTTAAGCTTCGAGAAAATCCTCGTGTTCATTGGTGGGTAGGGGAAGCGAGCCAGAAGGAGAGGGTGGGGAGTGTTAGGAAGTTATGACTTTGGGTCTCAAAAAAGGGTTTAAGTCTGCGAGTCTGCACGTTGCTGGAGGATGGGGTAAGGGTTGGAGGGTGGGGGAAAATAAAAGCTACGGAAGCAACTTTCGAGATACATCTATTGCGTAAAGCTATCGCCACCGATGAACGCCCAACGTCACCACGAGTAGCAATGCCGGGGATTAGGATACTTGAAAGACGCCCTCCGCCCTTCGGAATAGGCCTTTGTTACGGGTGGGAAAGATTAACAAGTGACGCTTCCAAGAAATTCCGCGGAAAATTTATTACCCACGCTTAAACAATGCATTAAAACTAATACTGTCCTGCCGAGCAATGTGACCAGATCGAGAGTCTTTCATACTGTGTCGATTATCATTTGTTTCTCTTACTGAATAGCAACTGAAAACAATACTTATTACTACCAAGAATTTGATTTACACGAAGTGGGGGGCAACTGGAACGTGCCTGCGAGTAAACTTTGAAAAGATAAGAGTAACGTGTTTAAAACTTTTCCGGCTATTTAGTTTCAAGTAGTGATAAAAAAATAATACTCTCCGCATGTTGAAAATCTCTAGCCACGGCTTCTGAAGAGAATCCCCTAGATGGTCAAACCATAAATTCAAATCAACCTCTCGAATGTCATTAGAACTAATTGAGCAATACTCAACTCAAGGCGCAAGTGAGGCAAACCGATCCGAGAATAATTACGAATGAGCATAATTTTAAAACAAGGCGTTACACGCATACACATGGTAACATTGCTGATGACGTGAGACAGATACTATGAATATGTATTAGCAATTAGTGCCGATTAAATCATTCTACCAGATAAACGACCTTTGAAATTAACCTTAGAGCCAATGTTTCCCCAACGGTAAAAGGGTACCGCAAGGAGATCCCAGTTATAACCATAAAATTCGCATAGGATAATTCATTAGTTTGCATTACAATGGATATTAGCAATTAATTTATTCACATTAATAATATAAGAATGAAACCATTCCATGGAAATACATTCAAAACAAAGGTGTATCGGCAATTTGAAAATAGAAATGAATGTCTCAGAAGGCGGAAATACGAAGCAATTGAAACTAATTCAGCGAGTACTCAATTACAAACGCGCTTCCAGTCACAGCAATGATTTTTAAATTCTCCAGAGCGGAGGAATGTACAAATGTTTTTCCTGTAAGCATAATTCCCTTGCATGGAATAGTTAGCAACGATTATTTAAATAAAAACGCCTGCGTTGGGCCAAACAGCCGACCCGCCTGAATGATCTATTCCCAGAAACAATCAATTCAGGGGTTCAAGCAAATTTAAATAATTAATTAAATTCATACTCATGAGTAAAATCTTAGGGCATGTGAATCCTGAAAATGAAATAAATTCTTATTTCGACACTGCAACAGAAACCTTTAACATTTTGCACCTTTCCGTTTGCTAGGAGAATTTAAGTCCTTGGAGATGTTTAGAGAGAAAAAGTCTTATCTGGTCACGGAGAAGAATTTGAGTTACACTTCAGAGACTGGCGGCAGAATGCGGACTTAAAAAAATAATCGGAGCCACTATGCAAATTAATGACTTTCGAGAAGTCATACACCCCCCACTTCTTCATTTCCATTTTCAAGTCGATTGAAAATCTAAAACGCCGAATGGAAGCCTAGCTTGGACAGAATGAGAGTTAAGACAATGACTGGTAAAAATACTTTCAGGATACGATAACTTTATGCTGAACAGTAAACATTGCTCTGAATAAGTTTAAAATAAAAGTTTGTCTGTCGTAGAAACGTGTATACTTGAATGCAATACCAACAAGCACAAACCGATAAATGTGATAAATTAAACACTGCATTCAACCAAGAGTAAAAAATATGATCATGAACAGACAAATGTTAAGGTTTTATACCCTCACTCCAAAAGTTGCTTTCGAAACGGAGAAAATATTATGGAGACATTAAAATGAGAGCAGCGTTGAAAAAAATAATAAAGAAATAAGGGCAGCCACGCATTAGCCTTTCAAAATACTGAAAGAACTGCAAAATCTCAGAGATGCTCTTAAGTGGGCGTTCGCCAATAAAAACGGATATTATTCCAGCATGGGGAAGCATTAGATTTAAACGTCGCAGAAAAAAAGGAGTCTCACAATGGTGACAGACGCTGGACAAGAACGACGAAATATCCGTCTGCACCAATTTTAAGGGCTCGGAGGATGGTGGTGGGAGGCGGCGGCGCGTAACGACGGGGAAGGGTTGGACACGCAGTGACGACGGGATGAGCGCGCGGAAGCACGGAAACATGGGCACTCGGCGAGGGCGGAAGAGGCCTGCCGAGGAATATGAATGAGTCTGTAATTGCAGCAGCATGTGTCCAAAACCCAAGCCACAAACTTTTTTCACCCACCGACAATTCGGACCGGAATCGAAACGAAGGGATCTCTGAAGGACGGCGTGCGATCTTAAGGATGCGGGTTCCCTCGAAGGATACAGTATACCTACGACTTCGTAAGCGTCCCAAAACACATGCAACTTTTATTGCGCAACATAAAATAGGGGTCTCTAAATCTATGGCAATGAATGCAGACATTTGCTCAAGGTATACCAAAAATTAATCAACGCTAAAATTCATAACAGCATTGTGCTCTTAAAACATATTAATTCATTTAGAGCACAGAACGAGCAATTGAAGCACAAAATACTAAAAAATATATCAAAATTTAATCATTTAAAACATATTTATCTTGGGTGCAAAATTAAGGACGAGCTAAAAATGACGCGGTTTACCACGACATCACATATAATTGTAGCTAAACGGACACTGACGAAAATGCATTGGGTATTAATTGTACAAAGGTTTTGTAATTAAGAGCGCCGGATTCAAGTTATCAAAATATACATTGGTTTTCCGAGTTTTCCGATCGCAGAGCTAAGGTTAATTTAACAAGAGTAATCGACAGAATATCCCGAAGAAATTAAGAAACATGATTGCTATCTCTGAAGCACCACGGAGGGCATTAACCGTAACTAGCTCATCAAATCAGACACTGACAAACAAATTCAGTATTCTTAACATGCAGGATATACAGAGAATGAGAAATTAGCATTCGACTTTTTCATGCCACAGAAACTCCTAAAGGAAACACGCCCTGGTTTTCCAATATTTTATGCCAGCATAGATAACACAATAACTTCCTTTTTACTAAATATAATAAGATTACTTACGATAATATAATAACTTAACTGTAAACGATGGCGGCCATTCAAAGATATTTCTATAAAAAACAGTATTTATCACACCCATGAAGTACATAACTACTCTAATACCCTGGCCATTTCCCAGCGCATAAAAACGGTAAATGATTTGAAATTGTATTTCCTCAAACCATCTTTTATAAATACATTATACTAAAACGAAATATGACGAGGTTATCGGTAGAAATCTGAACTTTAGAAATGATTAAATTAATAATTACAAATATAAATATTAGCACCAAAATATATTTTAAATACCTTTCCACCTTGGAAATAGGTTCCATTAGTCAGCTTTTCTATCTTCCAGTTGTCTTATTTTCACTTGTTGAAGAACTCTGCACAATCCAGTCGAAAAACACTGAACAGAGCATACAGTTTGTTAGCCGATTTCACCAAGCCCTCCAATTATATCTCGATAATGAATTAAACTTTCTATTTTCATTCGTAAAATATCACTACTCCAGAAATCATTCAAATAATTACGAAAATATGAAGAGAATACAGATAAATAATTTCAATTGATATCACAGTTTAATACATTGCAAATTGAATACAACAAGAAGCAAGAAAGAATACAAGACGACTACAAGAATCAAAAAATAACAACGAATGAAGGCGGACATACAAATTAAGCGGCCTTAACCAAACACTAAAATTGAGACAGGTTGCCTATTAAAACTCTTGGAATTAATACAGCAATTACAATGTCAAAATGATTCCGTGAAAAGCAAGCTCATTTGAAAAAAAAGTAGCCAGGGAAAGAAAGTACATAATTCAAAGACCTTAACGTAGCAAGAGCATAGCTGTGAGTGGTTCATTTACAATGGTTTAATATTAATTCAGTAGATAAAGTATATAGTTCAGCAAAACGGACTCAAATTAAGCATATTCGGAAAGAGTGCACGGTATAACAGATACCCCAATGCGGTAACTATAAGACAGCGTGGGCGTCGACTCACTTGAGTTTAATTCAGAGAAGGGTAATTTTCTGGCTGAACATAAATTAAATCTGAAAAGAGGGTATTCACCCATTGAAAAGAGAAAAAGGACAAAACTAATGATACAAGTCGGAGAAAATAAAAATACAGTGTAACGCATGTGAAGTAGCTCAGGGAAATAAGAAAAGGGTGTTACCAGTTACTCCCTCCCCATGGAAGCTAAAAGCGCCACTCAGAGCCCCACAAGATAACACGCTTCGAATTTCAACCCATAAATGGCACGACGCAATATACCACTATTCACAAATGTAGCATGTGGAAATGGCATTGGAAAATAGCTCGGTGAATCGGCAAACCAAATTAGAACGGCGGTGAGGTGCATTCTCTTAAGTCTTGGGACATTCAATTCAGCAATTAATTTGTAAAATAAAAGAAAATTCAAATCAGTGGGTACGAACTGAAAATTGAAGTCCAACGCTACAACATGCACTCTATTCTCCGCCTTCACGAGAATTGAGTCATTATCATTAATTTGTTCAGAAAATGGGGAGTTCAGGGGAATAAGACACATTGAAAAACAATTACACGCATCTGTGGTGGAGACAGGCTTACTGTTCATGGGCGCCGCCATTTTTAAATGGTGGATTCCGGAAAAAATATTACAAAAAAAAAAGAAAAATGTAGCTCGGGGCGACGAGGTTTAGAACACAGCGACAAACTTCAACACGAAAAGA
Organism: Hetaerina titia; assembly: GCA_037158775.1. Classification (NCBI taxonomy): domain Eukaryota; kingdom Metazoa; phylum Arthropoda; class Insecta; order Odonata; family Calopterygidae; genus Hetaerina; species Hetaerina titia. The sequence continues at coordinate 32,790,978 of CM073779.1, forward strand.
CAAAAGCAAAGATAAGCACACGCCATATGATCCCAGCAAAAACACCGTAACACCAAGCAAAACAATAACAAGAGCTCCAAACTATTTTCAAACCAGAAGCAGTATTTGCATGCGAAACTCAAGCTTGATATTATAAGTGCAGTAAGAGTGGTTATTTCAGTGTGGTGAACAGAAATCACAACAATTAAGGACTAAAAGAAGAGTAAAATGAACAGAAAGAAATTACATTCATATTTCTTGTCATGTACCAAATTAAGCGAGATCCATGACGTTTCTCAACACACAATCACAAAACGAAATTAAATTAACCACACTTCTCTGACATAATTAAATAAAAGAGCAATTACGAAGCAATACACAGAAGTAAATATACAGAGATATTTAAAAATTGAAAAAATATAGGTACCTAGAATCAGCAGGAAAACTACTGCACACAAGTATCAGTGACGTGTAGTGACTGAAACACTAATCGGATAATTAAAGGCCTAAAAAAGTCTGAAATATATTTGCCCCAATTTACTATTAAAAATAAAACACCTAATGAGATGAAATATAAAGGTCACACACTGAAAATGAGCTAACTGCCCACAACGAATGACGCCTAATGCTCACAATCAAAAATCCACTATCTTATGAGATTCACAAGAATATCAATAATCATTCACTACAACACCTGAAAATACATGTCCAATAAAAAATCCAAGCACTAAAATTGAGAAATATACCCGCAAATTAACACTAAAGTCCTCTCTATCAAATCCAATCGATAAAAGATTTCACAAAGTATTTTACTGAAAACTAATTCGGCGAGGAAAATATAAATGCCACGAAATGAAAATTCACAAGCTCCACGCCAATGGGATACGAAACGTTCTCCCACCTAAATACACTGTATTAACACTTTCACTTAAACGTCAAAAAACAATGCACTAACACTTGAATATATGAGAAAAACACGCAAAATTACCCCAAAAATTAACACTAAATTCCTCTCTAAAAAATCAAATCGATCAAAAATTTCACAAAATATTTTACCAATACCTAATATGGCGAGGAAAATATAAATGCCACGAAATGAAAATTCACAAGCTCCACGCCAATGGAATACGAAACGTCCACCCACCTAAATACACTGTATTAACACTTTCACTTTAAACGTCAAAAAACAATGCACTAACACTTGAATATATGAGAAAAACAGGCAAAATTACCCCAAAAATTAACACTAAATTCCTCTCTATCAAATCCAATCGATAAAAAATTTCACAAAGTATTTTACTGAAAACTCTATGGCGAGGAAAATATAAATGCCACGAAATGAAAATTCACAAGCTCCACGCCAATGGAATACGAAACGTTCTCCCACCTAAATACACTGTACTAACACTTTCACTTTAAACGTCAAAAAACAATGCACTAACACTTGAATATATGAGAAAAACACGCAAAATTACCCCAAAAATTAACACTAAATTCCTCTCTATCAAATCCAATCGATAAAAAATTTCACAAAGTATTTTACTGAAAACTAATATGGCGAGGAAAATATAAATGCCACGAAATGAAAATTCACAAGCTCCACGCCAATGGAATACGAAACGTTCTCCCACCTAAATACACTGTACTAACACTTTCACTTTAAACGTCAAAAAACAATGCACTAACACTTGAATATATGAGAAAAACACGCAAAATTACCCCAAAAATTAACACTAAATTCCTCTCTATCAAATCCAATCGATAAAAAATTTCACAAAGTATTTCACTGAAAACTAATATGGCGAGGAAAATATAAATGCCAAGAAATGAAAATTAACAAGCCCCACGCAAATGGAATACGAAACGTCCACCCACCTAAATACACTGTATTAACACTTTCACTTAAACGTCAAAAAACAATGCACTAACACTTGAATATATGAGAAAAACAGGCAAAATTACCCCAAAAATTAACACTAAATTCCTCTCTATCAAATCCAATCGATAAAAAATTTCACAAAGTATTTCACTGAAAACTAATATGGCGAGGAAAATATAAATGCCAAGAAATGAAAATTCACAAGCTCCACGCCAATGGAATACGAAACGTTCTCCCACCTAAATACACTGTACTAACACTTTCACTTTAAACGTCAAAAAACAATGCACTAACACTTGAATATATGAGAAAAACACGCAAAATTACCCCAAAAATTAACACTAAATTCCTCTCTAAAAAATCAAATCGATCAAAAATTTCACAAAATATTTTACCAATACCTAATATGGCGAGGAAAATATAAATGCCACGAAATGAAAATTAACAAGCCCCACGCAAATGGAATACGAAACGTCCACCCACCTAAATACACTGTATTAACACTTTCACTTAAACGTCAAAAAACAATGCACTAACACTTGAATATATGAGAAAAACACGCAAAATTACCCCAAAAATTAACACTAAATTCCTCTCTATCAAATCCAATCGATAAAAAATTTCACAAAGTATTTCACTGAAAACTAATATGGCGAGGAAAATATAAATGCCAAGAAATGAAAATTAACAAGCCCCACGCAAATGGAATACGAAACGTTCTCCCACCTAAATACACTGTATTAACACTTTCACTTTAAACGTCAAAAAACAATGCACTAACACTTGAATATACGAGAAAAACACGCAAAATTACCCCAAAAATTAACACCGAATTCCTCTCTTACAAATCCAATCGATCAAAAATTTCACGAAGTATTTTACTGAAAACTAATATGGCGAGGAAAATACAAATGCCACGAAATGAGAATTAACAAGCTCCACGCAAATGGAATACGAAATGTTCTCCCCCTAAATCCACTTCCAAATGAAAGTGGAAGAAGCACTTTATGCGTCACAAATAAATGCACCAACACTTGATATAAGAGTAAAATATAAAAACACAAAATGAACAAAATCCCTGCAAAACATAAATCCTGAATAATATCTTTCCAAATTCTGTCTCAGCAAATATTGGACCGAGCTCAAAACTTATCGGAACCGACACAAAGTACGTAAACCACTTCCAGGTAATTTTGGTCGTTTTCAAGCCTCGAGAAATCACAACTCGACGACACACTAACACACGAATTAACTGAGCGAAATTTCAGGAGGACACAAGGAGACTCATAAACAAGTAAGACACCTGTAATATAAGACACTCGGAGATTCACCGACCCATGAGATTTTTTTTCAATGGATTCACAGAACTGATATCTTCGACACCGGCAAAAGGCAACGGAAGTGCCGTGAGGGTTGGTTGTTTTTGCGCCTCGATTTTAATATCACACAATACCTAAAAGGCGACGAATTACTTAATAAAAATATAAAGCGGGCCTCACTGCAGCATGACTACACTCAAATCACTGCTGTCCTCAGACAGGGGGATGGGCTAATAAACTTGGACTGAATCCTCGATCTAACCTGCCCGGTACTACTTCTCCAACTGACGGCGTATGAATTCCAGACCATCAACAAATGAAGTCATTCTAAACGCCACGAGCGTACACGTACAGCCAACGCATCAACCAATGGAACCACTCTTTGTATCTAGACGCGGGGGAAAACATAACTATTGTGTTCTTGAGAATTCTTCCAACTATCTGACGAGGGATCCGGATATTATTGTTCGCAAAACAAACCAAGACTCGAAATACTTCACTTGCTCATCAGAAATGATAAACTCACGCGCCTAAGAGCGGACGCTGAGTGCCATGTGGTGCCGTATATGCGTGACGGAATTTAGTTGATACGTCAACAAATTAGGGCGAAGAAATAGTTCAAGTCATGTTGACTAAAGCATAAAAAGCATGAAAAATTATCCAAGTCCACTTGAAAGAACAGAAATTAATTTTAATGACAAATTATTCAATCGCCATCTTAAATCTGACATGCATATACGAGGTGTGTTCAAATATTTACGGGAATTTTTTCATTTCGCCGGCTTGGAGAGTCCGATTGTCTAATTTTTTTTATTATGTTGGTATTCATGCCCCTGAAGTATGATAAAACTTTCAGCGGTTTTCATTGCGGATTTTGTCAGTGACAGCCAATTAGGTTAGACGCGTTTTAAGAAATAAGCGATTTTCGTCTGTTTAAAGAAATGGATCAAAGAATTTGTATCAAATATTGCGTAAAAACGAAATAAAGTGCAACAAAGTGTGTGAAATGTTAACAAAGGCAAACAATGGTGAGTCTGCTATGAGTAAATCAAGAGTTTACGAGTGGTATAAGCGTTTCCAAGAAAGCCGTGAATACCTTGAAGATGACGAACGCTCTGGACGCCCCAGGACATCAACAATCGATGAAAACGTGGAAAAAGTGAAAGAAATGGTTATGAGCGATCGCCGAATCACAATTAGAGAGGTCGCTGATGATGTTGGCATATCGATTGGATCATGCCATGACATTTTCTCCAATTTTTTGGGCATGAAACGCGTGGCAGCAAAATTCGTTCCAAAATGACTTTTCACCACGATAATGCACCAGCTCACACTTCATTGCTTGTCCGTGAACTTTTGGCCAAAAACAATACTGTAACGATGCCCCAGCCTCCATATTCGCCAGATATGGCTCCGTATGACTTTTTCCATTTCCAAAAATTAAGAGAACCTTGAAGGGCCGTCGTTTTACAGCCGTAGATAACATTAAAAGCGCATCGCTGAAAGAACTAAAGGCCACCTCAAAGATCGAGTTTGAGAAGTGTTTCCGGGATTGGAAGAAGGGCTGGCACAAATGAATAATCTCCAATGGGGACTACTTTGAAGGTGACAACATCATTGAATAAGAATAAATAAATATTATTGTCCGAAAAATTAAAATTCCCGTTAATTTTTGAACACACCTTGTATAATGAAGGCTTTACAAAATGGATCGTTACGTGAGTCGTTCAATAGGTTTTTTGAGAAATATAGAAAAAAATTTTGGATAATTTTTTTATGAATTTTCACCATAATTCCCTTGTAGCTTGATCAACTTTTCTCCAACTTTTATCAGTCGTCCATAGCGTAGAATTTCGGAATATCCTCAGAATTGGCATTCTACTCGTTCGAAGCGAACCATTTTTAGCCTGCCATTTTGTTCGAGTTTCAAAATTTGAACAAGTCATTGGTGGCAAAATCTGGTAAAAACGGTAATGTTGTAATATTTCGAAATTTAATTCGAGAATTTTGGCCATCCAAACTTCGCAAGTGGGTACCCGTGCATTGCATTGATGGAAGAGAATTCTTTCTTTGGCCAATGGGTATGTTTTTCTTGATTTCTTCGTTCAACCGGTGAAATAACGACGCATAATACTAGCCAATTATCGTTTGTCCTTTTTGCAAGTAATCGATTCAGATGATTCCGCATACACTCCAATATACCGTGGCCATCACACTGTCGCCGGATTTCACCCTGTTCGCTCTCTTGTGTGTCTGATCGCCTTTAGAGACCCACTGTTTCGACTCTTCCTTTGTCTCTCGAGGGTCGTAGTGCATCTATGTCTCAACCGGAGTTACGTATCGACGCAGAAAGCTGTCAGAATTGCAACGATAAGTAGCCAAAATAACCTCCAAACCGACCGCACGATTGCGTTTAACCTCCACGGATAGCAAACCGGGCACCTATCTTTCCGCGATTTTTTCACAACCACTTTTTCGCCCCAAATTGAAAACACCTTGTGATTTGCCTGTGGGCCCAAATATTTCGCGAACTTTTATTAGTCGATCGCTCAAAACCATATCGTGCATTTTGTCAATCATTTCGGAGGAATTCACTTCCACTGGACTTATCGAACAGTGTTCATCATTTATGGATGTACGCTCACGTTTTAACTACCCTACTGTATACAGTCGCAAACATAATAGCAACAGTGCCATGAACTTCACTCAACTCGGCTTTGATATCCTTCGGTATTAATCCTTTTTAATGAAGTGTTTAATCGCCTCACGAAACTCATTTGTTCCATTTTTCTAAAAAACCAATTAGTTTTTGCTTCAATCGACTGTGAAAATGATACCACGCAATGGATATTGCTGAAGCATTAATAGCAGTCTAATGAGAGATGAGGCTTACGAAAGGAAAACCGTTTCTGTTAATACGAGCGCCATTCCTTAGAATTTCAAATGAGTTATTGAACGGCCCACATAATATAATTAACATAACATATTTTCTCATTTGAGTTCCCAAATATAATACATCTACCAAATAACGAATCAATCTCAAGTTGGCAAATTAGCAATTTGCCACACCACGATCGATGAAAGTGGCGAAGGTTCTATTTCCCTAAAAGGAACTGATTATATGCATGTACGTATGAAGAAGTCCACAATTGATTTGAAATATTTTATATACAAGAACAAAAGAGCACATAAACATTTTTCAATTTCTGTGATTTCTTATGATGATACTTTAACGATAAATAACAAGGAATAGTATTTTTTATGATTTCTCCCAGTTTTTTATCCGTTAGATCCTTACTGGTGTTATGACAAATTGATATTTTCAAGCAAATCATTTCAGCTTTTTATTCTGAAACGGCGAGACGTCTGCGAAACGAGACGCCCGGGACCCTTAATTTAAGGCTTACGCTAACTATCAAAAACCAAGTTTACATAGTTGAACCAAAGGAATGTTTTTCGTCATGGCAGGAAGTGGAACTTCTTTCAGTTGTAAAAATAGAAAGAAAACCGAAGGGGCAAAAACAACATGGATCACTGCATAGTGTTTATACCCGTGAATGTCCTTAATCAAAAATCATTTGATTTCTCTACTGTTTCGCATTCAGTTGAAGGTGAATGATGTAAAATAAAAGCCAGAGAGAACAAAATGTTTAGAATCGACAAACACCCCGTACGTCTGCAAAATTGAAACAATAATTTCTCACGAACATAATCTTAATTTAAACAATGGAAGAAGTTTATAAATACTTATATCAGGACGCACCTCGCCTGCCACTCCCCTAGGAGTTCCTTTTACTTACCATGTTGATAAAAAACAGTAATAACAACACTTAATTAAATAATATATTCTTGACTTTACCTATGACATTTTTCAAGGTTTACTGTTGAAAACAAAGGAGCAGACTCACCCAGAGTAGAATCCAGTTCAGCTTTTATATTGGTTGAGCTCAGGCCTTTTAAATAAAAGTATTGTATCTAATAATGATGACCAGTTTTCTCCATTTTCATAAATTCACTGAAAACGTTCACTATTAATGGCTGTCAAACAAATACTAAACAACGTGGCGCCTTCAAACATGAAACATACGCTATATAGATAATGATTTTTCATGCAACTACCGCCAACTCTAGGTCAGACCTGGTACTTATGGGGCCAACCTCGTATTTTTCACCTAGTGCAAGAAGCTGTTGCCAAAATACGTACATACAGAAATAAATAAAACACTATTTCAGCCTTTGTTATTTAATTAACTACGTTTTCACCGCATTCATCAATATAAACTTGGGCATTCGTTCCCGAATAAGCAAGGATGTGGTTGATACCAAATTCTTAAGATTATCGTCCAAATACCAATGAATGCTTAAAATTTGTCATTGTCAGCCTATTGAATTACCACCCGCAAACCCGAGAGCCACGAAAAACGTTTAGCACCATGCTTGATTGTGGCGAAACCGTGGTGAGCAGTCAAACGGTTGCAAAACACCCTAGCAAGACAAACAAATAAGATCGCACAAGGATCAAACCTTGTTTAGCAGAGGAAAAATTAGCAGGCTCTTATGCATATCGCATCGGAAAAATAGATACCATTATCTAATATCTCAGCAAAAGACAGCTCAAAGACTAGGTCAATGGCTTTCAGCCTTTTTGTTTTGCACCCATTCCATAACTTATTAATGTCATTTCCCCTTCTTAGAGCCTTAGGCTAATTATATGCAATCCAATAAATTTGAATATTTCTCATTTTGCTAAAGGCACACTTCTTATTCGACTTCTTGTTCTGAGAAAGCGATAGAAATTATCCTTCACAAAATATTTTTATTTGAGAGAATAGTTACGCCTTGAGCCATCGGCCTTGTAAACTGAAATATCTCCCTTAGAAGTAATTCTCTCATAACAACTCAAAGGCCAAGAATCACTAACCTTTGAATTGTTGAGCTTAATTCCTGGATCGATAGACACCATGCTAAATTTCCAAGCCAGATATCATCATATTAGATCATTGTCATTCAGGGAAAAGAGGCAAATTAGATTTAAAAACGAAAATGAACTACTCCAAAACAATTCACGCTCTTAATAGGTTGATTAAAAAAACAAAACGTCGATGTTAATAGTATACAACCGATTTTTCACAATCCCACTAAGGGTTTTACAAAAACATTTTTCAGTTTCCATACGTTAGTTGTTATATTATTAGGTAGGTAGGTAGGTTTTTGGATGGACACAACTATCAAATAAACATTTTGTGACTCCCCACCTAGCAAACTAATCTATATCAGGTCCCTCTTCATCTCGGTGTGCTTCTTTCCTCCCTTCATCCCGTCCAACATCCCTATCCTGTTCCTACCCTTACCTCGCTTGCCCAACATTCTCCCCTCTATTACCCTCTTCAACATTCCACTACCGCTCAATACGCCTTTCATCCATTTTTCCTGCCTCCATAGGATTTCTCTCAACAAACCCCTCTCCTCCCCCACCATCTCTAGTACTTCATCATTTGTTTTCCTTTCGGTCCATTTCACCTTCTCCATTCTTCTCCACACCCACATTTCAAAAGCCTCCAATCTACGTCTATCCTCCTGCTTCAGCGAACACGTTTCCGCGCCGTACATAGCTACGCTCCATATCGGAGTTTTTACGAGTCTTGTCTTAACATCTCTACTGAACGTCCCCGTCATCAACTCCCTCCTTGAGAAAGCCTCCTTGCCTAGCGCAATTCTTCTCCTTACGTCCCTACCACTTTGACCGTATTGGTCCAAAACACTTCCGAGATATGTAAACTGTTCTACCTGCTCTATTTTCCCCGCCTATTTTAATATTTAGCTTAGTCTTTTTCTTTCTGGAAAATCGCATAACCTTTGTTTTATAAATATTGATTCTCATCCCATATTTGCATTTCTCCTCTGGCTGCAAAAATGTCCACCTTTCCAATCTCTTCGACGCCTCATCAGCTAATTTAATCTAAGGAGCACCTTGTCAGTAATATATTATATTGGTATATATATATATATGTATATTTATACATACATTATGTATCTTTATGACTCAAACCGACACACAGCCCGGATAATGTTACTACCGAGCACGCGTTAAGCTTTGGTTAAAAACCCAAAAAGGTAATATTTTAAAATTGCATTATAGGTTGCTTGAAAATTATGGGCAATGTGCATTCCGTTCTAAACTGCGGTCCCAGAGAGCTCTTCTCCCATGAACAAACCACTCGTTTTCTCCAGTTAGCGTCCACCTCCTCATCGGACATCGAATATGAACCCTAGCCAAAAAAAATAATTTGGAAAACGAGAGGAATTTAGAAATAAAATGGGAATCCACTCTTGTACACGTTGGCACACATTACCTCCATTGAATGTGCTGTAACTCGTAGCTTTTTCAAACTGTCGAGTACCTGGGAAAGGTACACGGTCGGAAAGGCTGCCGTGCTGGGTACACTGAACCTTGAATTGAAAAATTAAGTACACTCACACACACATGCACCCTTCATGCTTGTTTCCTACTGGGATTGGTGAGGTCCAAGAGCCTGATTTTCAGCTACTTTATGTCACTACTTCCAGTAATTAATTTTTTGCATACTGCCTCATCTTTGCAGACTTCTTTCACCTCTGCAAAGCCCATACACGCCTTTCTGTTCCTGATTCTTCTGATACTCCTTGTGCGGATATCTTCCACCACATTCACTTTATAACCTTTTCCCCTTTACTTCTTTTCCTTAAACCGTTAAACTTCTCTAATATGAACTCTTCCGTATTTCGACTAACAGCCTTTCCATAAATATACCCAAATAAGCATTGCATATTTTTTTTTCATTTACGTAATTATTGGTACACCCAATCTGCAATACCATAAAACACTATTTAATGCTTAATGTGCATTTTATATGTGGTAGAAATTTCATTTAGTTTACTTCAGTACAGCTTAAGCAGGAAAAGTTGCACGTTTAAACGTGTTCAGTAATCTTACGGCTACGAAGGGAGTAAGACAAAATATTGCATTTAAACATTGCTTTTACCCGAACAAGTCAACGACTAATGTTAAACAATGCTATTCGGTTTTGTTCGTTCCGATAGCAGAGGAAGATGGATGGATGGATGGAGCTCAATTCACCCCTCTTGTACAATTTTATACTAACACCGATGCTGCTACTTCAAGATAAGTTCGTCAAATAATGTTAATGATGACTATCATAGATATTAAAAATTTTATTGGTGCAACTTATTCCTTGGTAACAGAAAAATCGCTTATGACAAGTGTTCGTGGCTTCCGCAAAATCACGATTATTTCTATTAAAGTAATTTTTGTGTCCTCCTAATCCCCCCTAGAGCCTATCCAAGTCGCAGATTTTTTTATGTTCTCCAATGTGAATGAACACCTTAGTAGATAAGGGTTTTCATCGCCAGGAGCCGTCGTAGGCGAATTAAACATGCTTAAAATTGCAATGGCTGCCGCTAATGCAATACTGGAGTAAAATCAATGTAGCTATTACCACATATACATTATATATTAAGACAACAGTATAACATAAAATTAGGTTTTGCGCAATACATTATACTGATAAAAAATTGACGATTACTAACTTAGCCCTCGTACATAATTAGAATCAGGCACCATGGGCCCTCCCGGATCAAATCAAATTGGCCTAGTTGGGCATTTTTCTCCCATTTCCATGAACTAAGGCACAGATGACAAATGACGATCGCATATTTGGGAATGATTGGAGGACTCTCAAACTGCAAACTTAATTGCCTGCCTAATTATATTTCATACGTTTCTTTATTTCATATTCATTAATGCCATTTAGTACCCTCCACAAAGCGCTGACATATTTAAATACGCTGTTAAGAATAAATTAATATTCTCGTAAATTTTATATGGGTTTAAAAAAACGAAAACAAAGGATAAATTGGAAATATATTGCTCCCATCAAGTACTCGCTTCAGCCTCCTGGCGTTACGCAGGGTACACAAATTCGTAAGGAAGACGTTCCCGCAGAAAATCCCAAGAGACCTTAATGAATTTTAATTTCAGAGATAAAAAATAAGGCCACGGCATGGCCGCATGTTTTAAACTTGGAGATCGCGAAATATTGGACAGGTGTAAAATTAACTTCCGTGTGAGCTTAAACAAGTACTCGTAGAAAATGTTAACCCGTTACTAACGTTCCAAAGGCTGAACTCAATGCGATTGCCGGTATCGGCAAATTCGTTGTTCGAATCAATGAGAACATACGCAATAATCTTGCAAACTTCAATAACGTCGATGCTAGTGGAACACAACGTGAAAGAGCACTATTTATATTACAAAAATGAAACAATAAATTATAAATACATTGTGCACTTAGCAAAAATCACGTGAGATTTATAGCATGACAAAATCCTATAGGGGCGAAGCGGAGTATTTACGTACACGCTAATGGAGCGTTTTCTCATGAGCGCGTACATGACTTAAACTTAAGAATTTCGAAATACAAAAACAAATGAGTCGATATTGGATGAAAATGATTTGCCACTGACAACTGATTGCAACCTTTGGTTTTAGAGCATCCATTACAATGGAGCAAAGATCACGTCTTGGTACTCGGTATAATTTCACTACGGGTAAAAGCAATGGAAAGCATTCACCATTAAACTTACCCCATCAGCTCAATTTATGACGAAAATTTCCGCATTCGAAAAATGACTAACTATAGAGAGGGATTTGCCATGTCTTTACTGATTGGAATGACGAATCCTACTGCCGCTACACGTTTTACAAGGAAAGCTGCATGTCATCAGTCGTTTCTGTTTTTGTCCGTGTTACCATGCGCTTAGGTTACTCAGACAATCGATCCTGAAAATGGCTAAAAAATACATACGTTTTCTTCCCGAGTACGCGGATGATATTTATGCGATCCCAGATTTTTCCTCATTTTTGTTCCTTTACCTCCACATTTTCTTGTGGCGTAGAGTGCATTGTCGGTTGTGTAATAATTCCACAACTTCAGCAAGAAAGAGAATAAGGTTTATTATTCTGAACCCTTTGCCTTAGACATGTTAATGACCACGGGAAAAAATTGCAAACCTTCTGATCTTTGAACGCAAAAAAACTCCACTCATGAAATGATTTAAGCAACGTCACACACGTCTTCATTTCCAATAAATGACATATCCCGACGAAAATAATCAACGGATTAGCCTTTCACCGACGCGTCTGAGCATTTGCAAGCGCGCATTTTTTTAGTCACTGATTAGAAAGCATCTGCGAAGTCACGAAGCGAAGTAATCGCAAAATGTTTGGTATGAAAAAATTTTATAAGAAATTTTTACAAGCACTCCATATAATTTATTCAATTAGACCTTTCCATAAGACAACATAACCAATGGTGACCTGCCAATTTAATCGGAAAAAGAAGGAAATTGAGGCTCATCAATGAAGCATTAGATATCGAGATACTTTCCATAAGAACAACTATTATCCAACAATTGAGTTGTTTTTATCCACGTAATTCAAAAAATCAATAGTCATACACGACGCAACTACCCTTGCGTGAAGCTAGAGTGAGCGGCTAAATGTTCTTTGGGCTTCAAACTTACGAAACTTACTAACGAATTTAGGTGAATTACCATTGTCTTGAAACTATAAGATGCTGGTATTAGGACCCCAGAATACCAGCACTAAATACTCTTTAAAATCTTGGCAAGAAACACTAATTGGAGCTATAAGGGCCAGACCTCTCTCTCAAGATTTTCAATTTTTGGGGGCGTTGACGATGATCAAACGACTGGTAGAAATGGAATTTAATGAATTTGAACACTACATTATTGTGCTGATTTCACCAATAAACATTAAAAGTCTCAGAGCGGAAGGCTTTATAGCTTAAACTAATTATAACGTCAACAAAAACGCAAAGTAATACTATTACTACCTAACTAACATTAGGAGCATAAGAAAATAAACAATAAAAGGAAAGGGCCCAAGAAAAAGACCAAAGGAAAAATACGCAGAACACATGATGGGAAGGCATTTCAGGGTTTAGGCAATTAACAATAGAAAGGGAAAAGAGGAGAACTGCAATCGATCTTCCAGCTGAAACTTGCTAATGATAAAAAAAAAACAAAATTAAACGAAATATAATACAATTAAAATTATTGGCCTGAAATTTCGTTCTTTAATTCCCTCAGAAATTAAACAACTTTATGAATGAACAAACTGCCGTCATGTCGTTTTTAAACACAGAAAATAATTTCACCAACCATATCTAAGTTTCCACAATAGAGTTAACATTCACTAAGGTAACGCCAGGTCGAAATTCTCTTATGAGTTCTACAAAAATTATTTCGCTTCCCATAAACGAACAAGCAGCGCATTCGTACGAAGATAACCATTTGTCAATAATGATTTCAAGCGAAAACTAAAACAAGAATATACCAGATCACTTGACATCGAAAGGCGAGTGCAAATTAAAAATGGACCGAAAATTTCAAATGCCAGTAGCTTACGCCGATAAAAAATGAAATTGCCGATGTAAACATTAGAGTTTATATCCGATTTCGACACTTCTAATCGCAGTTATGCCAATTCACGGCTTGGCGAAATTAATGCCCACGGAAGATACAGAGGAGGGAACCCGGCGCATAACTTACTACTGGCCCACCGACAAGCTATTCGGCTTACGTTACGCCCCCCTCCTCCCCGTCCCCTTCAACCGCCCACATCTCCCTTCCCGTCCCCCCTCTACGCGGTCCAAAGCAAGCAACCTGTCCTTTTCCCTTACCGACCGCCACACCTCATTCTGGCCCGGGCACGCCGATTGCCCCTCCTCCCCTACCGCACGACATTTATAGATCTTACTTCGCCGAGTTAAAATAAAACGAAGTACGATTCTTTTCTCGGCGACACCACCACGTTGCCTCCATCTGTGTTCCTCCTGCTCTCGGCCGTGACGCGGAACTCGGTAATGGGCAAGAATAGTTTACTGACCACAAGCCCCTCTTTCGGTTTCGGTAGCCGAGATTTGGGTATTAAATATGGAGATTTTTTTTCTTTCCACAATACCGGTGGGCTCAAAGGAAGACAAAAAAAACCAATACCACCGTTACTTACAAGTCAAGTCCTCAGCGTTTCAAGTGCACTTACACCGACCAGTACTAAAGAGGTGGTTTCTTTGAAAACCTAATCTTTCGCCGAAGCATTTCAATTTCACTCCCTTTGATTCAAATTTCCTTCAAAACAATTAATTGACTTCCCGGAATTAAAATATATTTTAATATAAGGAGAGCTTTTAGAGCATATAAGCTACACATTATACACATTAAGCATTAAATTATTTATACAATAGGTACGCTGAATGACTATACATCGAATTCAAATCCCCAATTTCTTTCTAAGGCTTTTTCATAGTTAATCTGTCACATACAAATTCTTCATATGAAACCATTTTTCCAATGCAACTTCACATATTTTGGTATTAACTCGTTATTTTAGTATTAACTCGTATGAAACTATTATTTGTTGCCATTTATCTAGTAAAGGTGGAGAAATTCCCGTTTGCCGTTTTGTCGGTACTGACTTCAGTACTGACTTTTGGACTTATTTCAAAGAAAAATATGCTGAAGTTTAAAATTTGACCAACTTAGTCAATATATATTGACTGAAAATTAAGTAATGCGACCAGTCTCCCTTATCTAGCTAATAATTGAACAAAATTAAAAAAACCCCGTCAGAAAATTTAAGGGTGACATGAACGACTGTCCAGTATAACAAACGTAGACTTAGTAGAAACATTTTCAGAGGAAAAATATACACAAGTTTCAAAAACAGATCGAATCGAACAATGAAAATTGTTAGACATGTTTCCGTAGTAAAATATATGGAGATTTCGTGCTCATAATTTTATTTATTTAATAAACAATAAAGGTAAAGGAGGGCATTGAAAATTGTTAGAAACCAATGTGAGCAGTCCTACGAACAAAAAATAACATTCTTGATTTAAAAATCCCCGACCAATGCGTTGACTACCAATCTTTATTGTTTCATAGGCCGTGGTAATGGCAACACGCATATTTTTATGCAGATATTTTGAAACTGGTCGCGCTACTCGCACAAATATCTGACTACGTTATGCCAATCACAAGATGTTAGTTCGGGGTCCATTTATCAGCCTTTTTTCAATTGATTTCAATGCCGCCTAGAGAGACTTTATCACGTTACTTCCGACGTCATTCCGGGGAGGTCATTGTTAATATCACATGCTCCCTCCAATCACCAGCTTACTTCGCTATCTGGCATCGATGATGTCTGGTGAACAGTTGCACAATAGTGCAAAATATACTCAGACGAATTTGCTACCGTAGTTATGATGTTACTTAATTTTTCCGAAATTTAAAATTCTTAATGTCCTGCAGGAGGATATGAACAGTTTGCTGCAAAATTAAGCAGAATCATTTTTTTCCCGCCGACTCGGACGGCTGGAGTGCGACGATTTGTGGCAGGAAAGGTGGTGGGAGATCTTGTACAAGCAACACGACCCACTTCAGTCGTCTACGGGCCGTAACAGTGCACGAATCACTATTAGACTGGACATCTGTTCTAGGATCGCGTCACGCATTCACGATGCCACGTTCCATAGAGTAACGACACGCAAAAAAATGTTGTGTTAGCACGGAATATCGGGTTTGGAGATAAGGCCTGCTTAAGGATGCCTACGGAGATGTTCCAAAGAATGGTTTTCCACTTGTACAAGATGTTCCGGGAAGGTGGAGAGGAGGTTGACGACGAGGAACGTCACAGTGCGACGAAAATATGCAAAACGTGAGAGATATCCATAATTCAAATCGACACCCAAGTGTCAGATTGTTAGCAGAAGAGTGTATTACTCCGAAAAACACAGTGTATCTCATTATAACAGATTTAGCCATCAGAAAGGCGAGCACCAATATCATCCCACAATGTACAATCGGAAGCTCAGTATACTGTTCGTGTGACAATCTCGCGTGATCTCATGGACAGCTGTGAGAGTGATCTACAGCCCCGATGTGGCACCGCCGTCCTTCTTTCCGTTTATCATACAAATAAATTCCTCGTGCTTCATTCTCATATATCCACAACATTTTTCTAGATATAATCGAAATTCAGATATTAACTACACTTTATAAGACAAAAGACATTTATTCATCAACATCAAAAACATTAACAATGATGTGCCCATTACTATTTACGTTACATTCAGGATTAATGCATATAGTTTGCATATGCATTAATGGACTAATTTTTTTCCTAAACTTAGCTACTGCAGTCAATAGTAGACTGTAATAAAACGAATGAGCTAGAATGTTCAGAGTTGAAAGAATATTGCAAGATTTTTTTAAATCCTTAAACGGAGATATGAAAGCATCTCAGTTCGTTTTACGCTATTTCATCACATTTTATATGCCACTGAAAACAAAGTTCTGTCGAATAAAGTGAAAAACAACAATTGCTGAAAATACCATTAAGTAGATCAGCTGCAACAAATCCTAGACAATGTCCTAACTTACGCTAATGATGATTCCTGAGTTTCGAAACTGTTCAATCGTTACCTAGGGAAAACGTCCCCTCAACCAAATTTTTATAATTCCTAAATAACACAGTAAGGTGGCCAGATGGTGTACCGTAGTCGTCTAACGGTTCCTCGCAATAAATGCAGAATTCTCGGAGTACAGGGAATGAAGCTTGAAGCTCCTTCCAATTCCACGCTCTCTCCCTCCTCCCTCACCCCCTCTTTCCCGGCAGACCTCGCGTGGATGAGGAATAATGTAAACGGGAGGAATATGCTCCGCCCCAAAAATATGCAATTCCGGTAAGATTTCCGCGCATTACTTTGAACGCGAGCGCGACACGAATCACAAATTTTCATACCCAACTTTGGTCAGAGAAACAAATGAGGAACTGGCGCCAAAGACGAGCGATGGAAAACTTTCTCAACGGGCCTTTGTAAGTTCAAACGATTCCACTGATTATTAATGATTAAGAACTTGCTTGTGAAAAAGAACCGCAACGACTCTAGGATGTGAACGTGAGTCAACCAGTGCTAAAAAATATTACATATACATAACATTTACATACATGTTACGAAAGGTCTAACATCAATGAAGACCCAGATTACACACCATTAGACTATGAAAGGCAAAAATCGATTGAATGGAAAACAACTGGTTAAGAAAATGAGTGTTCATGTTAATCAAAGTCGTTAATAATGACATTGTGAATTTATATCAGTGATTTCAATGACATTATTTGTTCTTTCCCAGGGGTTTGTCGTATGCATTTAATTAAAAGAAAAGTAAAAGATAATACCCCGCACCATACGTTCGCCATCTTGCCGGGAGATGAGGAGGGAGGGTTCGTTTCAGTCCGCTTCGATCATAGGAGAAGATATATCTAAAAGCCATGAAATGGCATTTTCAACCTGTTATCTTCACATTGCCTGCGATATGTGTTTAATTATCCGTTAGATCGTTTTCTAGAATTTAATCGGGATTAAATAACTGGGGACCAATCACCAAAACTAATTCAACCAACTACTAATATTATTAGCAAGAATTACATCTCAACATACAAATCGTCAACTACTACAAACAGGGAAATGTCACAAAACATGCCCAAATTATACCAATAATGCATTATCGAGGAGAGAATGCAAGCTAGAAAGCACCAAGTGTTCCCTTAAAACTTGAACCCATACTTAAACAGAGGGGGGATGTGGTAGTACAGAGGAAAGCGCTAGGCTACTGCCCGAAGGTTCCGGGTTCGTTTCTGGGTGACGCCTCTAAGCACCTTCATTTGCACCCAAGCTGGCTGTGTGATTTTTCTGGCATCAGATCTTCCAAGGAAACCATAGGCGGCATGGGAAAAGGAACTCGACTCCCCCTGAATTGATAATTTCACACACCGCTGGGCTTAGTACGTATTAATTGAACACTAACCTCGCCTATTAAGCGGGTCTTCGGATTGATAACCGTGGTGGTGTACTTAAAATGACAACGTGCATCGGAATATATAGTGCATTTAGAAAAAAACTTAGAATATTGCTTCTGAGGAGAACTCGAAATGAAAACTTCTATGAGTTACTCATATGATCTCAGTTGCCCATTGGTCATGACATCGACTGCTATATTGCTAATGAAGTTTCAACTGCGGTACGTTTGGAAGAACAGATGATCCTTTAATATTCATAGAGATTTACGCTTGGAGCTCCATTTCCACAATGACTCGGGTAATTATACGCATCTGACTATGGAGGAAAATTTATACATAGCCGGAAAGGAAATTGGTTCTATGGCTTGCACCGAAATAGAATCCATAAACCTTAGTACCTGCCGAGCCGATGGGAAGGAGAGTTCGTGAACTTCTGGCCGCCTCGCAACTCCTCTCGAGTGTGAATGAATTACTCGCCCGCGGAAGGCATTTCATTAGGCATACAGGATACACTAGCCAAACCAATGTTTCACAATTATGGCACATTAAAACAATGGGAATGCAGTTAAAGCGAAAATTTTAGTTCGAGACACGCAGACAAACTTCATTTTTCAAAAAAGTTAAACATAGGTTTCCTTTTAAGGAAAATTTAAAAGACGTAAGAGTTAACTACAAAATTACGATTCAGAAAAAAATTGCATTGACTTTCCAAAAACAGTAAATTAAAACCAAATCAAGGTTCCCACTTATTCCCGACTACAAAATTTCCTGACTTTTTCATCGCAAGAATCATGTTTTCCATACCCTAACCACAAATCTAGATTAAAAGTACCGTGAATGATTTCAAGATATACAGACGTGAATTATCCCCATGAACATAAAATCTTATTTTCTATAACAGCATGAAAACTAAGGAGTTAATATGATCCAATAAAAAAATCATTTTGGTAAAATATATTTACTAACTAGCCACTACAGGGAAAGTGAAGAGTCCATTCATGATGCCGGGTGAATTCTAAGTCTTATTATCAATAGTAATTCGCATTATGATCATCAACAAATAACCTACTTTTACACTGGTGATTATTCTACTTGTATAATTCTTTAAATAATAATAACTGTGATGCTAGAGTTGAGGATCGAAACTCCAACTTTAAGCGAGTATCACATCTCCGCTATAATAACTAAACCTGCCCAACTTTTATCCTCCAAGGGAACATGAATTGAATAATCCATTCAAATTCAATGGATAACTACACATGAAGATACCCCGGAAAACAAAGGAAAGAGAAGGTTAAAAACACTGAATGTTTTCGCTTTGCATTAAAAAACCTACATACGACAGCCTCAGCTTACGATTTTTTCAAAATAAAAGCAACATTTCCTCGCAAGAACAACATTTCAATGCGACATATTTCTTGTTGCCACGAGAAATGAACTTATTTCAATTTAGCTAAAAAAAATTAACAAAATTAAATTCTTGCACAAAACATAATGTGAGTGAAACTTCTATGTTCACTCTTTGTTGAACAGCCGTCGTACACTACGAAGCTTGTAGACTCTGAACCAATGTATCTCATCCGCCGTCATTCACAGAGCCAAAGATCTCATTCCTGAAGATGAAAATCATTTGACTGGACAGAACGATCAATCAAACATTCGCATCCCTCACATTTGATCATTGAGCCAGCCACATGTTCACACACAGCGATAAGTACGGGATTCGAACTCCTGGGGCCAAATCCACGGAACCAATTCTGACCCCTCATACTCAGAATGACTGTGGTCACGGAAGACAGATTTGGTAAGGATGGAAGGACACCAAAACTCGAGAATGGAACTGTTTTATTACAACTAGTGATACGAAATGGAAGATCTAAAGACAAATACTCAGCCTTCCTAAATAAAACACCGGACACCTTTGGCGTCATACTGCGTCAAACAGGATGAATGCGAAGATGGAAAAAAAAATTTACGTGATTTGTCTGAAATTCCCTAAGTGTCCAGATTTTCCAGGTAGGTGGCAATCCTGCAAAGGAAATTGCAAATGTTTCTAAAACAGCGCGAACGATTTTTGAACCGTGTAGCGTGATAATATGCGGAAGAATGATCGACCTGTTACAGTTCGATAATCGATTATAGAGAGAGATTGAAAGAAAGCGAGAAGGGAATTACGAATTACAAATGCCCTCGCGTGGCTCTCTCATCACTTGCACACGTCACTGACTCCATGGTATCGTATCAGGCTCAACCCTGTAAAATTGCATCTTGTTGAATTGGAAATCTTTTGTAAATATCACTAAACTTAAAAGCGGTGCGACCGGTTTTATCACGTACTTCAGGTGCCTTCATTGCTGATTCTTATTTAAAAAAAACCTTCGACCACTGAATATAAATAAATCAACGTACGAGTTTACCAATGAGGACAAGGCATTTGTGTGACAAAAATATATGTAGGGCCTTATTGTCGTCGCGAAGTATAGTTCATTTTGCTTTATCTGTCGATTCTCGCACCTCCACCTGCAGCTTGGTCGGTACAAGGCGCGACGATCGAAATCTGCCGGCCAAAACGGGTTTATACCACGTTTTTACGAATTACGATTATCATAAGATGATAATGTAATCAAAAGCTAGGGAGAAGTAAACGAATTTACGGGCTTTACTTTGCAGGCCTAATTTCAAAATTAATTCAATAAGGTCAGGTAGATCAGATCAAGACCGCTGTTGCTACTCAATGCGTCGTCTAACCATGTTAAATTAAATCGATTCCGAAAAAGTTAAAACGCATAAGTTTTCCTCGAGGTCCACGTGCTCCTCGAATTAACATATGATTCTTTTAATGCGATAATTTCTTATGCCAGTATTTTCTCAAATCATGGTCGACGTTTTATTAAGTTTTTTCAGAGGTGAATTCTGAACAATTTTATCAACTTTCTGCGGCCCCAATAAACAGCGTACTTAGGTTTAAGGTCCACAATTGGAATAGTACATAACTCAAAAATCAGTTCTGATAAATTAATTTAATCACCTGTTTTGTGCAGGGAAATGTAGTCATTTATGAGTGGTTGATTCTTATACAGAAGTAAATATTAACAATTTCAATGCCCATGACACAGAGGGACAACGTACTATTCCATAAAATTAACTAGTA
This sequence comes from Hetaerina titia, assembly GCA_037158775.1. NCBI lineage: Eukaryota > Metazoa > Arthropoda > Insecta > Odonata > Calopterygidae > Hetaerina > Hetaerina titia. The sequence goes on from CM073779.1 coordinate 32,812,250, forward strand.
TGTTGTGCCTTTCTATGTTATGGATACATGTAACTTCTACGAAGTACAGCCTGAAACCATAAAGTTTAACTTCAAAACCATTATAAAAAAGACGTTTACTTTACACATATATTTCAGAGTTAGGGCGATAAAATAAATCTACACAGTCCACAAACTGAGTTTCTAAAAATTTAAGCCATTTGTAAAGGTCATTTCATTTGACAGCATGGCAGCAATGGTAATGAGTTGAGAAAGGTTGACACCAATCATGGTCATTAATTACCATTAGAGGTTTCAGAACCACAGATTGGTTTCCTGCAGTTCTCCCTTTTCAATTCTCTTCTCCCTACCTTTGAATATCCGATTTACATCTTCAAGCGCTCCAATCTTGTTCTTCCTCCGTAGACCATCTCGTCAATCTGATCTTCCACGAAGGCGTTTCTTTTCCTTAAACAATGCCCAACGTGTTCACCCTTTCTTGACCTTGTCTCCCGCTAGCTTCTTCTTGAACCTCATCCATGGAACTTCTTCACTGATGATACTTTCCATCCATTATCTTCATCACTCTTCTCTAATGCCACATTTTCTTGATTCCTAGCTATCTTTTCTTGCGGCTGTTACTATTCCTTCTTCATTCCCGTAATAAGGTATGCATGCTCAACACGCATGTTTTCACAAACTGATTTATCATTAAAATATATACTCATGAGCTCGACGCAGCTACATCTAGTCAATCAGCCACTTATGCCCATGAATACCACGTAAACACACTTAAACCGCTTATAGCTTCTATCTTGCTTACACAAATGTAGTAACCAGACTCACGATTAATTAATTCAGTTACTATTGGGTCTCCGTAAATGGCACACGTTTTCTGGCCTTTAAAGACTACCATGTCCACACCATCACAAAACTCTCAGAGAAATTCTTTATATTAGACGGCACTGTTCACTCGTTTTTCAGCACTTGTGTCCATTATACCTTAGTTATCGAGATAGCCGACCTCTGATTAGCGGGAGGACCGCATCCTCCCCCTCAACTGATTTGCTTCTGGCAACGGGGTATTTCACGAGATTCAGTATCTATAAAATATCGTGGACGAACATAAAATACCAGAATATTTGTATATTACTAATTCAATTGCTCAGAATCCTAGGAAGCCCAAAGTTACCTGGCAAGCAACAAGTCCCTCGGAAGCTTTTTCGATCGCCACAGTAATATATTTTTAGAATTCCCATTTCCTCAATAAACAGCTCGTCTTTTGAAAAGGCGTCATAGTAATATGGTTTTAACGCAGAATACACTAAAACATTAAACAATTAAGGAACCTTTTCCCCTTGGTCACTTGGCAACAAACTTGGATCTCATGAATGATAGTTCCCAAGAATGAAATTATGTAAAAAAATAGAAAACGGCATTTTTCGACTTTACGAATGCTAATGTGACACGTAGCCACAGAGTTATAAGCCTTATAGATAAGCCTTCGCTTGCCAACACGCTTTTAAAGGGCCGAATCACAGCAGTCAACTGAACACGTTTTGCGGACGAGCGGACGCCTTTGGGTTTTCGGTCTAGTGCGTTAATAACCAGACTTTTAGCCTTCCCAATCTTCTAATGAAGCACCAAATAAATGAAAATCTAAAATTAAACATTTAAATATAGCGATTCTCAACTATTTCCACGCATTCCTCCAGATTCAAACTAAACAGAATACACTACCGTATCATCCGTCCTTCATACATTCTCAAATATTTTGCCCCTCCAGAACAATTGAATTTTTTTAATGTATTACCAATGGAAACGGACATTGTTCTGGGTCGAACTTGCTCGACGACCCAAACAATTAATGCCTGCTATAACTTCAAATTCGAACCGACGCTTCTTACGATAATTTAGCTATAAGCAGACATGCCAACTTTCAAAAATGAAAAATCGGGAGGACATGCCAACTTTCAAAAATGAAAAATCGGGAGATTTTTAGAAGTGTATCACGAAGTAATCACTTTTAATTACCACAATATTTGCATGGCACCTTAATCCCTTTATGACACTTTGCCAATTTTTAATGAATGTCACACTTTATTAACATGTTAAGCTAAGTACACAATTTGAACAGTTCATCAAGAACGTAAGAAGGAAAAATCGGGAGTCTCCCGCTTAAATCGGGAGAGTTGGCATGTCTGTATAAGGTAAAATTCATGAATTTTTAACGTAAACCCCTGCCACCGTCGTGCACTAAAACCTAAAGATGACCAAAACTGCTTTCTTGTTGCAACCGCTCTAACAAACATACTCATAAGTCTCTTGGCTATCCGTACAAGATTGCGAAAAAGGCACCGAGAGCTAGAATTAAAATGGCGGTTGCAAAAGCATCGTTAACCCAAACGCCCTTCAATGACCTCGACAGCGTAAGGAAATAGAAAAAGAGCTATGATGATATATGTCTTATGCCCTCCCTATGCCCTATGTAGGTACTCGATCTTCATCCAGATTACCAATTCCGATTCAAGCTAACAGAGGTCCCCGTTCTGAGATACCCTTTACTTTGCAGGTACGTACGTCAATATTTAAAACAGCCTGTTCAAAATCAGATATTAAAATAGTTACTTGGACGTAAATGGAGGTAAAAAGCGAATTCTAACATACGAAAGAATAGTTCACATGCAATAAATCGTCTAATATTTTCTTCCATCGTATCACCTTCCTCATATAATTCTGTAAAATTACGTGAAAAGAGCGGGGAGAGAGCAGGGTGAGGCGCCAATTAAAGGACACCATTATAGAATTTTTCAAAGAATCAAATGTACATTAAATAAGTAAAAATGAGCTTTTATTCCTCCCCAAACTGATGACCACTTCATGCATTCAGTTTGTACATAGATGATATTTTACTTAAGTACTCGCGGAAGAGGCATCAATACCTGTCTAGATAAGAAACATCCAAACTGCACGTGTCTAAAAGTACTTCTAAGAACTAACCCAAAGTCTGCTGAAGAAGAATTTCTGAACAGAAAAAATTACGGAGCCAAACTGAAACAATGCTAACCCATTCACCTCGGACTACAAACTAGACAAAATCAAAAAGACTGTCAAAATTAAATAAAACAATAATAACTAAATATCCTGGCTAATGGCTCTCTGAATTGAAGAGCGAAGTTATGCAAACCATGATGAGACAAACTTAGGAGAAAAAATAGGCAAATATCTATTATTTAGCTTTAAGTGTAGAATTCCAATATAGATGAGAAGTGCAGTACATTTCCGCTCTATTATTTTAATCGCCTCATAAACTTGGAAAGCGGACATCGCGTGAGCTTCCAGTTGTACTTAAGGTTTGAAATGGCGGAAATGCCTACAGATGCGAAGGGTAGCCGGAAATGGGGGTGAGAGCACAGCTCAGGCATTACCAGCGGGAAAAAATGGTACCGAGAGAAAATGCAGCCTGGCCCAAATAATGTTGTATCCTTTAGTCTTTCTAGAACTAGGCAATAGTTTTACGGAGGAGACTGCCTATGCACTCATACCAGGGTGCCTGGCGAATGGTAGCAAACATTTCCGTAAATTCAATGTCAATTTCTTTTTAAAATCTCTACCTTTTTTTCTTACAATTGCATAGCTTGTAGAAATTAATTCTTTATACGACTACTAATCAAGGTGAGGCGGTATTCTACTTGACTCTAAGGATGCAATAAAAGAAGCAGAAATTTACGTGTTCGCGAGCTTTTCTGAAACACCCTTACGTAACTGTTCTACTACAAGCATTGGGAAAAATTGTATCATACTCTTTCAATTTGACTAAAGAAATGATTAGAGCTACGGAGAATACGGCTCGTCCTACTCTTTCACACTACATCTACTATGTAGTGTTTTTGTATAAACACACTCGATTTCATTTCAGTTGAAAATATAACGAAACAAGGCGTCGAAAATTAGATCCCCCATATTGGTTCTCCTAACTGGAATCAATCGTTCCATTTTTGAAATTTTAACATTCCCAAACAGATATATAACTTAGTATTTATGGCGAGCCAACCACTGAGGACATGTCGCACCGTTTATTATCCGACTGAAAATCAACTACTTGAGATCATAATACCATGATCGAGGCTGGATTGGAACCCGCGTCTCACATATGAATCGGAAAGCCCGAAATACCCATCGAAATTCCCATGTCGACGAATACTATGAGCAGATTCCGGTTTTGGAGTTAGCCTTACGAGATTAATTGCAACTTGAAAGAGCATTTGAGTTCTAGCTATGGGCGGAGTACGCGCTGAAGGCCCTACAGTACTTGTTTCTTCACTTCAAAGTTACAACGTCGCTCTTACCACTTTCACCAGCCGACTTCCCAGCATGTTACATTTTCCGAAAAATGGTCGATTACAAACGCATAACCGCATAGAAATTGAAATCACTCCTAATTTCAGTGGCATGAATCATTAATGCACGGTTAAGTAGACCCCTGGAATGTTTTACTTTAAAGACAATAATATGAACCCACCAGCTAATGTCGCAGCTACCGTTTAAGTAATGAAATACTAAAACTCACCACAATACGAGCCATAAAACATGATTCAAGAATTTTTAAAATAAATTGAATTTAAAAACTCCAAGAAGTCAAACACCCAAAAAACCTCCCATTTTTCCCTCCATAATTAATCCATTAACATATTCAATATATTACTAAATTTTGCCTATGCTTAAATGTATGAAACCATATATACATATACTTTATTGATTCACTGACAATTAAACCGTCATTCACCATCAAAAATTAAAACAATTTAATCCTCAAATTAAGTGATAAACTTAAATCTCCCGAAAATAAAAAGAAACAATATCATGCTCCATATAAATTTTTCTGTGGAGTAGTTTTGCACGGCTCGGACACTTGATCGTTGGGGCAAGAGTTACGACTACTAAATATAGACGATGCTTTTGAGATGTGAGCGCAGAGGATGATAGAACAAGAGAAATGGAGGGAAATAAAAACATAGAATTTCTTGGTACGATTGGGGAGGGGAAATGACTGTTATGTGGCTTAGTAGTGAAGAAGCGTTTAGTTAAATACCTATCTTGACGGGAAACTACTCGAAATAAGAATATGAGTACTGGTCAAACGTTCCCTGGCGACCTTTGGCCATACTGAAAGGACAAAGAGGACTCCGCGATCATAATCCGGACCGGAATATGGTCAAGGGACACTCAATGGGCATCATTGGTGGAGAGTTATATTTTGGACTATCTTAGAAAAATTATTTTCACAGCCTGAAGGAACTCTGAAAGCATTTACACGCACTTTCTTTCGTAAAAAAATTAATTAAATATAATGAAGACGCGAATTGCCTTTGGTATACTTTAAAACATGTTTCCAAACCCTAAACACATATTCAAAGAAGTAACAGAAATGATACTTTTCCACACACTATTTATTTAACCATATTCGACCGGTTTTTTCTTATTAATTCATCTTCTGGTAACATTCTCAGAATAAGTTCCTAAATAGTATCATCAAATCCCCTGTGTTTTCAAAGCTTAGATTGTTTTATATTCAATAAGTCTAAAATCTTCTATAATTAAGACAGTAATTCGGAAAAAATGTTTAGGTGCTTACTGGTTATTGGAAGATTTCTTGGCCACGATATTAACGATTGTTTAACCTAGGTATATTATCGCATTGTGTAATTTTTTCATTCAACTCTAATTGTCACCGTCATTTTTTAGTAAACTGAGAAGTAAGTGAACCATCACCGCTGTAAAATAAATAAATTCCCAAGCACTATTACGTTGAGTACATTCTCAACTCAAGGTTGCTTAGAGGGAAGTTAAATTGCCCAATCGTTCTTTTTTCAATTTTATTTTCACTCAGTACTTACAAGTACTATTCAACGAATTAAGAAAAACAATTCGACCTACGAATTTAGATTGACAGCAAATTTGAGCATCTCTCCGGTTGCAGTTACGATATCTTGAGGAGGCATATCCTAGTTCATGTGAAAACCTTTCCAAAGCAGTCTACACAATCTGATCAGGGGTAACAAACTCGACATCAACCCTAGCTAATAGATCGAACTGACGGTACGAAATTGTATCTGACAAGAAGCACCACAAGATACCCAATGGCTACAAATAGAATCAACACGATAACTTTCCAATATTTTACATTAAAATTTCGACACCTAAATTCCCTTCATTTGACTCTTTAAAGTACAATGCACTTTTCAATTAAATAAATGAATAAAATGAAGGTGGGAGTGAGAAGGGTGAGTATTCAAAAGTCTGTGCCAGTAAAATAATTTTTTCGCATACTACTGATTACGCACAAACAAGAGCACTTAAAATACAATCATGCAATGGAGCTGTAAACGGGGAATACTATTGGGCTGTGCTGAAAAGGCTATATCCATCGCAGCATATTTCAAACCTGAATCCCCATAATAACGTCTACACAAAGCAAATTTTGTTGCTGAATATTTCGTGAGAATCTAAATGGAGTGTACACCTCGACCTCCCTATAGTCCGGTTACTCGATAGAAATGTCACAGTGCACCTCCATGGAAAGAGTTTTTTTAACATCAGATCAGAACATTAGGCGTAAAAGAACAACATATTTCAGCCTGCAATGTCTGCTGACGCAATATTGGAGTCGAATCAAGAAACCTGCACCACACATGCACATTTCAACTTGCGTCAGCTGACGCAATACTAGATTCGAATCAAGAAACTTGTACCACACATGCCTTACAGGATAGGCTAGGAATATAACAACAAATACATAATTTTTGCCCAATAAATTGTGAGAATAGAAACTTTTACGACTCTTTATAGAACAGACTTCGTATCCCTCTATAATTGGTTTAAATCCAAGTATTAGGAAGGTATAAGAAATTTTACAAGGTAAAGAGGCAACAACATGTCGTTGAACTAATTACAATTGTGGCCACGCTTTGATTAGATTTTTAAATACCGCGAATATCACACCTTGACATAAAATAATTTCAAATTACGCATTAAGAGCTAAGTTTTGTTAACTGGGTAACTGCCGAGAAATTAGAATATCAAATATTCGGTTGAAATTTGATAGTTAATTACAACCGAATATGTGCCACTTTCGTTATCAATTTCACCCAATTTGAAGGTTGTCCGAATGACAGAAATAGGTCTATTGGTCTGAATTTTTTTTTTAAAGAAGCGCTTTACTGTTCGGTAAAGCGTAGTGCAATGCCACCAAAAATGCTAATGGACCTCACTACGACTACTTAAAATTGAACTCATAACGACCGAGATACGTTGCATGACGAAATTGTGCAATGAACAAAACCTCTAAAAAAAAATATTTAAATCTAGGGCAACACCTGCAATCCACAAAAACAGATTTTCTCTTAAGAACACTACACTAATACGATCATTCACTCGGCCCCACAAAAGTTTAAATATATAACAAGTAAGACACTCGCAACATTCTACTGGCCACTTTTATCACTGAACAAAAACTTTGACGTTTTAGCTAATGCCATTACTTCCTTTCGGAATTGAAACGTCTTCAAAGAAAAAAATGAGAAATGACACCTTCACAACCAATTTATGTGGTAACTGAGGTAATGCCAAAACCATTTATGCATACCTACTAACATGGCGGATTGCTCCAGATAGCAAGCATTACGGCCACTGACTTTGGTGACCAGAGAAGGCTAGGCGATCACTACACAATGGAAATAGAAAAGTAGATCACAGAGGTTGGTCATCTAAGTCACAGAAAACGGGCACCAAGGTGACTTTTACGTCATATGAATATGGCTTTTACTCACACTCGCTTAAGCCAGCTAAATTTCAAACCACAGAACATTTCACTAAAAACACTGATCAACTACTGGCCAATAGCAGTACTGTAACACGGACTAATGTTGGAGTGTGGAGGGCACTGAAGTCTTGACGTCTAAAAACAGAAAATATCATCCGGTGGTCGAAGTCCGACTCGAGAAAGAGATAAAATGCTGAAATCATATGAGCGTACTCTACTAGGCTTAAGCTGAAACGGGTTACCGCAAGGTTACGACGAAAGAAGACATAATAAATAAAACATATGCGAGCAATTCGTTCTTCACCGGAAGTAAATGTAATACGATAAGATTATATTTCGGCCAAATTAAAACAAAACGAAAATTTTCCCATTTCTTCCCTAATATTTAAACAAATAAATCTTAAGTGAGACGGTTTCCTTATCCCTGTAGCGATCAAAGGAAGAGCATAGGTTTTCGACTACGATTTTTTTAAACATTTTTTATTGGAATGGAGTTCACTTATATCACGATAAATATATTTCTGAGGCAACAAGAGTATTTACTTAACTGTCTAGGAACTTCTAAAGACAGGGAAATAATAGGCAACACCGTGCATTGACAAATATTTTGAAATAGTTTATTAACCGAGATACGTAAATGATCTTCAACAACAACGAAAACTTTAGACTTAATATCACTTTATGAGCAAGTAATATACCAATACTAAATGTGAATACGAAGAAAGATCAAACCAGAGGTCATCTCGGCTAACAAGGATTTAAAATAATTTTATCTTTCACTTGATGATCGTATCCTTGCCTATGCAAAGCAAAAAGCTCGTTGAGGTTTTTTTGTGTCTAAACCCCATGACCTAAAAGTAATCCCAAAATAAGATCCTATTTCTAATTTCATAAATCAGTCGAAAGCGGGCAAAGGAACGGAGCATTTATTTGCCCTCGTAAAGGGGGGGACTGGCCTCATCGCTGATGTGAAGGGACCGGAGTCGTAAAGAAAGGGGGTGCTTCAATGAGCGGTCAAGGGAAACAAACCACGGACATGGATTCTCGAGGGCAATCAACATGAGATTAGGAAATGGGGGACTGGTTTCTTTTATCCGCCTGCTCGCTAATGGAGGGTGATCGTTAAATAACAAGGAGCTCAAGAGCGTGATGAGAGATACAGCTTCAGACGGAAAAACCTAAGACTAATTAAAACTCGGGCCTATTTTATAATGCCAATACGGATATGACAAATAATTTACAGAAGGAAGCCGAAGAAACCTTATGGGGTTAATGTATTTCGTGCCTTCGTATATATGCTGAGTAACGAACGACCAATACTTCCAGCCATCGATTCCCAGTCGAAATGACACGCACCGTGGCCAACTACTAATTTAACTGCATATTAAAAGTTACGACAGCGGCTCATCTGGAACGCATGACAGCTACGCCTACAAACGCCTCTTTTATTTATAAGCCGCCAGCTGCCTGGTGACACATGGCCCCCAATCCTCCCCAAGACGTTCACGTTATTATGAAATGAGTCTGATACTGAACGGTCTCCTGATAATGACAAGGAAGGAGAGAATTATTTCCCCTCACATGTGTGGGATTGTTTCCTTATTCCTGCTCTTAAGAAGTATTTCCCTCTCGCGGCACTGACGTGAAGTAACATCAGAAGCAATATGGAGGCGGGGAATTCAACCCCTTATAATTCCTTTGACCTTAATTGTTCCTCAATGGTTTTTGCTAAAATACTTTTCCTGCTTCAGATTTATAATAATGAACGGTGAAATAATTTTCGTCAATATGCAATTCATAAATTTAATTCCTAACAAACATACACCGCCTGATGTATAATCGAACATTAATGCAAGGTTAATTTTCTTCAAATACCTTAACTAGATGGTTAAAATTTCCTAACTGAAACATGTCGATGTATGGCATGCGTATAATGCCACGGGTGTCGCTCTGAATCTTGTTAAGTACCATAGGTTGCCGACCCCAGTACTAGGCCATGGTTTCCCAACTTGTATTTGGCTGGTGGCACACTTTCTCTCGGTTCACAATCATTGGGACACACATGTAATCGGAGATGCGAGGTAATACCACAATCGAAGTGTGGTGAGTTACAATTAGCCTACTGTATCACGTTGACACAAACGCCAAACGAGAGCGAGGGCGGAACCTTAAAAATAATTATTTGATATAAATGTTCATACGATAGACTTTGAGCATGCGCAACAAATTGCATCCATTATTGGGGAAAGTATCATTTACTTTGCAACAAAAGTACACAGGGTGAAATTAAGCATGTCTCATATAAACCTTTAAAGAGTTCATTATGTAATACGGAGTATTAGTTTTTAGCAAGCCCCACTTCAGTGGCAAACAATTCAGCTAGAGATAGCCATACAAGCTGTACAGCCATACAATAATGTAATGACTGAAAAAGAAATAACCGGACACTTCACAAAGCATTTCCCCAATGAAAGTGAAAGTTTAGCACACGAAGGAGAGATCAAAATTTTTACCACAGACTTTTAAATAATGGTCGTCATATTGGAGAACAGAGGCAATTAATAGTCGACATACTGTTTCAATTTAATCGATAAACATTGTACCCGATAAACTGACTATATTTACAACCTGTGAGGGCAAAAGGAAGCCATTATTTACTTTGTTATTGTTGTTCCATAGCATTTCACTGACAATTAAAAAAGAAAAAATAAAGAATTTTCAACAATATAAATCCAAGGAATGTAAGGACGCGCATTTACAACAATATCCGCGAACTAGCCCACTGCTACTAAGAAAATAGTAAGGAGACACGCCACAAAAAAAGATTTTTATTCCCGTTTGATCTCCATGCAATCATGACCACATTACCCCGTGTTCAAGTGTATTCAGGTAAGGATAACGACCTAAACGGGATTTGGTTTAAAAATCAAAAAGAGAAATTAGCATTAATTAGAAAGCCCTACCATTTGAAGCAATTTAACACCATTTAACTAGCATTTATTTGTATTTTAAAGGATTATCATAATTTGTGTTGAAATTTGTTATTTGTCCCTAGAGTAGCGCTATTTTTTAGCAGATGGCCGAAATTGTAAGATGGCATTATAACATGAGCGCTTCATCTTGAAGAGAGGGGTAAACGTCGGTGAATGTGAAACTACTAAGTGCAAACCAGGAACAATATTAGAACAGCCCTGGCAATTCTGGCTACAGCAGCGTTCATTGCGTGACTTGGAGAAAACTACCTAGCCCGAACCTGCGCCTGCGTGAACTGGAAGGATGGATCGATTTTTGCCTTGCCAGGACGTTAAACGGATAAATTTCAACGAAGCTTGCACATTTTGTTTCATTAATGCAATCATTGGTAAAGTGTTACCGATCGAAGGATTTCAAGGCATTGGTCCAACCCAAAGGTATGTATCTTGACGATTCACGGCTAAAACTGAGTCGTTAAAAACGGCATATGGCTCCTCTGTTCTATTGGGCAACTCGCAGAAATGAGCCATAACTTCACGCCTTACAGGAGTTGCCTAACTATTGAAGATAATCAAGCGCGGCTCGCAGAATAAAGAGATTAGATAATCACTATTCTGCACACGTTTCCAGTTTTTCGCAGTTCTTTCCTTTCTTCTTTCCCTACTGGTAGTCTCCTCGACAATACCGCGGAAATTCACAGAAAAGTTTTATTTTTCTAATTGATCAATGGAAATTCAAAGACGATTTCTCCAGGGTTTATCATGGACATTTTTATTTAATATTCCCCCACAAGCCGACCTTAACCGCTGGCCAAAAAATTACTTTTATGTATTTTGGTTTTTTTATTTAATATTCCACCACAAGCCGACCTTAACCGCTGACCAAAAAATTACTTTAATGTATTTTGGTTTTGTAAGGCCTATTCCTGTCATCGCTTGCCCAAAAGCTTCCATTTCCCACGGTTAGAACGCTTTGGCCATAAAATGCCCATATAACACGAACTCAAATATACTTGACCAGTGGCCGTCTTCCGACACTTAAGAAAGCGGAGGAGAACGGATTGCCCTCGTAGAAAAATCCATAAATTAGTCCGCAAGAGCTTACTGTGGATGGTATGCAGATGCCTCAAGGCTGAGAAGACATTTCTATTGATGGAGATGTGGACAGGCGTGTCCCTATAGCGGTCAGACGCCGAGAACCCAATGGGCGACGGCCCACCCTTTTCCCCATACTTCACGCGAAATTCACGCGACCAGGGCAAGCCTCCTTCGAGCCGCATGCACAACCAAGTTAAGAGAGCGATTTCCGGATTTTTTTTAAATAAACCCAAATTAAAAAGAAAACCATAACAGAAAAATGAGAAAACATCGACACCAGAACGGGTAATCAGGTATACGAGAATTTCTCGACAAAGCCATATTTTTCTTCTTCGGTGCAGCATGCACAATTCAGATACAAGTGCCTTTTGAAGTGACCCTAAAAAATTTAAAAATAATGCTTCATGCTTCAACAGCGCATTGCTTGGTTACAAAATTAATCACTTTTCATGATAGTTACAACTATTGAATTATTTGGCGAAGAGAGATTGAAGATCCAGGTTTTGCAGATGAAAAAATAACTAACAATATACAAGGCAATTTAACAATTTCCCCGAGCGCGAAATCGCAAAATATATCTTGAACACGTAAATGATCGTAAATTCACACAGAACATAGGCTAGGGCTTAAACATCTAGGTAGGTTTGTTTGAGCATGACTACTTTTAATTTTCAATTCACTTAACAAGTCCACATTACAGTACAGCCAATTTACATGTATACTCATCCAGTAGAACTTATCTCTGATGAACATATACGATTAATCGAAACCAAAATGCTTAAGCTGGATAATGCATGGTAAATATGAGCGAAACCAAGCATATTACACTCGATTTACTCTTATAGCCCGCCCCTCTCCTGATGCTTATGATAAATGGAAAATTAGAGAACAATATTAATTTCCCATAAATTGCCCATTACTGCTTGAGAATCGAACAAAAACTGAAAATTAAAGAGCAGGGAGTCACAAACAGCATGCGTCATATTCGTCAGGAGACATAAGACTTGCGTAATTTTTCCTTCCGGAGAAAATTACGCACCCCTTAGCTAGACGCATGCATTCGACATATCCCGGAGTCCGCAAGGGTTAACTAAGACCACAGACCAGTTAAAAGGGTGTAAATGATTATATATTTTCCGCCGCTCTATATAAAAGTGCGTAACTTGAGAGAAAGTCGGGGGAATTCAATAGTTCTTCGCCGGGCTTACCCAGCATATTTCCATTTAGTTACGACATACACAAGGGTGGAAAGGAAAGAAGGATACGGTTATCCAGACTAGGGTAGTTTGAAAAATCCGTGTAAAATAAGAACTACCTAATTTTTCGGAATTTTTAATATTCATCGTGGTCTTCTTTAAAGCTTATAAAATCAGTCCAAGAATGCTCCGGGTTGTTGACCCGTTCCAATAATGTGATTGCTCAAACTCTACAAACTAGGCATTTGTTTCCACAACTTCATTCCTCGTTTGAATTAAATCTCTTAGCCAGCCACTTCATCAATCATTGAACAGGCAGTGGCCCGAGGGGGACAAATCTGGAGAATAAGGCGGATGGGGCACGAGTTGCAATCAACACGCCATCAATTTTGCGCCCTTCAAATGCGTGAGCTGGTGTGTTGTCGCGATGGAGGAATTTTTTGTACCCCAAATGTGGACGCATTTCTTTCAGCTCGGTTTTCAAACGGTCCAATAATGAGGTTTGACCCTTTCCAAATATGTGATCCCACAGCAGAATATCCTTATTATGTCTAATGAATCACAAACATACCGCCAACAAAACCTTCCCAACAGAAGGAACGACCTTCGATTTCTTTGGTCCAGCCTCCCCGTTGGCAACCCACTGCTAGGAAATTTGGTTCCTGGCATGTGGTGGTGTACCAATATTTTTTCCAAAGTAACAAAATGACACCTCAGGTCCTGCGGATTTCACCGAAGCACCTGCAAACCAATCTTGGGGCATGTCACATGATTTCGTATTGGGTATCGACTTCGAGCTATCGTGGCACCCATTTTGCGTAAAGCAAATTTTATACACCCTAGATGCCTATAATATCAGTAATATCACGCAACTTCATTCTTTTATCATCCATCACCATGCGTAAGTAATACAATAACTCTTTAGAAAATCCGTGATATAGCACCCTTAGCATAGGAAAAGGTTTGCCTTAGGCAAGCCTCATCTCTCACTAGACTGCTGTTCAAGTTTCAGCTGTACCTATCAAGTGGTTTAATTTTCTAAGTCGATTGAAGGAACAAATAGTTTTTTATTTAGACAAATTGAATAAATAACATTCGTGCGGTTATTTAACACTTTCCATTTAAAATAAAGGGCTTAATACAGAAAGAGATCAAAGCCGACCGAGTTCAATGAAGTTCATCGAACATCTGCTCCAGTGTTTGTCTGTTTACAATTGGGTAAATGAGGTTAAATGTTGCCGTACATCCACAAATGATGAAAATCGTTTGGGAGGTCCAGTGGAAGCGACTTACTCCGAAATGATTGACATATACCCGATGTTGTTTTGAGCGATCGACTAATCCACGTTTGCGAAATCGTTCAGACCAAAGGCATATATCACAAGGTACAGTGTATTGAATGTTTCACCAAAATTGGTTATGAAAAAATCTCGGAAAGATACGTGCTCCGTTTACTCTCCGTAGAGGTTAAAACGCAATCGTTCGGTCAATTCAGGGGCTGCTTTGATGCTTTTCCGTCGCATTCCTGATGAGTTTCTGTCTATGTCGACACAAAACTGTGGGCGAAACATCAATTCACTACTACACTCCAGAGACAAAGGATGAGTCGAAACAGTGAGTTTCTAAAGGCGATCAGGCACCGAAGAAAGCCAAGACGGTGAACTCGGCCGACAAGGTTTTTTGACATTCCCGCGGAATCATCTACATCGATTACTTGTAAAAGGGACAAACGATAAATGGAGAATATTACGCGACCTCAATGCACCGGTTGACTGCAGAAATCAAGAAAAAAATACCCATTTGGCAAAGGAAAATATTCTCTTACATCAAGACAGTACACGGGTGCACACCTGCGCAGTTTCCATGGCTAACATTATGGAATTAAAGACGGAATTAGTACAAAACCCATCGTATTCGACAGATTTTGCAAACAGCGACTTTTTTATTCCACGACTAGACAAAATGTCTCAGAGGGAAACGATTCATTTCGAATGAAGAGGTAATCTCCAACAAAAAGGCCTGATTTGAGGACCCTTCCAAAATCCTACTTTATGGACGGCTTAAAAAGAGAAACTGAAGGGAAAGTGTTTCGAGCTCCAAGGATTTTTAAGAAAAATTTAGGAAAAATCTAACCAAAATAATTTACTTTCTACTTTTTCCTAAGGAATTACTGAACGGCCCACAAATCATGAATGTTATCGTTATCACTGATTTCTGGAGTCAATATGGCGTCCAAAACGTTCAGCATCTCCTATGGTCAGCACAGCCACTGGTCAAAATCTTGAAGCCACCTATGAACTATACTAATCCAAGGCAGAGATTCATCATGATGTTTGTCATTTTTCTCAGTAGTCTCCAGATGCGATTTTCCTTTCATAAAATCTTTGGTCAACACACTAAAGTCTCTTTCATTCTTTCTTTGGAAATCACCAAATTTGCTCGGTTCAAACAAACGCATATATCACCGAGTATTAGACCGATCTATCTGACACTACTGGTGCATCTACAAGAGATGACACTGAGTGAAAATTACTTTGGCACGCACCAGTAATCCCAAAACACTGACTTTTCAAAGACTTCACAAGCCACCGCCGTAGTGACATAAAATACATAATCTTCATTGGGGAAACTAGATTTATGATTTGGACGACCATGTTAACTACAGCTAAGATAAACCATAATTAAGCTTTTCGATCTGGGCATAGTATGTGAAGAGACTCGATGAATCAATTGCAAAGTGCCAAACAATTATCACGAAGGTTGGAAAAAGAAATGATGCGGACCAACGAGCCAGGGAAATCTTAATTTTAGGACCAGAAGGACCTTATCCTACGACACACGATATCGCAATTACATAATATATGTTCTTACAACACTACTTAATTTGGGTTGGGTTGACAATGCCCTAAGGCATCAAACGCATTTGAGCCTAGTATTAGCACCAATGCTCCGCAAATGGTCAACAAAGCTTAACGGTAGCCAATATTCTCAATTTTTATCCACACCCCTTCAGCCTTAATTTTGGGTAATTAATTGCGAAAACTCTCGAAGACGCTGAATACGTTTATACTCTTACAACACAGCGATTCACGGATGAAAACTTTCAACTCAAACAAAGAAGTGATTTCTTCTCTTCCTGTTAGTAGGTAATGACTGAGCTCGTTTATATTTTCACATCAATTACGTAACTATAACAATTTAATTTATATCTCAAAATTAAAATTCTAAAATGAAAAGCATTTATGTCAACAGTTAGCACTCTACATCTACTGAGTCTGCCATTCTATATTCAAGCTCATCTTATTATCCAGAAGAATGTTGAATGCAAAATACCAAATGATTATACTACTCATTCCAATTATAAAACTATACCTGTCGTTAATGAGGTGGATTACTTCAAATGTGACAAAGATGGCCATACTTTAACGTTACTAAAGTATTTAATCGACATTAACGATGGAATGAGAACTTCTTCAGCCTTGATCGGTATGTAGTAGATATCTTACAATGCTTCTTAAATAAGATGATTTGATTAAATGATATTGCGAGTTTTCCGCAAATATTGTGTTACTGCTTGGAGTAAAGCTGCCTTTAGTTAAGCGTTACCGGCCCCAGTGGCGGCGGGGTAACGCCCTCACCTGGAACCCAGAGGTCGCGGTTCCGATTCCCGTCTAGGAGGGTTTCCATCAACCCAGAGTTTGGATGCGCGTAATAGTCTTTTGTTACGTATGTATTTATGTGTGTGTGTATATACATATATATCTTTGAAACAGAACGCTCTTCGGCAACGTTCAAATATAAAAAATACCGATTAAGATTTTTAAACACAGAAACACAAAGAAAGGACACTCTCTCATATATACACAGCACTCACTGGCCTTAACATCGGAATTTTTTACCAATTATTAATCATAAGTATATATATTTATATATACTAATATATATAGAAATATGTGATCTGCTCAAATCCGCCTTCCCCACCTTTGCTGTGTTCGTCTTTTATGTTTTCCTATCCCCTTTCCTTACATCTATTTCTATGTGTGAGGTAATACATATAGACAGTAACAGACAGCACGAGAACACAGACAGTAACACACAGCACGAGAACACATAAAAGACGGAGCTAGAGTCCGTCGAAATTATCAAGATATTATTTTGAGTGTTCTTTTAATGTGTTCTCGTGCTGTGCGTTACTGTCTAAGTTTTTTATTCAACACTTCCGTGTTACTTCGAAGAAATCATATATATATATATATATATATATATATATATATATATATATATATATATATATATATATATATAAACCATAAACACAGTAATCAACCCGAAGGTCGGTTTAGTAGGTGATGGTAGAGCTCAACCATGTACCAAGCCCGACGGCGTGTGATTATTCACACATCAGGGTAGGGGGGCCAGTTCCTTTCCCTGTGCCGCTTATGGTTTCCCAGGAAGATCTGGTACCCGAAAAATCAACTAGCTTGGGTGGAGCTGCAGGTGCCCAAAGTGCCCGGGAATCGAACCCGGGACCCTCTGGTCAGCAGTCCAACGCTCTACCCGCTAGACCACCGCGACCCGCGATATATATATATATATAATATGTATGAATATATATTATATATATATACTTATGATTTATAATTGTTAAAAAATTCCGATGTTAAGGCCAGTGAGTGCTGCTTTCGGAGTACTGCTAAATAACTAAATAATGGATATTTTAGATAACTTTAGATAGATACATGAAGGTTGAGTAGTATGAATTTTGTACCAATTTCCCATATGGACTCGGAAAACGTGGACTAGTGGGCTACCAATGAGCGGAGGGGCTCAGACAACGTTGGCTGAAAAAGTGCCGCCGGAGAAAGACGCAGGTCCAAAACCCTGAGTGAATTCTGTCAATAAATAACACGATGGGAATATTTCTCTCGGCATTTTTTCTCCTAGAGTGAACAAAAACGGAGCGTTAACCCCAACCTATAAATCTCAGGGCAGGTGGGCCAGTGGAATTTGCGGAGGGCCACGGCCCAATGGCCGTCCTTGGCTCCCAAAATGAACTTGGCATTTTTACATAGGTACAAACCTCGGGAAATAGCTATCGCGCCCGGTCGCAACGATACTCAAAATCGTAAACAATGTATAAGTCCATATAATATCTAAATATAATATAATAAGAATTAATCTGTTTCCACATTTCTTCTCTAAGAGTATTAAACTCCAAAATTCGCTGTGACGTCCATAACATATTGACACCAATGGCCGAACACCAAAAAACATGCAATTAATGGGATACACATTCTCCCATCTGTTTGTACAACAATTAAAATCCTTCTGGAGAAAAGCTGAGGAAAAATTTCCATATACGTTCTCGGCGACATTCGGTGTGCAGGTAGGTACGTATTACTTTATTACGTATTAGAGTACAATTACGGATTTAGAACACAGTTGGGTTCGGGATAGTGAGATGACGGCAAAAAACATCAAAATTCGTCCTAGCTTTTTCCATGAGTTCAATCTCTCAAAATTTACACCGAGACCTTAATGGCAGCAATTTGCAAAATATCTGTAGAATGCCCAAACGTCCTTTAGCACTTTTATTTGCCCAACCCTGCGATAAAACATTGAGCTCAGATACATACTTAAGGCGCCTGAAAAAAAAACAAAAAACGCCTTCTTTCACCGAAATTTCGGCCAAATGGAGAAGGGACGACCTCCGAAACATTATTAATCCAACAAATGAAAGAAATACTGAGTTTTTCCGTAGCATCATTACTTTCATTCAAGTCCATTTTTATTCTACAGGACACATTTACTTTCTTTCATCAGCACACACGTAATTTAATATATGATGGGAGCTGACACTTCATGGAAGTCGACGCTGATGAAAATGGTTTTTTAAGTAAACGATAGTGCTCCGCTGCTACGAAATATTTTATTCACAACGTTTTACTACAACATAACATCTTCAGGAAAACTGTGCACAGTAGCAGGTAAACCTGAAGTGGAACGCTGAAGTCTTCTTTAGAAAATAGTTCCTTCACAAACTCATTCAGTAGACTTGATTCGGGCTTCGGTGTTATCCCAATAGTTTTCTTATCTCAAACAACCAACGAGCTAATCTTTCATGAGGGATGATAATTCAAAGAGATGGATTAAGATAGAACGAATTTACTTTCGAACATAACTAACAATTCCAATATGATCCAATCACGTACGGACGGTTATAATACTGCTAATCACTCATTGCCTATCGAATTGAATTACCACCTACAAGACTTAAAAATGCTTGTTCACTTCCCTCTCGTCTCACTCCAGCTCTTCGAGCGACGGTTCGGAGTGGGGGTATTTTCCTTGGAAGGGAAAGTTTTTTGAAGCAGGAGACGTGGACGATGAGGTCGACTGTAGCCAGGAAAAGCTGCAACGGGTTATTTTTCAGTGATAAAGTGCCAGCCAGACTAACTCCACTCGAGGGGTAGGTCAAAAGAATGTTTCTTGATGCCTACTGGAAATAGGGCACAGTATCTTGATGTGAATATGTTTTTTATCCACAGCAAGAACTGTATTAATGTGGACTTAAGTGAGCCATATTGGAAATTCATCAGTATTTCGTCAAGTTTTCCCTAATATATTCGAAAGAGCTGGTGTAAATTAATAATAGATGAAAATTTTAAAGCAGGTTCGAGATCACTTCAATGCATCACAGCTTAATTTGATGAAGTAAAATTTCCGACGATACATGCTATTAAAAGACGCACATTAAGATGTGTTACAAAATTTTAACACTTATATCGTCCACCTCTACCAGATACTCAATGGAGCTGTCATTCCAAAGAGTACGTTTTGACAGAAAAAAACTCACTGCATACAGGTTATAATACAAGATCACATGAACATGATAACGTTTTTAAGTTATTCAACTTGAATATCTAAATGATTTCTTCGACTTTTAAGGTACCTTAAACAAACTTTAGCGTACCTCACAGATGTGTTGGTGATAATTGTTTATCAAATGTGTGCAAAATGGATTTTGGTCAAAACGCTCCCGATAGCTAAGCATTTCCCAATTCATATATTCTCCGTAAGATTCCTTCGCATGATTTTGGGAGGAAAGCTTGCGAGGGGTAAAATGAGTATCATCCTGAGAAAATAATAATGGCATTAAGTGCACGAATGAATGGTATTAGAATCGATTCCTCTGAGGAAGTGGTAGCGCAATTTAGTGATACTCTGCGTATGACGGCGAAAACTTATTAATTGGGTTGGCAAAAATATTACTTATCCCGAAAACATGGTTTAAGCGCAAAATTATTCAATGGCAAAGGGATAATTGTCAAAGTATAACTGACTATGTTCTATGCAATGAGCGAGAGATAGGGGCGCAGGTGACGCACGTGAGGGCAGTGAGAGTGCTGAATCTGGAAGAGACCACTATTGGGTAGCCCCGAAGCGACCTGAGGAGAAAGTGGGTAACACGGAAGATTTGGAGCCAAAAAGCAAATGAGAGTAAAATTCGAAACGCTTCAAAGGAAAAAAATAAGTATATAAAAATAAGCAGGATGAATGCAGGTCTGAGGATAAACTTTACAGGAGAAGATAACGAGAAATGGAAAACGTATCGAAAACAAAACTGTAAATGAAGTCGGTGAATTTTGAAAGGAATTCATTTTCGAATTAGACACAGGTACGTGATAAAGGTGTGGTCAACAGAATGTAATGCATGGTAGAGTGAAGGGGAGAAAGTCTGTGACTGCCAAGGGGCAGAGAGAGGAACGTTACAGCTAAGGTGAGACATCTTCGAAGATATTATATGAAGTTCTCAAAGAGATGAAATACGGTGAGAAAATAATAGGTTTACTGATTTTGAGATAAAATTGTACGCGGTCTTGCATATTCCGGCTATGCCTTATTTCTGTCTGAGATCACACAAAATCTATAACTTCCGCATGGCGTAACAGAGAGGATGGAACTGATTTAAACAACGTAAAGAACGAAAGTAGTTGTAGTCATTCATGAAAATAGGAAGAATGAATGTACAGTGAGTGTGAAAAGGAATAAGGGAATGATGCCGTATTTATAGGAAGAATTTTTGCAAAATATGATAGAATATATGACGGGATGAAAAAGCGCGCACATGTTCGCCAAAAAAGTTTGAGATTACGTGGAGTACAACGAAGAACGTTTTGCCTATGACTGAAAAATCGCAACGTAGTTTCATCTGCTACTCTCCAAGCACGACCCATATTTGAAAAGTAACGGGCGTTTTCTTATATTTACCATTGGTGGGTCAGAACAAAGTCGTACACAAGCAGCGCCATCCACTGATTGTTTCCGAAACCACTGAAGCCATTCTTTTGAATGAGTATTCGCTTGCCTGTCGGTAAATGCTGTTAACAATCCCCAAGAAAATCGCTGTTCCTACCCGGTGCTAAGTACGTGTTTTGATTCGATTTTAGGGAGATAAAAGATATCAACAACAGCCCAAATTAATCGAGAGTTGTGCCTAATTCATGAAACTACAGTCATGATGGAAGGAAAAGTGTCGAGACTTCAAAAATTGCCGCATAAATGTTGGATAAAGGGCGGAGTGGTAGGTCCAGTATCAAGACCGATGAAATCTTTCAACAAGTGGACCAAGAACTGTAATCTAATCAGCAATTAACGGTTACTGCTCTGGCCGATAAATTTCCTCTTTTTGGACGCAACACTATTTACATGATTGCTACGGGAAAGATCGGATGTCACAAATGTGTGCAAGGTGGGTACTGAAATTGCTTACGGACCAACACAAAGAGCAAAGAATGTTGTTTGGACAAGTATTTTTGTATCGCTATCGACAAGACCTAGCGAATTTTCCCCTTATTGCACTTGAAGCGGTGGCTTTGTAGAAACGGCAGGATGACTAGAAAGTCAAGACCACCGTTTTCGACTGGTTCGATTCCCAGGCAGCGAACTTCTATGCTAAAGTCTGGCGCAGTCCTACGAAAAGTGCAAATAAGTGATCGGCGTTTATGCAGAAAAGTGAAACAGATTTTAGGGAACTAAAATCGTCAATAAAAGTATTTTTGTAACTAATATAATTTTTTAACGAACGAACGGATCTCACTTGAAAAATAACCCTCGTAATTGTATGAAAGATGCACTTGGGTATGCCGAGAAAAGCATAGATTTGGTCTAAATTGATGTGAATAGAGTACTTTTAATGTGTTTGCGGCAACAATTGGAAATAGAGAGTGAGATTTGGAGAAGGAGTTTCTTAAAAAGGTGGCTGGAAACACCATTGATGGCCAAGTACGAAAGAGGCATTCTTATTTGTTAACGTTGAGAGAATGGACAACAAGGACGAATCACAAAAAATATTTACAAGAGCCGGGTAAACGGTTTGAGAAGAATCAGTAGGCCAAAAAAGTCTAAAATAAACGTGAAATGAACAAAAAAAATGAACGTGGTGGAAAATACTGTTAAGATAGGGAGAGTTAAGAGTTTGAGGAACAGTAGAGCAATTATAGACCAGTGCATAAGAAGCAAAATTAGAAAAATACCAAATAAATGAGTTAGGGTGTTAAATTTCCAGTCTTTGAAAATACCAAGGTTTTTGTGATAGATACCCCAAAAGGGTAGGGTCACAGGTGTGTAAGTAAAAATAGTGAGTTGGCTTGTATTTGAGCGAACCTGAACTTAATTCAATTTTTTCATGACATGTACGTTTGAATCAACAAATACAAGAAATGAATTTCGCCTACCAAAATAAATTGCACAAACACTTGATAAACATGTGTTAAAAACGTAACAATTATTACATTTGTTTACAAGCAAGGCTAATACCTGCCAAAACGGTGCTTAAAAAGTATTAAATGGGTAACATACTCTTGATTTATAAGAAATTCTAACAGAAAAATGCTAGAATGATAACATAAAGAACTTTACGCGAACATAATGCACAAATGAATTCTAAATTAATTAATAAATTCTAAAAATCCTAAATTATTGTTCATTATTCATCGTGGAGCGAGAGACTTAATTGGTAATTGGAGTAACTGAGCATTTAAAGATTTTATTTAAATAAGAACTTGGTTCTATATTTATAGAAAGCCGTTAACTACCTTCTACCCTTAATTTTAATATAAAAAAACCAGACTCCATATTCGTCTGTACATAGTTGTGCAACTATGAAAAATTACCAATCAGGAGATTGAACACTGCGGAAAATAATGCTAAAAACGAAACTGGAAGAGGAGGCTGCGCGAAAATATGGAAGAGAAACATTGCATATTAAGAGCTACAGTGGAATGTATGAAGCAGAGAACGAAAAGTGGTTCTAGCAGACCTCTTGAGGTGCAAGGAAATACGGGAAATTGAACTGACTGGATAAAAAGTACATTGAGTGGAATGATTCAGTCGAGCAATCCTAATGTATAACGGCGAATTATATACACCCGGCAGGACAGAAAAAAGTCCACCTAGATATATTACCATATCACCATTTTTCATACGTGAATGGCAAATGCAGTGGGGTTACGGGGCTGGAGGAACAGAGTGCAAGGCAGCTGGACAAGGCCGCGTCGGGAAATATCGATTTTATGGGGATGTGTAGGGATGAGCTGGCAGGATATACGGCCGACTACAAACCCAACACAAAACGCTACTCGTAACCTCAGTAGCGGGTTTTCACTTCATTATTAAACGCTACTGCAATGACTGGCATATTTTTCCAAACCTAATCAAATGAATGACACCTGACCAGGATTTGGAAAAACGCAGGGCTTATTAGTCTTAATTTATTAGCTCCATTTTGTGGATCAGAAGTTTTGCGACTTGTCCGAAGCAAATTAATCCAAACATGTTTAAAAAGGACAGGCTATTTTTCCGAGGTATTTCCCATGAAATTTACTGAACTACCATAGCAAAATACCAATGAAGAGTGTAACTAGATCGACCACCATTTTTTAAAATTTCACAACGACGAATTACGATGGAATTTTTGTACTCTTGCTTAGGCTTCAGAAGTATTAATTGGAAGATGGACGTTTAAAACCCCGACAATGGTTGTATATCGATACCTGAAGCATTTCTGACTAAAATAGCGAGTCTGTATACTGAGAGAGAAAATATAATTACGACCCAAAAGGGTTATACAGAATTTTAAAAACCCAGGATTCTTATCTTCTGACAGGAGATTAGTGACTGAGCCATCATTAACATCGCTCTAAAGATTACATCCACCAACACCGCCTGATACTAAATTAACGATTTCAATGCATTTTTGTGACAAAGGTTAGGAATTGTAGCGTCGGAAAAAATAAAAACCTAACTACCGAGATTTTAGAATGGAATTTTAAATAAGAAACTCCTTAAGGAGCAACATTTCAATGCATCCAGCAAACATTTACGCTTGAAAGAAATAAATATAAAATGTTTTTCGTCAAGCATTGGATTTTTCGTAGTGTCCCCGTACATTATGGTTTAGAGCTGGGCGTCGACGGACCGCTACTTAAACTAAATCATATGTTTTTCCTCAGTTACAATTTCCCAATTCTATGCTCATGCATTTTCTGGTAAAACACCAAGTGTGAGAATAAAACTGCAAACAATTGTAACCAATACGCTAATTACAACCAATTCCTCCGGCACATTACACAGATTACAAATCTGACGCACCTAAAACATAACTTTGTAGGTCAAAGGGTAACAAAAAATAGGGCAGTATTATTGCACTTCGATAAACAAGAAGGCGAGGGAAAAATAGTATGCTGAGCAAAGGGTCAGCAGAGTGATCCACGCTAACAATACGAATCGCTAAACCAGGATAGAATCAAGAGAACAAAATGGCAGCGCGATTTCCTTTGAAGAAAAGCGTCGGACGTGACCCGTTCCGTAAGACGAGATACACCCAATCGCAGATGATAATTTAGAGCTATCGCCTTTCTCAGCATTCGATACCCAAGAGATAAACATTACGAACACTATTGAGAATTTGGAGTTGACGAATTTTGGCCACCCAGGACGGAAAACGATCTGTTTTGTTTAAATTTTGGCACAACGCTGTCTTCTAGTTTATCTTCCACCAGAGTACGTTTATTGCAAAGAAGAATGGTAAGGGATCTGAATAACTGTAGGAAATCGCGCTAGGGAGAAAAATGTTTCTTTTTTTCATCCGGTGTAGTCTAGTATCCAATACTTATCACATTAATGTTTCTTGTCTTTGTAACTAACAGGTCGTCTCTTATACGTACGAGACGTACTTCACGCTTAGTTACCAATGGATAAGTACCTGTGGTCAACAGAACTTCTTTTATTTATTTCACATCATTCCGAAAACAGCACTTTGGCCGTTACATCGGACTTTTACAAAGATACAACAAAACCCACCTAGGCGGGAATTGAACCCGCGACCTCTGGGTTGGCCAGCTAGGACGTTACACCACCGCTACCGGGGTACCATTGTCTACATTTGAATTATTTACACATTTATTGTAAATAAAAATCAAGAAAACTAAATTTATGATGTTGCATCTGATGTTGAATCAACCTCTGCCATACACCCTAGCGGAGGCTTACACGGACCATGGATATGTAGTAGAACCTCACGGTTGACTACAAGAGTTCAGTATTCAAAAGACATAATGATCGTAATCTACAGCGTTCAAATCTCTTCATTACGAACTCCACTATTATATTGAACGCCGAAGCTCAATCAATAGTTTTGCACCAGAGCTGACTGAATGGCGGAGTCAAATTTCCGAGGGCGTACATATGAATACAATATTCACGTAAGCTGCCGCTCTCTCTTCCTCCCGATTGATTTCTTTACAAGCACCGTCGGCAATAAATGAAGTCTAACATGCTTCCATTCCTAATTTACCCTCTAATTAAAACTCGGGCGGTTCTTCTTAAAGGTTAAATTCTCTTTGAATTTCTTTTGGAGAATGAAAGAATAAAGTCACTTAAATTTGTCGGGGCAAGGTTGCGACACATTCCATCTACTGTACAGCGTACGTGACTCTTACGTGATTCAAACGCCATGCGCGAATACACTATATCTTCACAAGTCACGTACATATCATCAAACACTGCGAAGCTTAAGCAAAGGGATACTATAACTTATAGCGGGTTATCCCGATTCGTATTTCACATCACATCAACCCACGAGCGAATAGCATATGATGCTTCTGTAAACTCCGGATGGAAACGGTTTCGGGCGGCAGCTATAATTAGAAAGCACCAATCGAAAAGTACAACACAAAAAAGATAGATCACCAATGGTTTGGCTTGAAGGCTGTTGAGGATTATGTAGGTGTGTTAGATGGGTTGGCACAGCCCTCTCCGAAAAAAACTTCACACATCCTTGATCCCACCTGGAATTTACGGGAGGATGCAATATAGTACTGTAACAGGGAATTCGAAATTAAAATTGTTTACAAAACCAGATGAAGCGTCTTTCCCTTCTTAATGGAGGCAAATATCGCATATCCGAAACTCGTTCTGCCCATTGGTACTTAAAATTCTACTTTGAGAACCAATCAAAAACCCAACAACTTTACACTGCCCCCCCCCACTCAGCCCATCAGAAAATAATTTCGCCAAAACCCATACAATAATAGATAAACCCATACAATAGAGAGATAGACTGCAAGACTGACAGGTTTAAAATGTCATTTTTTCCAAGAACGATAAGGGACCAGAATGCTTGTAGCCGAAATTCCCCAGGACTTAGTTCATTACAATAAGTATTAACGTACAAGTTAGGGACTGCGCGAGGATATGTATACATGTGTGTGTGTGTGTGTGTGTGTGTGTGTGTATGTATATATATGTATGTGTGTATATATATATGTATATTTTTTTCTTACAGGTTCCCCCCACCTTTCCTCACCTAACCCCCAACCCCCTCAACCCTTACCCTTCCCTCATGGTGCTACACCCCCTGCCACACACCTTTTTGGTGGCTCGCAGGGTATTTTGGGCGCAGCCTCCCTTATTGCCAAGGAAGTAATTATGAGGATGAAAAAAGCTACAAACGTTTATAGACAAAAACCTACACAAACGAAAAAAAACTTCCCGAAGACCACGAAAACAACGATATTTAATTTCATATCCCTCTACAGAGAAATTACGCATGACCATTTGAAAGAGTCATGACGATTTCGACCCTTCAGTGAATGTAGCTTCCCTATCCCTCCGGGAGGAGGAAGAGCAGGCGGGCGGGTGGCCGTGTGACGTACAATCGGGAAGGCACCCACCCCGACATGCGCACAGCGGAACGATTGAGGAGGGATGGGGAAGGGGGACGCAGACGGCCTAGGGGTGAGAATGGCCAAGGGGCGGGGAAAGCTCGGGGGAAGTAGGGAGGGGAGAGAGTTGGGGAAGGAATAGGTTGGGGCCTTGCAAGGAGGGGAGAAAGGCAGCGAGGGTTGTGGGATAGGAACGTGAGCGCAATTCAGGGACGGAGAGAGGACGATGGGGAAAAAAGAGAAGGTAGAGATGACGAGGAATAACCACTCGGGAATGCCATCCAAGCCAGGCCAATCAGTCAGCCTTCCTGTTTATTGGGTATAAGAAGTGTAGTTTAAGTCGAGATTAGTCCGCCGTGCCTCCAGGATTAGCGCCGATAACACCGTGGCAATGACGATCACCAACCGCTACTCCAAGTTTAGCGTTAACTCCCGAAATAAACGCACGTCTTTCATCATCGGGCACTGAATGGCGAAAATATTTGCAAAGCAGGTAACGTGGTGGCGGCACAGCCACTAAAAGCTCAAACCTTGACCCATGAGGAATATATCACCTATTACTAAACTATTAGAAAGAATTTGTGAGCCATATGCCCATATTTTAACCATTGCCCGAGGAGAGGTTACCTCGGAAGGAACTACGTCGAGGAAATGTTAGGATCAATGATCAAAACTTAAACCATAAAATTGGTATAGTCCACTAAAAACTATAAAAATGAAGGTAACAACACCCACAACAGGACACATCTTTCGTATTTACTCCTTAAATAGACAAACCACTCCATACAAACTTCAACATCACATTTATTTCCACAGGATTTTTAAAATGTCACTTTTTCTCGGGTATTCACTGCTAAAATGCAACAACACTTTTTCCAAACAATCTTCAGGTCCAATATATTTAAATAAGCTAACTGATTTTCAATTAAGAATATTGCAAATTAAAACGAAACTCAAAAAAGGTATGGCCACTGGAAATGAAGTTTCCACTGTAACACCAGGCAAATGCGACAATCGGTATTCCCCCTTCAACAATCATCATCCATCGAATATTACGGTAAATGCATTATGGTTAAAGAAACAATACTTGACACCATGTCATTAAATGATGTCATTTTTCAAGTGGCGTGCATTTCAATTACCTTTCATTTTGTCAACGAAAAGTGGGCAACGATAAGCCTCATATTATTATTGAGACCAAAATTCTAGTTCTATTCTAGTTCTTTTTTAGATAAAATTGGGTTCTAATAATAGGTATTTACGCATCGAAAACATTATATCTACCTATTTTCATCTATTTTGTTCCGACAAAGCAACAGAGCATGAGATATTACTCTCAACGATTTCATTACGATGCATTTACACATTACCATGAGAAATAACTAGCTGCATTACTTCCAACTACTTTGTTTTCCGCATAGCATCTAACAAACGACCAATCATAAGAGACCATAGAATACCTGACGAAATACATTCCAATAGAAGCCCATATATACCATCCTTGAATCACCCCACCGTGCCGCTTCGCGGAAGTAGCCAAACACAGCTTTCTCTGAGGAAGCACCCCGCGCGAGGCTAGTTCTCGTGCAGAGCGAAGAACTTCAGCTGCTCGAATAATTAAATCTGCTCTTACAACCACTTTTTTACGCAATGCACGTTACAGGTGCACTTACATAGTATTGCGCTACTAATGCAAAGATAGGAGGAGGCTAACTTGACAAATTTCTTATCGATTTTTACTTCGACAATTTAAATTAAATGCAAACACTACGTAGAGGCTAGGAATGTAATATCTTCCATTCATTTTACAATAAACATTAACAAAACAAAAATGACTAAGAGAAAGAATCTCTAATACAAAATGAACGGCAAACGTGAAATGATTATGAAAGACGAATAAATGGGGGCACTGAGCGAGGGTACAGCCTCACCCATTCCCACGCCGAAAGACTGAGGCAGGCGGGGCCAAACACGGAAAACGAGATGAGGGGAAGTGAAGGGCGGAGGGGAGGGTGGAGGGGAAGAAGGTTGCTGGGACGGGGTTGTTTGCAGAGTGGGAGAGGGGGAGTAGCTGTATATGGGGGGAGGCGAACTGGGAAGAAGGGACGGGGAAAGGATGCTGAGGGGGAGAGGAAAGAGAAATAGGGGAACTAAGACCGTGGATTGGGGAAAGGAGGGGAGGGAAGTTCGGGGGGCCCACCCCTCATTGGAGCGGAAAGGGCGCGTTTGCCATGTCCCGGCACTGGAGCTTGACTTGGGCCACGGCAATGGGAAGTAGCGGGTAATGAGTAGTCCCACGGGAAACGGTGTGTTCAAATCTCGGCGTCTTAGGAGTGAAGTTCTTGGAGATCGCTGCGCACCTGCTGCCCGCCGGGCCCATTGTCATTAAGGACATCGAAATATTCCAGCAACACAGCGCATCGCTATCTCCCTGATATATGGGCTGTAGCAAACAAAAACAATCTTTTACTGTTCCGCAGAGCAAGTAACAGAAACTTCCTATCAAAGCTACGGAAACTTCCTATCAATGCGTAGCGGGCTTTTATACCATAGTTTAAAGGAGTAAAATGTTATGCCGCCACTGTAGCTAAAAAAAAGGCGGGTGGAGAAAAGGAAATCACACAGAGGCCGTAGTTGGGATAAGCCTGCTTTACAATTATTATTCTCTTAAACATTTACTAGCATTTCCATTGACAGGTTAAAAAATTACACGGACCGTCACAATCGATCGAACGCAAATTTGGGTCAGCAAATCGCGCCATCACAGTTTCTAACACACGCAAAATATTATACCATCAGCAAATTTGCAATCATCAACTCTACATTTTTTATGAACCTCTATTCAAATGTCTTGTCTGGCCTCGAGCAATCACTGCCACTTCCAAGGTGTTCCAGAGTTATAACTCTATTTTAGCGATGCTATCGCCAATGAAACCACAAAAAGGTATACACTTAATATGTGAGCAATAAGAGGGAAGCATAGCTAATGTCAACACTTTCAGAAGCAATGCCCCTCGGTATTTAGCACATATTTTGCCTGCTGGGTGCCTGCGAGGTGAGAAAACTCATTGGAATGATAAGGGAATGGACGCGAACGGACTGCGCATACATATGGTAAGTATTTCCGATTGCAGAGGAACAGAAAACAAATGACCGCGAATTTCAATCGAATGTTAAACGCGGTCCTCGACTCGCCAGCCGGAAAACAAATGACAGCGAATTTCAATATGATGTTAAACGTGGTGCTAAATTCGCCAGGCTGAAAAACAAATGACAGAGATTTTCATTCTAATGTTAATGTGGTGAAGTTGAACGCCGCCGAAAAATACTGGAAAACCCTGGCAGGGAAATCTAACCAATGAATAAGGCTCCTAAGATTCGCGCATTGGACACAATGGATCAATTCTGCCCGTTCTACCAATAAAAAATCAATTTATTTTCCTTCACAAAACTTACCATTCGTTCGTAATACTGGAAAAAGCACTTTTTTTTGGGTAAATGACGGAAAAGTTCTCAGACTACTTATCAGTCTCCATAGAATTCTTAACTCTTGCCCAACACGGATAACTGTTACAGTTTCTGAGATTTAAATTGGAAACTAGCCCTTAGGATCCCCATTAAATCACAATATAACGGATAAAACCTTTTCTTGACGTAATAATGAATTGAATATTATAAAAGCAGTTTGTGTAAAATATTGAAGTAATCACGATTTACGACATAATATAATCAATTTTTTAAATTTCAACTCGCCAAATAATCACTTCCCTGAGGGAACCATCAACCATTGTAACTGCTACGAAGGCTGCATTTTTAAAGGGAACAAGTCAAACAAGAAATACGACGCACGAGACCTTTCACCTTGCCAGAATTACTACTACTAATTAACTTTGACGCAATATTATTAAAATGTTCTTTCTGGTTATTCTGTTATTCTGGTTAACCTGAAATATTCATAATAACTCTAAACTATGCACTAGTTTTATACACTTCCACAGTTAAAACATGTATTCGTAAGAAATTGGCACGGTGGCCAAGGGTGGAATTCATGGCAAATTCATAGGCGGAACCAGTGAAATAGACGGAAAGTTCAAGGGCCAAAGACGAGATAGTATTAGCGATTCAAAAGTGGCAGGGAAAATGGATGAAGGGGAAATAGTGGCGATGGAATGTTCATGACTGAGAGGTAACTGTTGAGTCACCGAAGTACGTGGAGTTGAATGGTTTATAATAATGCAGGGTGCTTGAGAGTTGGATTTCGTTCGAGGCAGGGTTTATAAATATGTTACTTGAGCCATGTGAAACCTACCTTGACCAGCAGGCAGACTACTCTTAATACTATGCATGAATTATTCCAAAGAGGAAATAGAATTCGTCTTATGTCTACGATCCTGCGAGCTAGGTGAACGTACACATAAGCACGACTTAATAAATAGATATTTACTCGCTAAAAAATTATTTGACTCTACTGTATGAACTGATAAAAACTGAAATAAAGGGATCCGAAATGTAAATGCCAATATCATTTTCCACAATTTTACTAACAATTGGTAGAGTTAAAAAAAATAAAACAAACTAAAAATCAGTATTTTATTCATGGATTTTCCTCAGTTGCAAAGAGTCAAGACTTTACTCCAATTATTTTAAACTTCAGAATATGCAAAAACACGATATCGTGAAATAGAAAGAAATAGGAAATATATCAGGAAAAATAAAATAAATCAGATATATCCTTCAAAATACATCGGCTTATGAGAATGAATTCTTCTCGTATCCCCTCTCCAAATTGAGTCAGTGAAGTTGAGTGAACGCTGTCAGCCCGGCCCCGGGGAAATCTGACGGCAAGGTAATGAATTCAAGTCCAGAGTTTGGAGGAAAAAAATACTCCCTTCATCAAGAGCATCATTCCTTGGCGCATGAAATAAAATTCATGAGATTAATATTGAATAGGTTTCCCGAATGATGGTTTTCATTTAAAAAATATAAGAGAAAAAAATATTCACACGGAAGCAATTGCGCTCATTTGGAGACGAGTAGAAATATTGGGATCTACAAGGCGTCCATCATTCGTTCAATTATTTCTGGGAAAAAGTCTGACCCGCCCTTCCCCCTTCGTGGGATGTCCCCACGGCATTTTCTTCAACATCAAGCAGCTGGCTTCTCCTGCTTCGTCAGGAGAACCAGTGTTAACGCGTAGCTCGCGACTTACTCGTCCCTTACAGGCGACGGCGATGTCCCCTCTGACACTTGGAAACGAGACAATATCTTGACGATACGAAGCCGCTCTCGAAATCAAAATGAAAAATTTGAAGAAAATCTTTAGGTGATTTCTTATATGTTCTTTTATCACAAAAAAGCGACCAAATGAATAAAAATCGTCCACCAATCTTTTGGCGACGATATTTGGTTAATTTTTTACGCGACGTGTTTTAATGACAATAATTTTGAAATGTTTAAACCGGTGTTTACTTCGTAAGGGTAGCCTACTGCTTCCTTCAGATACTGTTGCATACGACTCGGGCAAAATAACAAACCCACCACTGCTTCTCTAAAATGGCTTTCTGATTGTAATTCTTTATTCAAATAACTGTGAATATATTGAGCCGTACTTGGAGATGATTATCAGAGATAGTGCTTAGTGAGATCGATTTCAAAGAAAATCTTGGTTACATCAACTTCAATTTGGTGAGATTGGTGTGGATACGACCATTGGAGTATATACCAACAGCAATATACACCACAGCTGTGAGGATATGAGCCATAATTTTGGCCAGACATCCCAATGCAACTAAGTAACCCGTAACCTCTCCAAACACGCAATACAGCCCCACCCTATATTGATCTGGAATGGAGGAAGAGCCCCATTTTAAGGCTGAGCCTTATACGGAAACGTACGCTTCCATCTATAAATCAAGATATTTCGTTCATAAAATGTTTGAATTCGATGCTAGAACTTCTCTGCGTCAACAAATTTGACTACCTCGTATCACGGCCATTTACGGTAATAATCAAGACAGAATATACTTGATGAAAGATTGGCCATGAAGTACGTCGCTACGTAAATATACTCAAGTGGAGCAAGCACTCATTTCCATCAATGTATTTAGCTGATTTCTTATGCATACATATCGCATTTAACTGACTGTTATTCTTGAAACATTTAATAAGTAATTACATGTGGTCACTGCGGGTCACCATAGCCAGATCGTAGAGCGTTGGACTACTGAGGCCCGGGTTCGATTCCCGGGCAAGCTATGTGATTTTTCGGGTACCACATCTTCCTGGGAAACCATAACCGGCACAGGGAAAGAAACTGGCTGCCCTACCCTGATGTGTGAGGTCACTAAGTGAGAGTCTTGTTAAATCTGATAAGCTTAACTTGCTGATTAATATAAAATGAATGACCTTGCCACACCGCAACTAAAATATTTTTTTTAAGAAAAGGAGACGGAACAGAGCCGTTCCCAATGCGATGATTGAATCAATTCTCGTCTCACGGAATTACCATAGGGGCTTGTCAACCAAGTCTGCACTTGGTCCTAAAAGTATGTAGATCCTAAAAGAAAGGGAAGCGTTCCGTGCAGAGTGTTATAGACCGATTTATTGCCCTCAAATAATTTCTCACGATCCTAGTGCTACACCAACAACTTTCAAACAATAATACGAAATCAATAGACGCCCCCAACTTCATCCATCACCATTACTGGTTATCTACTTTTCATAGATGGGTTTGTTCGGAAGCTAACAACTATTACGCATCGAGTATTGCATTTATATGGAAACCAAAGGAAGACGAGGAGGCCCAGGATTAAGGCTGGAATTTGCAATGGTCGAAAAACTTACTCATTTCATCAAATAGGATCAATGCAGCATAGCCTAGGCTTCGCGGTGTTCGCCTTCTAAGACTGAATCAGGGCATTTTGATCCGAAAGAAATAAATCACCGACAAAAAACTAAGTCGTCAACCAACGAAGAATGCCACCACTGGCTCTCTTTCATAAAATTTCGACGGATCAAAGGGCACTGTCCAGCACAAGGGAGATACCATGGATTAATAATTCGTCTGAAAAATAATTTTGATGGCATTTCCCATTCCCATAAAAACC
The DNA here is from genome assembly GCA_037158775.1 of Hetaerina titia. Taxonomy (NCBI): domain Eukaryota; kingdom Metazoa; phylum Arthropoda; class Insecta; order Odonata; family Calopterygidae; genus Hetaerina; species Hetaerina titia. The sequence goes on from CM073779.1 coordinate 32,846,627, forward strand.
CCAAGGTCAAAACATCAGGGCTTACAATATTAATCCGGTTTTGACCCGTTAGAACCAAAAAATACCAGTGACCAATACGTCCCAAAAATATCGTAAGAAGGCTTTGGTGACGGAGTAGCGAGGCAAAAAATAAATGGTATTCTCAAAATGTACGGCACTAAAGTACGCTGCGAACATGTGGATCTGCACGGAAACAAACTAAAAAAGACCTGGAAATAAGGACGAAACTCAAATATATCTACAAAAGAGAGCAGTAATGGGGAAATCATTGAAATTTACAAATCTGTAGGTCAACAAATATCACAATCGCAAATACTATTTTAACTCTTTCCTGAAACCTGTGGCATCCAAGGGCGTTAGCAGGAGTACCAAAGGAGGCATTCAAACCGTGCAGAAAACTTTCCTTAAAATACTTCACACTGGAAGAAATTGATGCCAACGGGGGTGAGTAACATACATTTTATTAATATCTTATTAATAAACTAGTCTCTGATAAAGAGAGACTAGTTTAGGAAGCTTAGTTAGATAGCTTAAGAACCTCGCCAGTACACAATCCTGGTAACGCCCATGGTCATATATAAATATAATTATATGTAAAAAATACTAGCGCAATCAAATTGGATTTTCAAAGGCCGATTTTGAAGCATTTTATAAACAGCGCCTTGCCAAAACTATTTGGATCTACATGTTAACATAAAACACCTTTATTACACCAAAATTGGCTTATATGCTCAACGCATTTTGCGTGGCTGCAATGGATCAAACGACTGGGAGTTTAGGGCCGGACAAGGCGCAGAACCCAAGCCGAGGGAGGGGCGCACCGACGACGCACCAAGTGAAAATACCCGCCTCGGGGAGGGTTCCACGCCTACGTGTCCACGACAATGAATAACCCCATCCCTCCCTCCATGAAGGGAAATAGGCAGCAATGCAGCAATCCCGTAACCAAACCTTGTGAGCCGCCCATTATGGGAGCGAGAGATTGGACCGGCCCCGGTGGCTGTGCCTGCCGCGTCCGTCCATCCGTGAGTGTCGGTCCGTCCGCTAACGCCTCCACCCGCCCCCTCTCCTCATCCCCACCCCCGATCATCATCGCCAAACCTCCACCCCCCACCTGCCCGCCCTCCCTCTCAACCACCCACCCGCCCGCCTCCCCGTCGACATTGACAGCCGCCCCCCCAAATAGGACACAAGAACACACACGCTTTCTGTGGATTGCACAGCGCAGCACACACGGAGACACCGTTTCGAGCGAACATCTTTCGTGAGCGATGATGGCTCATCACCGAGCATATATGAATATATATATATAAATAAATATATATATATATATATTTCTTTTTCTCTCTCTCTTTTTTTTCTTTAAAGCGCTAGATTGAAACACAGCTGGAAACCACTTGGCATAAGTGGGCGTGGTCAAGGAGGGACACTTGGACATGAACACCACGTATTCCAGCCACTGTAATCCAACACTGTAATCCATCACTGTATTCCCGGACACCACACAGTGCGACAACACTGATATGACAAATTTGATTATCTACCCCACCCCACGGACGTCTGTGCACCCGTCTGTCGTCGTCATCACTAACGTCCACACTTAATCCAACACTGTATCCTGGGGGACGAGCAATTTTTGTGACTCCAAGTTGGCACGGATTACGACGGCTCACCCGGTGGCGAGAATAAAAGCCATGGGTGAGCATTTTCAAAAATTTACAAATTCATAAACAGTAAGTATCCTTTCGGGAGGATATCTCCCGGCTCGTTTTTCTTTCTGGACGACAAAAAATATTATTAAGCGGAAAAAATTGCGTTTGACACAATACTGGAATTAAAAATGTTTAGATGCCCATCAGTGACTATAATAAGAAAGGAATAAAAATTGCTTAGAAAATGATACAGCATTAGAACGACTGAACTCTTCGCCTCGTGGGGAACATGCAATATTGTTCATTACAGCTATTCCGAGAAAACACTTTAGCATAATGATCACTCCATCATCACCATTTTTAAATTTGTGTTTGCTTCCTCCGAGGAAAAATGATCCAATCTTCATCTTCAATGATAGGCACATAAACTCTTGCGAGGAAATCAATCAAGATATTGCATCATCCACTATTGCACACCAAATACGCCAGAGAACATGATGGCAATACAAAACACTCATGATGTGACAAACTGCTTATTAATATTTTTTAAAATTATCATAAACAGAGATCCATCAGTTGCCTTACACAATTGTTGTGTCACAGGTAAACAAACAAAACATTTCCAACTCTTACGCATTTACGGTGACCGTTATTGGCACACATAAACACATGGGTGAACAACTTCAATGGAATAATCACTGATTAATATTAATACACACAAAACACAATGTGTCTACACCGAATAAACATTTACAAGAGCTGATGACAGAAATAGACATGAAATAAATGAATTGAGCAATCTTCATCAAACATTTAATGCAAACAAATATATACTCAGATCATAAACCAATGGGACAGCTGCAAATACGAGTAGATGGGGGTTACAACCGTGCAAGTGGACCAAAGGCCATCACCAGCGCATCTCCAAAAAGTGCAGCCAGCAATCAGCAGGTGAGCAGCGCTTATGGATCACTTTTATCTATCCGACGGACAGCAAGCGTGGGGAGGCGCGCGCACGCCCCCCGCACCGCTCTTTCGAGGGATGGATTGGAAACTTACCCGTGCGGAAACCTCGGAGATCTAGGGGCATAGAGTCCAGAAGAGGTGCCGGAGCCCCCGCCGACCCCCGCGGGTCCAACGCCGACGCCGCCGCCACCCACCGCCCCCACACTTCCACCACCCACGGGGCCACCGGCCCCCACTACACTACCCACCCCCACACCGCCCCCACCGGAAGGGCCCCCGCCCCGCAGCACGTCCTCCGCTCTCTCGTGAACGTGGATGGCCGTCGGCGGCAGGTGAGACGGCGGGGCGGGGGGTTCGTAATACTCGGTCGTCAAAGAGCGGTCCTCAAGAGAATGTTCCGCATCGTGGGCCTTGGCGGCCGATTTGATGTCCATAAAAGCCACCGTCGCACACATACCGCCCCCGCCACCTCCGGGGCCCCCAGAGTCTTCGTCCGCCCCACTCTTGCCACCTCCGTGGTGGTGGTGACCGCCCCCGTGATGCGATGACGAGTGGTGCTGACCAGACGGGTGACCCCGTGGCAGCAACTTGACGCTCTGCACTCGGCCATACCTGCGAGGGACGAGAGAGGGGATGGCGATTAGAGCGGGCGCAGCAAGCAGGGCGTATCCCGGCCGCCGGGTGGAGCCACACCGACGTTCGCCTCGCCGGCCGACGCGGCGCCCCGCCGGACGGCGGTGGGACGCCGGTCGCCTCGAGCGGAGGGGGAGGCTCCGTTGCAGGGGCACGAAGATGCAGCCTTCTTTGGTTGACGCACTGAGAGAGAGAGCATCTCAAATCCGGAGATTGGGAAAGGTCGCCGCGAGCCATTCCCGAAGACAAAGCTACGAGCTACCCAGGAATGCAATTCGGCTCTCCGGGGAAACGTTCTCTCCGTTCACCCTTGTTGCAGTTTCACGCTTCCCACGGCACATCCCTCTTGATTATTCGCACTCTAGTTCCACAAACACTTGAGAGACACAAAGTGACCTACCATATACTGCACGCAGGGTTATACTTTGATCTCATCATCAGGTACTTTGGGAAAGATATAAATGGATACGATTAGGCGCAGCACAATGAAACAGAAAATCTGAACCGCTGCAAAATGATTCGCGGTGCGCAAGCAAGGGGCCGTCCAGTTGAGACGCCCAAGGTTTCACACGAGTAATATACAGCAAATGAAAACTTATATTAAATATTTTTTAAATTAAAAAAATTCGCTTGCCTTGCAAAAAACAAGATATTTTATAAAAACGGTATTCTATCGATTATAGTAGATTTTTGATAAACACTGACTACCCATTTCTAAGCCTCACCTAATACGACAAACGAAGTGACATGGTATCCTACGAATAAACCTTTCTTCAGAACGAACACTTCCTGCCTGACTTCATTCCGATCAGCAGGCCTATTAATTTCTTCCCATATTTCGCCTGGCTAATACTATATTCACTCCTCCATCAGTCTTCAACATTCCATAGCATACCAACATTCCCGGAAAACACATCTCTGACAACAGCAAAGAAACATATATTTGAAAATTTCTTCTCAATTCTATTCAGGGAAGGACAGTTAGCTCGCTTGTCAATTCATGTTTAACTTGAACTTCCGGAAATGTTCTCATTTCCCTGCGTGAAATTTGAGCATGATGAGATGATGCATCCCATTCTACTTAAATTTTCTTTTTCTTGTACGTGGTTCTAAAGGTGCATTTTTTAATAAATAGGTGCCCCTGGCATTTATTCATCACGTTGAAAAAGCTGGTCCAACTCAAAAGCCAAGGTTATGACAACACTGGCAATTTTTTTAAGATGGTAGCACATCTTCGGAAAGTGATGGCAACAATAATGTCATGGACGTACTCATTTCTATCAACTTTTATGCAATAGATAAGAAAAGGTGAAAAATAATTTAACAAAAGACTATGAGCGTGTGGGCTTGCTCAATTATATTTTAGGAATTAATAACGTTTCCTTGATTTATTTTGATCCTCAGAGCGTAACACAATATTCGGCGGACGATTGAAATATTTGTTTGTTAATTATACATGAAGAATCATACATGTTCTAAACGCAACGCTACGACGAACAACACATTTCTTTGAGTGAATCCCCATTTAAAAGAAATCAAGAATTCCATCCTGGAAAGCAGTGACAGTGACGATATATAAACGTTCAAGTTAAAGAAAAAATGTAGCAATGCATTCCAAATTCCACAACGAGATAAGTGGATTGTAAATGGGGACAGAAAGCACCGAATTTCGGAGCGGGTAACAAGAAAGCAACCAACGATACTCCAGGGTTTTATTGTAAATGAAAGACACCCAAGGGAGTTACATAACTGTACGAATTACGACACACTGCGAAAGCCAATTCTAAGCAAAACTCCTAAGAACTTCAAATATTAGATATTTATAGTTAGCTTCTCCGGATGTACAAAATGCTTTAAATCCAAAAAAAGAGAGCCGAAAAATGTAAGAAGCTGTGAAAACAAAACTTAAAGACATTAAGAAACTTTTTCTGGGACTGAACCAAATGTCTTGTGGAAACTACTGGTAGGTGGCCTCATATCACTCGATATATGCTTAATATCTCCATTAATGGAGTTATAAGACCGAAGGTCGAATAAAAATCAAAGAATTAATGGAATTAAAACAATCTTTTACAAGGGCGAGGGACAGACGAAGAGTCATTTGGAAAATTCTAAGCAAACCGATATCGGGGCTCAACGGTAAAACGAACAGATAGGAGGCAATATTTTTTTTAAGTTTAAATGAGTTGAAATAATAAATATTTCCAACCATCACACCCAGAGTCATATTATGCCCTTTACTGATACAGTACCAATAATGTCTGAAGTGGTCCGTTTGTATTGCTGGGCGTGAGAGAAAAAGGGGATTGCGGAGGTCCTCGGCTACCGGCACGCCGCGTAGTCACATCAAACGGGAATAACTTAAGGGTGACGAGCGGAAAATTGGAGTAAAGCGAGTAGTTCATTGAACAAAAGGCGCTTTTAGATACTAATTGATGTGAACGATTTATCAACAATAAAACAAATTGGCTCCCGGAAAAATGAGAAGAATAGGACTTTATCGATGGGAAAAATCTTCTCCCTTAACAAGCATCAAATATTATACTGGTGAATAAAAACAACGAATGCAACCAGTCGTCTGGTTAGAATTGAGGCTAGAGCAAAAAAAAACACAAATAAAAAAATGTTTGGTCTTTCAAACTAATCGTTGAAACCAAAATGGACGATGTATTCTACTACTTTCAAATTCCTTCTTCCCAGAATGGAAAATTATCTCCCGCATTACGAGTACGGTATTTTTACGAGTAAATTTCCTCACTCCAATTCTATTTACTTTTTATAATAAATCATCAAATTTACAGTCCACCACATGAACGGTTCAACTGGCTAAGCATCTCCGATTTCACTACTGTGTTAGATAGCTCCGCGAACTTGCTTAAAATGGAGGCACGGATGGGAAATAATTCCAATTTCACGTAAACAAGTAACCTTATGGCACCAAGAATCACGGCATCCGATCTCAACCGCATACGATTTGAGCACAACAAAAGAAATGGCTGGGAAATGATTCGAAGGAAAACCTACGAAACATAAAAATCCTTAGATTCACTATTCCGATTGGGCGCCATCGGCTTCACACAAACGGCGTGGTTTTTCGGCCACAGGACTTCCTAGGAAACCACAGTGGCACCTGGAAAGAAACTACCTCCCCTCCCTCTCTGAAAATGAGCATTTAACACGCCGGCGGGCATATTATTACGTGAAGTCTAACATCGTCTATCACGCCAACCTTCGGTTTGATTCCTGGCTTTTTCTTTGTATTGGAAGGAAGTCTTCATGACCTGCGATATGTTTGGAGGATCATTTCATTTCCACATCAACAAATTCCTAACCGTACTTACGTTCTCCAGATGTCGAAATTTGATGGGAATTCCTGACTATATCTCCAGTTTAATTATAGTTATCGCAATAAAGTCTACATGAAAGTTCAATCTAACGGAAATTGTGGAAAAAGGAAAACCTTCGGAGACCTCTTTAAAACTTGACGGAGGATTCTGCGTAATGACGGAGACCATACGAGTTTTAGTTCTTCATCATGTATGTAATGCGTGGCTTAGCGACTTTTTCCAGAGTTAATTTTATTCTACTCGGGTGGACAACACGCTCTACTAACTTCGGCTATCTGTATATTTACTTAATTCATCTAAAATTATCAAGAAACCGGAAGACTAATATAAAAGAGTTAGGCAAAACCCTTCCGTTACAGTTAGAACTCGCACCCCAATAAAGTCCTGATTTTTGACAGGATTTGCTGGTAACTTTCGGGGTATTTCGCCAGAGGATCTCTCGCTTCTGGCAATAACGAGCTCCAATGCATAACTGATCGTAGAATTTTTCCACTTAATATCAAGTGGAAAAGTGCTACGATCAGTTATTCATCATGTTCGACTTCGCCACATCACACTTGAAGCAACTCAATTTTTCTCCAATGTGTGCCCCCTCTGTTTTCACCCGGAGAGGTTTTGGGGGAATATAGCCGCTCTCCACGACTCCAAAAATTTACCACATTTAGTGAAAAATGTCTAAGAATGAAATTTCATTCAAAATACACTCGCATTTATTAATTCGAGGCTATTGGTTTTGGAAGGAGTGATGACAATAACATCGACAACTAACTAACATACCGAGTTCATTTATTTAACTTAGTCCCAAGTCTTTCATCAGGATCCATAGAGTCCAATAGAGCTAGCGTACCATGAAACAGGAAATGTCAGAAGGTACTCATTACAGTAGGGCTTTCAAATATCAACGTAAATTTCATACAATCTAAACATTTTACTCATGTACAATAATGTATCCCTAACAGTTCGTGCATTAGATATGCCATCTTTTGGCAATTGTCAGAGGGAAAAATATAACATAATTCAATAGGTTTACCATGGTAACAGTAATTATATTATATTTTTTAAATCAACATAATTATCCGCTGTAAAAGAAGCAGACAATACTAAATTTTGTAATCAAATGAATGGTGGGAAAAACTCTGAAACTCCTTAATTCACAATACTTTATCACACGATCATGGTTTCGTTGCCTCGAGGCATTATCAGGTGAGGACCTGATGATGTTGCGCAGCAGCGAAGCCATGGTCGTTGGAAAAATAAACCGTAATGCTGAAATTGCAGAACTTTTTCTTCCACCATTCCTTGGAATATAGAGAAATTTCACAAAATTTAGCAGTGTCCTACAGACAACTGTACAGCAGTAAAAAAAAAGCAGAAATGATCTAAATTTTTCCAAGGATATTTCAAGTCATCATTTTTCGAGCTTTTCACAGTTGAACTTTTCAGCACCACCCAGCGGAAATTTGCTTTCGGAATTCAATGAAATTTCTATTTCCGGCTGGATGACAGTTTTCATATTTTTTCGATAATCTTACCAAAGTAGGAATCTATGTATGAGCAAAGGATCGAATGTAATAATATAGGAGAAATGCCCGAGTATTTTTCGAAGAACTCGAGACACAGTCGAAGACACCAACTGGACACTTGCGCGGGCATGTACAGCATTCCAAAATTTCCACTGGAAACCCAGGGGTTATAGAGTTCTTTGAATTTGTCCTGAATCTATTTTCTATAAGTAAGAAGGAAATGCGGTAAATTTTAGAATCGGATCCGGCACACCGAAGATTAGGATCGTAATTTTCCTCGCCATTTTTCATAGGTATAGCCCCGAAAGCGGCAGGAATATCGCCCTGCTTATGCGTCCTGAGCAGTTATACCTCGACAAGCACAAAATCAAACATTCCCATTAACACACACAGCAGCTGCCCAAACCCGAGGCTGTATCAAAAAAGGGTTTACGGAGTGCATAGAGCAACCATACATGTAATTTTTTAATTCAAATTTTCCTATGAAAAATTAAAATTGATACAGTGGAGAACACATACAGGGTGTCCATTTCTTTCTGGTTTCAATATCCATAAATGTTTCCATATTTTCCAGTCCACAAAAGTTTTTCCATTTGGTTCCTTACATTAAACTGAACAGCGCCATTAATGCCCTTAGTTCAAGTATTATCTACTTAAGTTACACAGTTCGGGTTAAAGGGCGAAGAAATCCATAATGAAGAATTACAAACATTGCACTAATCCGAAAAATAAGATGCATGCACGCACTTTGCCAAACCGTGCCATCGTCACGTACAATCTCTTGTATCCATTGAGTCGAAACTCGCATCGTGATAAATATTCCCCTTAACGGAAAAGTGAACAACAATACTGATCCTTCCTGACTCACCTGCATCTACGTACATCATATTTTTCCAGCACATTAGATAAAAATTAAAAGGTCAATCTGACCAAATGTATTGAAGTAATTTATACAGCAAATATTCAACATAAAGATTACATCGGTACTGAAGTAATATATTTCCTATTCTACTTTAAGAGTGAATTCTTGCCATCAATAGAAATTTGCATTAGGTGCATCAACAGCTAAAGTAAAATTACAATTTTAATCGCACTATTCGCAGAATTTCACGCACATTTAAAATGTCATGAAGAGAAGAATGAGCCAAAGGAAGAAAGGATGAGACAAACTTACTCTAGGAAAAAGACGGATATTTTTTTCGTTTAGATAGATATCTGCAATACGTGTTACCGGGAAAATCGCATGTAACAAGGCGCATTAACAGTACACTGCAACCAAAAAATACGAACAGCGGCACAGCACTAATAGCTAAAAGCGAAGATATGGTAGCTCCGCAGAATCGAGCTAACAGAGAGAACTTATACCCTCTGAGGTGACCCTTAGATTATTACAAACGAAGGAACAGTTTAGTCTTGCTTATCGGGATATCTATAAGATAAATTTTGTTCATGTAGGAAAACACAAAATACTACAATAATTATCAATTTAATTCCACCAATAAAAAACCTAGTTCTTCCCTTTATTTTGTTTTCTTACTCTAACTAAAATGTTGCAACGTAAATTACCCTGATAGCAACATTAATTTGTGATGCGTAACTTATTTATTGTTTGGAGAATTGATTCCACAGAAACGCTAATTTTAACGAAATACTGGGTCAGTATAATCTTTTACAGCTACAACAGACATTTCGAGTACGTTGGGTGAATAGAACTCTGGGTATCCACGAATTAAGTGCGTCGCATTTACATTCCCCACGATGTTAGGCAAAAATATTTTCATTTTTTTATTTCCATATAAGTAACCCATTCGCCATGTTAGATATTTACACGAATGGAAAATAAATCCAACTTGTTAATTGAATTTCGAGTTCTGACTCCGTGTGTTATTCTTTGCGAAATGAAAAACAGTGACATGTGTTTTCACAATGGAGAAGTTAGGAAATTTAATAGGTCCACGCAGGAACTGCATTCAACGACCCATACACAAAATAAAACCGTGCAGATAGAAACCTTTTGACCGTTTCGATTCCAACTCCGTTTTAGTCTATTTCACAGACAGTTTGGGCACAAAATTCATTATTTAAGTTTGGATTTTCAGCATCGAATTCTTGGCACCCACTATAAGTGATAACGTTACATTGCTAGCAGGTTTATCATATGGGCACAGAAGTATAAAATTCGAACCAAGTGGGCCTACAGACATCGCAGAGCATTAGTTTTCTTAAAATGGCATTTATTAGGGACTATATTGTGTTCTAAAAATGGTTCTACAACACCAATACAATCGCTCAACGAAGTACATATTGTGAATATGTGTTTAGCACGTGATAAGTACATGATGTAATTTGAACACCTTTATGGAATTTTTTCGATCATTATTTTCTAATGTTTCGATCATTATTTTCTAAAGACTAACCTGAATAAAGGAAGTTTCATGAAATAAATATGAAAAACGAGGAATCACGATACAGGCTCTGAAAACGCATACACAATTCAAGTACTGGAAAAATGCAGAATCTTTTCTTTACGATGGATCCTTGGTCGTCTTAAGCAGAAGTGTTCCAATTATGGTAGCCGAAACGTGACCAGTTCTTCTAGTTTCTCGGGCCCTTTGCGCGAATTTTCTTCACTTAATATCCACAGGAGCAAAATGTACGTTAATACTTTAGCGTCATGTATATAGTGAATACAATAGGCTTTCATAATCTGCGTAATACTATTTGACACACCTATATTGACCAGATAAGATATCTTGCTATGCTCATTATTTTGAATCTCACAGTAGATACGGTCACTCTTCGGCCCCATGCAACGTTGCTTTGGAGCCCCATAATAATTTAATACTACCAAAATCCGAATTCAAACCGTTTTGCACTGACGTACACAGATTATCATTTATTTCCATACCATTTCAATAACACACTGTTTTAAATTCGTCAATTATCCATTTGCCTCTAGCATTGCCATCAATGCCTCGGAGACTGCCAATTATGCACTTCCAAATATATCACTTGCAGGATTACTTCTTGAACTTCGGCCTCTACATTCAGTGCTGGTATTAAATTATGTTAATTTTAAGTTTGAAATAGCCACACATTTCTTCCCATTTAATGCCCATTTCCACAATACATTTTTTTAAGGGACTCACTACTTACAGGCGTCAGCAGAATGAGACTGCCGAAGAGAACATATGAATTGATAAACACTTACGAGGTAGTGGGCGGCTTGGTTAATAGAGAACAGATTTTGTCAAATCTTTTCTTTTTCCCTTTCTCTCCCATAAGCCCAGAGGACTCGGACCTACAGATAATTTCACACCGCACTCGGCAATATTTCAGCTGTGCTTCGTGCTCCAGACAAATGACCAGCGAGCAGGAGAACTGCTATGCTAATAATGAAATAGAATGTTCTTTTAGACCACGATAGTTTGACTAGAAGAGACGAAGAGTATATCGATGAATCTGATGGAAAATGCAATTCTTTCTGTGAAACCAATAGCGAAAATAATAATCACCGAAGTCGAAGCGGAACTTCAACATTTGTTTCGGAAACGACAGTTGAAAGCTGAAAGTAGTGTTAACAGGAATGAAAATGTTTTAAAAATTTGATTTTTCTGCTACACCACTGATAAATCTGACAGTTCGGTAAGATTTAGGCAATTATGCAAATGAATGTAATTTTTTGCACAATCCTAAAATCTGAGAACATAATTCTTTTAGGGCATTGACTGATATGAAAAATAAAGTGATCACGAAATGATTAAGGCAAATACACGCAGTAGGAGTTTGACAACAGGATGGTTCCCTACAAATACTTCATTGATTCAAGCATAATTGCCACGCATTTTCATTGCACAAATAATGAGAAGTAAAATTTACAAGTAACATCTACATCTACATCTACATAAGTACCCTGCGAGCCACCAAAAAGGTGGGTGGCAGGGGTCGAGTCCATAAACAGTCACTAATTACACATGGACTATTTAGCATTAATTTGTATGCAATTTACTCATATTGCAAATCTTTGATTATGGCAGCCGACTAAGGAAGATTATTCGTAATCTTGAGTATAGAAAAACAATTGCAGACATGCCAACTTTCAAAAATGAAAAATCGGGAGGACATGCCAATTTCAAAAATGAAAAATCGGGAGATTTTTAGAAGTGTATCACGAAGTAATCACTTTTAATTACCACAATATTTGCATGGCACCTTAATCCCTTTATGACACTTTGCCAATTTTTAATGAATGTCACACTTTATTAACATGTTAAGCTAAGTACACAATTTGAACAGTTCATCAAGAACGTAAGAAGGCAAAATCGGGAGTCTCCCGCTTAAATCGGGAGAGTTGGCATGTCTGCAATTGTCACGCCTAGAATAATACACTGTCAAATCCTGAGGTGGATGGAAGACCTAATGAAGTGCCGCGGCAGACTGTTACGTACATATAATTCAAATAAATGCGTTCAATTTGGCATAAAATTTTGTAAAATATACGAAAGTTCCTCGGGTTAATGCATGCAATTCTCCATTTACGACACATAGTAACCAGTAGCAGCAAGTGAAGTTCCTTTGAGTGAAGCAATAGTCCTACACCTAAAGAAGCCATAATTTCTCTTAGGGTACACGGTATCGCTGTAACTCTGTGAACATTAACTGTCGTTTCAATACATGACGGAAGGTAAAAAACTAATGCAGTAGATACATTTCGCCTAAATAGGAAATATATGTCCAAACTCCAACAAATTATTCTGAAGGAGAAGTCAAAGTTAGGTGAGCAATGGGATACCTACGTCCAAGTGGAGAATCAGAATGGAAGTTCATGTGCTCTCAACTTACCACACGGACGTTTGCATAATTGCCACAGGAAAGGTTTCCTCCACAACAAGAGAGGCGAATGTTAATCCTAGGCTACGTGTATTGATTGGAATAATCATATGAGAGCCGTCGGTAGAAAGTATCGTCAATTGACTTTTTTCCGACCACGGGTCTCTGTAATAAATATCACCGCAACGTATTAATATTTGTCAACGACTACGCATTTTAACATTCGTATACATCGTATTCGAAAACTATTAACGAAAAATAAAATTCGACCAATTCAGAGAATATAACTGTGCCATGACATAGGGTGAGGTGAGGTACAAGGGGCGAAGGCATTATCAGAACCGCCAACCATCATTCTCCTAGTAGATAAACTGAACCCACAACCCAAATCGAATAACATGAAGCCCATTAAAATGAATCCATCGTGGGCGTGGGAAGTATGCAAAGCACAGGAAAAAATTGGTGCAATGCAGTGGTGCTGTTAGTAGTACCATACTGCTCATCACGTCGCAGTTTGTTTTAAAGTATCACGCCCAAAAACGAGATAAAGATAGAGTAATTAATGATTAATACATTCTCATTTCTTATTATTTGGAGGATTATTCCATAAGCCCACTAAAACAAAGTACTTCTTCGTGTTCTAAAGCTGCAAATTATTGCACGGCACGTTTATCTTCAACTACAAGTCTAAATATGCAAAATATTTTTCTCTCACTATGCACCCTCAAGTCATCATGGATTATTTCTATATCCATTTCATATTCCCTCTTGAAACTAATTTGCTATAAAAATGGTACAGTTCACTCAATAAAGCATCATAAAACCTTTTCGTTACTTTTTGAAACACTTGTGGAGACAAATGAAGTGAAATTAAGAATATGTGTACATGAAACTCCAATATAACATACATATTTTTATGTTCAATACAAAAATATTTGTAACCCCAGCTAGCGAGGTCAGATACAATAGGCAAGTTACACAATGGTATTGGTGATATCCGGAGAATTATTTCTGAAATCCACTGATATACTAGTGTTCTCGGTGACACAAACGGAATTCAGAAAATTTTACCAGGGCAGCCTAGGAATTACATATTTGAAGCTCGAAAATTGTCCAAGGCATCTTATGACCTTAAAAACCTGGTAATTTAACCAAAAACGACAACATTAGTTTTCACTCAATATAATGCTATACTCATAACAAATCTTCATGGAAGCGACACTTTACAAGTTCCCCATCCCTTTATACAAAGCAGTTAATCATGAAATTTTGATAAAATAACCAAATCGACCCTATCTATCCTTAATAATACGGATCGTTAATGTTTAGTGCATTCGCCATTATCCTAAGATTTAAAATATACCATGTGGTGTATTTCCATATAAATTCCACTTCTATTATTCGCCCTCCATTGCTACCAACAGAATAACCATGCGACTATGTGGCCGTAGCCAGCTCGCATTGCAGAGGACCTTTCCTTCTCTGGAGTGGGCAAAGCAATACAGTTGACTATCTCGCATCCCAAATGGAAGTCCCTCCTGTTGGCCATGAATGCCGCAGTAAAAAGATTCCATTGACGCCCGGAGCTACCAGAGGGCAACGGAGCGGGGCAATCGATGCGAGGGGCTGAGAAGGCCACATTCTTCACGAACACGCGCGGACACTAGGACGGGCTTCGGGTATAATTCCAACCAATGGGAGAGTGACAGAATATCGTATACTTTCTACCGGCCTATGAAATAACACCTTCCTCCCGAGACATTCTACGAAAATAGAACTAGTTCGCACAAGATACCACGAATGAGTTGTACAGCACTAAATACTACAAATGTTACGTTGGGTGGGGATATGAAAATGCCTAATAAAAAGCTTCCGCCCACGATGTACCTTGATTGAAACTCAAAAGGGAGACTTCTGGCATCATTTTCAAGAATAACAATTGCATGCCGTACAGCACAAGGAAAAACTTTTGGAAGAAGAACATTTTCGTCATCCAAAGCACCACTGTTCCTCTAAACATTTTTTAAAAGCAAATAGTTAGAAATTATATAACACTAACCATGGGTATTGTAACATGAAAGACGTGGTTTTGGGCTTTTTTTATAATTTTCGACAGGAAAGGACTACCGGCTATTCCCATTTTGATATCTACTCTAACACCCATTGAGTAAATGAACATTCTAAAAAAATCACTTAACACATAAGAAACCGTACCTTTTCAGAAACCATGCGTAACACTAACATAATATTAAGCATTTATTCTGAGGAAAATCTCAAAGTGTCTAGTTAGGAAATGGAAATCACAAAGTTAATCTACAGCGTCGTAGTCTCGAGTAAAATATTTCCAAAGTTTTGGAAAATTGGAAACTACAGAAATAAACCAGCTTTCCGGAAACTTACACTTCCTTGAACGTTAAATCTTATACCCCACCAGAGTTTATAAATTTAATTTCAAAATTTTCATACTCTGTTAAAATACCACCAGTAAGTTCACTACTTTCTAAGACTGTAACCACATTTCTATGAACGCCATGACCTCGTTGGATAATTAATAGTGATAATTTCTGATTTCCCTTACAAAGATCAATGCCTCTTAGAGATAACTGTGAACCCCAGCAATCGCCGAAGATAAGTAAGACACTCGGCCTAGTTAAAATAATTACAAGCTATCAAATGTTTATTGCCTGCCTAGATAAAGGTTTAGAAAACATATTTGTTACAAAATATGTACTCAACTTCCCGACCCCAAACACAACTCTGATTTATCTCACACCGGAATGTTTGTTAGAAATAAACTGAATGGGTTTGGCCACCAATCTAGCGATTTATTAATCTGCAGTCAAGAATATAAAAACATTTAAACTGAATGCAATTATTGGAAATCTAATCCGTTATCAAAAGAATGCCTACATTATCCTACCGCGGTCAAGAAAGTAAGAAAAAAAATGAAAAATAGCAACAACACAGGGATGGGTTTCCCAAGTTCTCAATTCTCCCAGGGGGTACTTAGAAGACTTAATATGCTTTCTATAACAACGTGGCACTTGTATGCAAGTTCCATCAACTTACAGCCTCTTTCTATTTCGCTTATTCTGACAACGATCGGGGCCAGATTCAGTGATATCCGGGCTACACAGCTTAGAGAACTGGTCTACCGTCAAAAGGAAATGGATGACTAAAAATAAGTACAAAATAAACTTGTGCTGATGAGATATCTCGTGTATATGAAAGCCTTATTTTTGCTAGTAGTAGTTTTAGGGGAGGCGACTGGCAGCCATTTGCGCCATTAGGGATGGATAGGAAAGGAAGGGTGGAGAGAAAGCCGACGTCTGCATTAGCCTGCTCAAGTCGAAAGGCGACAAGGGGTCCGCAGTCAAGCATTCCATCCGACGGACGTCGTACTCACTCAAAGTGCTCTCCACAAAGCCCCTAAAGTGGGGATCGGGATACCACTGTCCCTCCGGGATTCAAACCCGGGCCCTCTGGGTGGGAATCCTGTACGTTAGCCACCGCACCATCCCGATCCCCTTGCTTTTACTGCGGCCCATTCTATTTGTTCAATTAAAACTTATATTTGCGACTATTTACTAGAGGGGGACGGGCCAAAGAAAATGTGAATTCGGCCTGTTTCGAAATCACTGCTATAACTACAAAAGCTAGATATATTCATCCATTAGTGTCTAAGTGTAATATGCGTGGAACCTTTATATAAACACGCCCATTCTTCTTCCGAATTAGTTTAATAATAGGATCCACCATCAGTAAGCGGCAAGGGACAAGAAAGGTGCTTTTAACAGCGTTTAATTAGCGTATTCTTACCAACGTGTACATCTGAATTTGTACAGAAAATCTAATGAAACATTCATTCCCTTGCCACCAGTTTTATTTTATCGTCCTCAATGAAAATATAAAAGGGAAATTAAAAATTATTTCGGTGCTATATAATTTTGCAGTCTCTTATGGTTGTCAACGCTTGATTCACAATGTGACTCTATCTTGGATGAGATATCTTTTACTAAAAGAAGAGGAAATTAGTATCCAACGCTAAATAGAATAACTACACACTAGTATAGTGCCATCCTGACTTTAGAGGTACACGATCATATTGAAAGGAAGCACATTATTTTACAGGCTGCCATTGTCTTGGTATTAGCACAAGACTAAGATTTTCAAATATATTTCCAAATAATTATATTTTTCATTTTCTTAAACAATTAATTGAACTTCGAAGTTTTCCCCAGTCAGATTTCCGATACACTAGCTTGCACGCACCCGCCTAACTTTTATAAATTACTTGGCACAATAAATAATCCGAGTAACCTTAGAAAATGCCCATTTCAAGTCAACGGGTTCAATACATAGGTGTTTTGGACCAAAACCGCAGTAAAATACAATAATGATAAATGAAAAAGGACTAGTGATAGCATTTCCATTAGATACGCGATCTGTAAGACTGATGCCTCAACACAACGGAGACGAAAGGGTTTCACATTCTATTATAAAACGACCGATTCTCTACCAAACGTGCACTCATGCTGTGAACGCCAAGTTCCCACCTGGTGCCGAGCGAATTTCATTTTGATAAATGAAAAACCGTTTTACACAAATCATCTTAACCAAAAAAACGAAAGTTCATTTGTAAGACTCATAGTTTGCCTTCGAATTCAAAACTATCACGCACGGAATGAAGGACAGGATAAAACACTGATGACAGAGGTGGCTCATTCTTTTTTAAGTGGCGGGAAACCCGGTCCGGTCGACGCTGGCGGAGTCCTGTGCACCAGGAAGAATTCTTCCAATCCGATGTTTCGAAGGCTACTTCTGTCATCATCTTCGAGGAAGCCTTGAATCCGATGGCAGAACTGGCCTCGATACGTTGAGAGGGAAAAGTCGACCCCATGCAGGAACCGCCAAGCCTTCCTCCAGCCGACACGACAAAGAGAAAATCTAAAAATCCCACATAACCTACACGGCAGACGAGACACTGCACTTACTGAGACGAAAGTACCGACGGGAACGAACAAATACGTATCTTTGAGAGGTATATCAATAGTACTGGCCATTGCATCAATACGATCCATAATCCAAGTGGTAGTAGTAGTAGGTTTAGGCTGACTGCTATGATCATTTTCGCCATTCGTGATGGATGGGAGAGGAAGGATGGAGAGAAACCCGGCGTTGGCATTAGCCTACTCTTATCGAAAGACGCCAGGGGGTTCGCAGTTTTAACGTCGGACGTCGTTCTCACTCAAATTGCTGTCCACCAAGTACCTAAAGTAGGGATCGGGGTACCACTGAAAAATATGCCGCCTCCGGGATTCGAAACCGGGGCCTCTGGGTGGGAAGACAGTACGTTAGCCACCGCACCCGCAATAGGTGAGAATGCTAGGAAAAAGACGAAGGGATAGGAATTGGATAGGCATGTTGGATAGAGTGAAGGGATGAAGGAAGTATTTGGAATTGAATAGGGGCTTGTTGTAATGTTGGATGTCAAGTTATTTTTCGTAAAGAGAGACAAGGGAATTGTAGCTGCACCGTTTGGCAGCTTGTGTCCATGCCAAAACTTAACTTAACCAGTAGATTACGTCTTAACAATAAAATAATCTTAATACCAAGTAAATCAATGCCGATCACGTGACTAGAGAACAAGATTTGGTAGAAATTTAGCCTAAAAATTTAGATATTTTCTTATAAACGCTAATTACTGTTAGTAATTCATCGTAAAACTTCACACTGCTGTGACTGTAGTCAATGTTTCTAATTAAAATCCCGCGCTGAAAATCCCCGGCAAAAATAGAAATGACACTACATAAATGTACAACTATTCTTTTCAGGCGTAACTTTGTGGAATTGTTCCATGGTGAATAATGTCAAAATAAAATTTTGTAATTCTACATTTAAAATAAACTTCAATGCGATTTACGTTTCACTGCTGTGCCACATCATTAGGCCTGACGATGCTGCACGATAGTGTGAAACCTAGGTGGCAATTTAGTTTATTTTATACGTGGCATTAAAAAGTTTTAATTTGTTATTTCATTATATGAATGTACCTTCTGGTTTTTATAATCCTAATGATTCAATACTTAAGCATTTCGCCTGATTCTAACAGAATTTAGTAGCACAGCTATTCTATTAAATGTGAGAGGGCGGAGAACTAAGGCAAGCCAAGAGTATAACAGGTTTAACATTTGAAGAAATATATGATAAAACTCCAGCTCCACTTCGTAATCACCCATAACAACATGAACATCTACTTCCTTTCGGATAACACAGGCTCCCATGATAAGGCAAAGAATGGCAAGAACTTACTCGAATGCCGAATGGAATTTCCGATTTTTACATCAAGTCGGACCCAGTATTTATGTTATTTTAAAGATAAATATACGACGATACACCAGGAGTTGTCCAAACGGATGTGTACATATGTATGTATAATGTAAATGGAATTAGCACTATTAGACAAAGACAAAAACACAGAAACACACTAAAAAAGAGGAACTCACTAGGCATCGAATTTTCGGTGGTCTAAACCATCTTTCTCAAGAAAAGGAAGCACATAACTCATTTTCTTGAGAAAGGTGGTTTAGACCACCGAAAATTCGATACCTAGCGAGTCTCTTTTTTGTGTGTTTCTGTGTTTTGTCTTTGTCTACTAGTGTTAATTCAATTTACATTATCATTCACGTCCGTGACATATATATATATATATATATATATATATATATATATATATATATATATATATATATATATATATATATATATATATATATAACCATAAACACAGTAATCAACCCGAAGGTCGGTTTAGTAGGTGATGGTAGAGCTCACCCATGTACCAAGCCCAACGGCGTGTGAATATTCACACATCAGGGTAGGGGGGCCAGTTCCTTTAGATGTGTGGGTTATGGTTTAACAGGAAGATCTGGTACCTGAAAAATCAACTAGCTTATATATACGTATATATAAGCTAGTTGATTTTTCGGGTACCAGATCTTCCTGGGAAACCATATATATATATATATATATATATATATATATATATATATATATATATATATATATATATATATATATATATATATATATATATATACATATATATATATAAATACACACACACATATATATATATATATGTGTGTATATATATGCATAATATGCATATATATTATAAATACAAGTCCACAACAGACTAGAAACCCTTTCTCACGAAAACCCAAATAATTAAGTATGTCACCTGACCTCGTGACATTTTTCTGATAATACACTTACTAAAAACTATACTCTTTCTAAAAACATATTCCAAATGGATTTACTCGGACACATTATGAGACCAAAACGCTCTCATGGTACTCAATAATTTGGTAACATTTTGCAAATGTGACATCCGAAATGAAACATCACTACAGTTGCTTTGCTTCCAAAGCAATGCACATTGTTATGAAGAAGCTAATAAGAACAGCCAGCGACTCAGTTTGAGAAAGTATAATTGCTCTAACCGGTGGCAGATCTAGTAGCCAGTATCGCTGAGGTCTGATCTTCGTCTAACAGTAAGAATATCAATTAATTCATGAAAACGGATATTCAACATTTTTTCCTTCTCCTCCAATGTCATAACGAACGACTGGCGGCCATGAAACCATTCTCTCACCTCAGGGCAGAATATCAAGGGCCCACTAACCTACCACCTCGAAGGACGAGATAAAAGAGCCACCATTTGCGAGAATTAACCCGAAAGTGGACGCAATATTTTTTTAAAGAAAAGGTATCGATAAGTTCAATGATAATTTTTACGGCCTACGCCTATGTGGAATATACACAAAAGAACGTGTAAAAACAAAGAACTCCTGAACCACAACTGAGATAACATCAGCCCTTGCAAGCTTTCCACTCAATCCGTTCTCAAAACGGCTGTAATACATCTTACAAAGTTATCACTCGATAATAGCAGGTAGGCTACAGTCAAAACCCGAACCTTAAAATAGGCGCAGGCATAATTACCGATTGGATATAGGAAAAAGGTCACCTTTCATAATTCAGAAACTGACTTTTCGGCGCTGAGATAAATTACTTTACAAATTTACCTAGTGCTCACACAATTTCCTTAAGTTTGGTCGGATTTAATATTTAATAATTATATTCACCCAAATTTCATTGCACGTGTACCGCTGGTTTACATCGGCAACGCATATACGATTAATAGTAGTCCAGCGGTCAAGAGACTTTTGATGGACAATAAACTTCACTAGACTTCAATACAAATATCTCTTTCTGGCACGAAAAATTTTGAGCTAAAATAAACGACATACCAATAAAGAGCACCAACAATTTCATCACAACCACTCTATTACATTTAAAATAATCGCAATGAATTTATCTCGCTCGCCACTATGCAAGCAAATTCTATAATACATTAATGATGAAAGATGCAACACTGATTACTCAAACTACCTCACACTCTCTCCCATATACAGCAGTGTACAATTCATTTTACATTACATACTACGCATTTATGATATATTAGAAAGTCAGTACATTGTACCGTATCTAATGTGTAATTATCAAAATGAGCGACGCCAAAATTTAAAAAATAAATATTATGCGCGATAAGGAATTCAAATCAAACAAAATGACGTGGAATAATAATGGCCAAGGCATACTGAAAAAGTAATCGTCCATACATTCTCAACATAATGTCTGTTGACTTTACGACACATTTGGAATGCCCACCGACCACGCGGTTTTACAATTGCCAAGAAGCAATACCTCGTGGAGAACTGCCTCAACGGAATGAAACATAGACACCAGCCCATAGGTGGATCTCGTACAGATATGAACTCGTTCAACAAACCATTTTATTTTTCCACAACCAATGGAACGAGCTCAGGTCTAGTTTCAAATCCCGATTCACACACGCGACTGATCACCAGAACCATGTCCAACGAAGTACACCTAAATAATCGACGCTCTTCATTCCAATACGAATCATAAATTGAAGGGTAAACTATAGAATACAACGACAGAGAGAAACGGAATCACCCTGGGGAGATTCATTAAAATCATCAGAATTTGAAGAGCCAACTGACAAAATTAACCACAACCGACAAACTTAAAAATAAATCTAGAAAAGGACAAGTATTATAAATCTCCATGAGAACAACAAATTATACCTAGTGCAAACTAATTAGCAATAGTCGTTAAACGGTCATCACGCCTAAATATGACGTTTCGATAAATCAGAGAGCTTACCCTGAAAAGTAACGCTGAACTTAGTCTCACTAATGTAGTATAACAAGCGAGAAGTAATAATATACCTAAATAAAATATACCAAAAGAGGTTCGAGTCATGGGAGCTAAAATTAAATTTGAATAAAATTTTCGACATATTTTGGGAGGAAAAGTAGTTCACCCGAAAACACACCATACAGGGAAGCAAAATAACAAAGGTAAAATCAGTAAAATACTAGGGGACAACATTCTTGTGGAATTTGCGGATTAGCAAATAAAAAGTTAGATTTCATACCAAGGACACTCAGCAAATGTAATGAGAAGGTTAATGGGCTTTGTTATTTTACGCTAGTTTGGCTCCACCTAGAGAGTATGCCGCGGGTGTATGGGATACGAGGTAGGCTTAATTTTGAAACTAGATTGATTGCAACATAGAGCAAGTAGGTTTGTGAAAAGTTTTATGGACAAGGTAGCAGTGTCACGGCACTATTGGAAGAATTAGGATTGGGGGGCACTAGTTGACCGCTGGTTGAAGCACAAATTAAAATTTCTACGTAAATTTGTGGCAGGTTACTTATCTGAGGTTGTTACAGACGTAGTACATGCCTCAACTAACAATGGTAGATGGTTTGTGGTGCCATTAACGAAAAAAATTAGGCACTTATCAAGAAAAGGCGAAAGTATGAACAATGTGCCCACTATTCAAGGGCCACATGAGAGAGGCGGGGCTAGTATAGGAATCAAAATACTGAAAAATATTTTCCCACTGAGGCAACTTTTGAAATAATGAAGAATTCTCTGTTGGTATGACAAAAATTTTCTTTGGAGACACCACAACCTAATTTAGAGTTACTCTTTTCATAACCGTAGAATGAAATTTGTATGACTCCTTTTGAACATGAGGGCAAACACTGAATTACTTCACTCTAAATTGTGTGTAATTCAATCTGAATAGATTCCATATAGTTGGGCCTGAAACCACAGAAGTATCCTTCTCCTAATTTAATCTAACAGAAAGAGATAAACAAGCCATAGAAAATTCAGATAATAAATAAATGACAATATCAATTCCCAAATGAATATCGCGTGTCTACGTTTACGAACAACAAGCATGAAGACGCTCGAGATTGAGCACCATGTAGCGAAAACAAACAACGCAAGATTATGTATGGCAATCGGCTAAATATGGGAACATTTAAATCAATGGGCCTCGGATAAATACATTTATTTACCTAACACTGTAGTTAACAAACGTGATCAAATCATATGAGGAAAATCAATTAAAAATGGGGCAAATTTGATGAAATGAGCAGAAAAAATATGCATTCATCAACAAACACCATACACAGGACTTGTGGATGAAGACTACAAAATGTTATCATATTCAACAATTCAGTCAAGAAAAGAAGAAATCGCAAACATTGACATGATTATGAAATTGCAAACACATCCTACAATCCAACACCTGTACTACTGCTACCGATTATCTCTACCTTTTCCAACCCCCAATTGCAGGCAAAATGTTACATGAAAGTACTTCCACGCCTACAAAGGAGAAATACGGATGGTCGTGAGATTTAACGATGGCAGGGTAAAATATATCACGATTTTTCCTCGGGGATTCAAAATAACCTAAAATGAAAAACGTAACGCCATTTTCAGGCGTATTCCAATGACGTAACAGGATTCATTTCATTATAAATATATTAACCAAACCCAATGAATCTAGTTTATTCCATTGTTATGCTGTGTAAAAGTGTTTATCAGGGATAAGTTGTCTTTCAAAGGTGCCCTGATCATTCATTTCAGGCGTTGTGGAGAGAAAAAAGCTATAATGGAGGTAAGCAGCAAGGCTGCGCAGCGCGAGTCCGGGGGCAAGTGAAGGCAGCCCTGTGTGAGGAGGTTGAAAAGCAATAACCACGGTGACGATCAAGATGGGGGAAGGTTAGGTGGTGACGAGGAGGTGGGTGGGATACAGAGGCTGCCACTCTTCCGCCAGTCCACCAGCATCCCAACCATTTTAAGCAGGTCCCGCCACTCCACACAACCACGCAACTCGCGGGGACGCCTCCTCCCCTCCACCGCCCCAGCACTGCCGCACCCCCCCTCTCCGCCTCCCGCATACCATCCCCCTCCACTCTTCCCCCCTTCTCTCCTTGAATTCCCCGCCCTCCCCCGGCGGCCGCTTCGCCCGCCCGCCCTTTCTCCCCCTACTTCAACCTCCCCCAAACCAGAAAGTCTCCCGGAACAGGCGCGCTGTTGCCAGTTGTCAGCTTACGGGAGCATTTCCAGCCCCCCACTGGCTGTTATATGGCATGGAGCTGGAATAATTCCTCACAACGATAACTTGAGTAGAATTGATTTCGAGAATGCATGAAATAAGAACATCACCGCTGGTGGCACGGGATATATTTAAATCGTATGAGTTCCTTGAGGAAAATATAAGAGCGTACAATTAAACCGTAAGGTAAAACCCAATGTAATTATTTACCATGGCTCCAAAGAATTTAAGACGCAAAACTCTCCTAAGATGCTGAAAATAATGATAAGAATAGAATGAGGATAGGAAAATGGACAGCTCTAGCTACAATTAGGAACAATTTCATATAACCTCACCTATACAGGGAAAGATCACTAGGGTAATGAAACGCTTAATTAACAAAATTAGCTAGAAACCCTTAGATACAAAAATTAACTAGGGATTCCTCTCAATAACGTCTTTATTGTGTAAGAAAGGCCAAAACAAAGCCACAAGAGGCTGAAATCCGACTCATATCCATGGCTAGATACTGGAGAAGGGCTGAATACTAACAAATTAATATCATTTAAACGACAAAAAATTATACTGCTTTTGAAGAAGGTATATGCTAGATTGCCTCGGAAAGAATTGAATCATCAATAAGTTAAGACGGCCTTCTACGTTAGGACATGGGCTTCTCCCAATCAATACTCGAACCAGGCCGTATACTAAAGAAAGGTGAGGGGGGAAGTGGGACCGACTGAAGGGACGGGGAGAGGGGCATAAAGAGAGCTGTGTGGCTCTCTGGGTCCGTGTGGTGGGAGAACGAAAGAACGAAAGCGAACGGTGCGTAGCCTCTCTCGCAGTCCCATGACAACCCATGCCAACATCTCCTCCCCTCCACCTAAACAAGCATTTCCCTTCACGTCCATCCGTGGCAGGCTCCAAACCTTACGCCGTTACCATGGTGACCCTCCACTGACGTCATAACTCCCTCCACCATGGCAAAACACGAAACTAAAACGAGCCGGTAGGCAATGAGCGATGAAAACAATCATATGCGACGATTACCAAATTGAGGAAATATACCCGGCTTGGAGGCTTCGAATCCAGACATGGGCGGTGATGAAAAACGTGGGAGTGTACATATACCGCAGGTGAAGACAAGAATCCACCGCGAAATGCGAGTATTGAGCGGGGAAAAAGAGAAGGTGACTGAATACAACGATCGACATCAACATAATTACCCCGCCATGCACCGAAAATGTGTGTGGCAGGGAGTGCAAACCAAGATGACGTAAACCTATTCCCTTCCATAAATTCAAAACAAGGCAAAACCCTTTGCCGACCGTTATTTTGTTGCATAATCAGATCCGGCTGCGAACATACCTTTCATCATACAAATTCACACGCTATTTCAATAGACGATTACGAAAGGTGTTTACACGGCTCGATCATCATCATCATCATATCCAGTGGGACATAGTTTAAACGGACACCCCATCGTAACGCAGACGTGGGCAACTCATTGGCGGATGACCGGTGTGGCCGTTTCATAAAAAATGTGCCAAACTCAATTTTATTGTAATGATAAAACTTCGATTAGCATTCAAGATAGTGCAACCAGTATCGCCGAAAAAATGCATACCACAAAACCTTGTGCAAGGACAGAAAGGAATAAACATTTTATATTCCTGCCAAAAACATATTGATGGACATAGATGAATGAATGCTGCAATACACCTAAAGATTATCCAGGTACACACCTATAAGATTTTATTCAGAAACTATGCCAAAAAGCTGGCGATACATGCACTCTTACGATATATACTTTTAGCCCATAAACTATACAGCAGAAACGTAACACGGATTTCCTATCCGGGATGAAAAGGATTCACCCATTAAAGGCGTTGACAAAAAACCTAGTGAGAACATATGAAATTATTAAAAAGTTCATATTCTTTTTGCCTAGGCGTAAACTACAAAATTCTCCATTTAACTACGAGTCCTAATCATGTACAAATATTAAAAACGGGCAAGAGACACGCTACCCTGAGATGATTTTTTTTCGAAAATTCATGTAGTGTTGATTCCCAAAAGAAAAAATGAATTTGCTTAAGTTCCCTAAGAGCTTAACATTTATTATTATCAATTTACTATACTTATATAAAACCAAACTTACTACCAAGGAGCTTTCAAGCAATCGATGGTAAGGCTTACCTTGACAGAAATATGGATTTAAGATACAGATCTGCCTTACTGCCACAACACTACCTTACAAGGGTTCAATGACGCAGTCATAATATACTATATTCCACATTAGCTCAGTATTCACATGTTCAGCCTAATGCACATAACAGCCGCCTACAAATGAATA
Organism: Hetaerina titia; assembly: GCA_037158775.1. Taxonomy (NCBI): domain Eukaryota; kingdom Metazoa; phylum Arthropoda; class Insecta; order Odonata; family Calopterygidae; genus Hetaerina; species Hetaerina titia. Next base: position 32,873,428 of record CM073779.1, read on the forward strand.
AAATGCTAAACGAAACGAACGTACCAAAAACCAGGAAGAAGCCTAAACTCGGTATAAAAATGTATTGGCAATTGGAATATTTCCTACAAAACAAAGAAAAAAGACTCCATTGCAGGCTTACAAATACCTAACTTTACTGCACGTCTCACATTTAATTGTAAATTGACTTGGACTTCGACTTCACACACGAGTTTTGAGAACTTTTCGCCACGCGTGGCAACGTTGCCCAGCAAGAGATGACTCAGCGGCCTGTAACGGAACTACCGCGGAATAGAGAAAACGAAGGGCTCTTGACTTGGCCAACGACCAAGCTTTCTACAACCTACCTGCACCTTGTCTCAAGCTCCCCTCTTTCCATCACGAAACTCATGTTCAAAGCAAATTTCTCCATACGTCGCTACGTTGCAGTGGAAAGGTTAATACCAAATTAGAATTCCTGGGTTATAGGGAGTAACCAGTACAACCTGACGGGAAAGGCGAAAATTTGAGACAAAGAAACTGTCTCGTTTATCCAAACGTCCGACCTACTGATTAAGCACCTTACACATTTAACAAAGTTAAATCCATGGTGTAATTAGCGGAACTGGAAAAATAGATTGGTCGAAATTATGGTGAATTTAGTTCATAAATAACAATTCCAGTAACAAGTGGTGACCAAACTGATAATGAATTGAATTCATGAATCTAGAAACAACCATGATGCACATAAATCATAGAAAAATTATATTACTGTGTTGGAATAAAAAAACTGCCGAATCAAGGTAAAAAAGCGGCCAAAGTCACCATAGCCATCAAAAATAAAATATGCTTACTGGTAAAAAAAGGTGGAATATTCGTCCTACATGACAACTGAATCAAGGAAACGGTAAAATAACGCAATGAGTTACTGAAACAAGTGAGATTATGTCGCTCCGAATCAAACGTATTTGCAATTTGCTTAAACAGAAGAAGAATTCAACTACATCATTGCGGTATTCAATACCGACGAAAATTCACTAAGAGACCTCACCTTAATTCACCTCTAACTTGGCGTATACAAATTTTTGGTCTTGGAGAAAATAAAATGTATTCCTACGATAAATACACTATACAATAAATATTATCTCGTACTCTTGCCATGTTTTCGACTAACCTTCCATTCACTGCTGCGGATCCCATTAAAACATGTCAATAAATTTCAATGATTAAAAAAGTTCTCAAATTCGCTTTCAAGCAAAAATAAGTATGGAGATAAAACAACAGATTATACTGGAATTTCAACGAGCCGAATTTTAAAAAGTTGAAGCGGTTTGCAGCAAACAAGTTCCATAATTCTCTCAGGTGTATCATCTTTTAGAAGTACCCGCATTACAGTCTGCTTTCCACTCATGCAAAGTTTAAACTAAGTGTCACTAATGAAACTATTTGGCTGAAATATTTATCCAATATTTCGAATAAAAAGAGAGGTTTCAGGCGTGATATGGTGGAATATCATGATTAATTACAAAGTGGCAATATTCCACAAAATAAAAATTTATTTTTTGGAAAATTGCTATTTTTCTTATATTTCGAGTCAAACTTCAAACTTGTTGAATTAAAAAAAACAAGAAAAATGTCGCCACTGTTTTAGGACACTTCCTTTACGCCTATGAGGAAAAAACTGCTTAAAAATTAAAAGATCGTAATTGCAAATAAATACGCTTCAAATAAATGCCTAGCAGAATTAAATCAAGAAATATGAGCAGAGATGAGATGAATGAAACTTCCTAGCCCCGCGTAGCAACGATGAACAGTACTCAACGGGATTTCAGGCTATAAAGTGGGGTGAATGAAGGTAAAAACTCTGCTAATGGTAAAGACAGCATTAGAGATACCGCGGAAGCGCGGAGGCCACCAATACAGAATGGTTTCGTAGCATGTGCGGAAAGACGCTCGCCGCGTCCCAAACGCCACGAACTATCTTCGCCATTGCATCATGGTCTGATGCCTTCTCCAACAGAGCAAACAAGTATGTCGTAACGACCACAGAACCTGTACGATTACAGACCGTCTTAGGATAGCTAATCGGTAATGCCTAGCGCTGAGCCGTCTACGTGTACACATCCACCTAACATACCGGTTTCAAAAAGCCTCCTCCATGTGTGAACTGAGTACGTCTGGTGTGTAATACAGATAAAAGAGGTGCATCACTTCCAAAAAATAGAATAGGATTCACCACTTGCATCTGTCCCAAAGAGATTCTGCAATATATCTGAACCCCTAAACAATGGAAAGACGTACAAAAGAGTGAACACGATTTTGAAGAGTCTAGAGCAGAGCTTCACAAAGTTTTGATGTGGAGGACCGGTACAAATTTTTTCCAAAGTGCTAGAGTCCATGCCAGGGTTGCCAACTTGAGGCTAAGAGCACAATAAATTCCATGAGCACACGCCGGGCCAGCGACTTGAGGTTCGCAGGCCGACAAGAGTTTTCGGACTACACTTTGAAAAGTGCTGCTCTAGGACACTCACTCCAACCTAAAAACTATCTATTTTGGCAGTTGAAACTGGTACGGGTGGTTGATTTTAGCGATACAGACTAGAATGAATAATTGTCCTTATCCCGAAAAACTTCGAAGGTGCTACGACGTTACCACCGATAAAAATGGTACCGACAGCGTGGATGTGAAAAATGAGGCAACATGCTACAAACGTTAATTACAGTTAAGAATTCGCCCTAAGAGTAACGTCCTATTTACTTTTATTTACTATTACTTTACTATTAAACCGAACCGATACATGGATTAATATAACGTAATAAATACGTATGGTTATATACCACAGACATTCCACAAAGAATGATAAAAAACGGAAACTCCCAGTATCATATTCAAGGCAACCTCCTCCAACCAGCAGAAATATTACGTAATTTCTCGAATTTAAAAGGCAAAGTGCCACCAACTTAGTCAAGATTTGTTGATTGATTCACGCTAGATTACCACACATTATTTATTTTTAAGAATAACGGTAGCATTTTAATGCTACGTATTTTATTATAAGAGAGGAAAAATTGGCATAATACAGACATCAATAATGTTTTCAGAACTTACAACTATGAATAGTGCTAAGCCAATATAAGACAAGAAAAAACGCAGCGAAGGCGAAATATTCTAAAATTTCCTGAATACCATGCACGAACATTCGAGCGCAACATTAACAGATAAAGAAAATCCGAAGTGATACCGATTCATCGCATTCGGGGCACAATATCCATTTATCGTACCATCACCATGACTGCGGTTTTCAAGATCCACGAATTCAAAAAATATAGTGATTGGAAAGCACTTCCTGTCCTACATAAAATACATAGAGGTAAACCATTTTTCATGTACAATTTGGCACCCAAATATCCGAAAAAGGCAACCCAGCTCAAACAAAATCATCGATTTCCATCACCTCTAAAAACCTTCTTCTCCCATTGTATTCCAGGGAAAAGGGCAACCAGGAATCAATATCCAGTGTATCCATGGCAACACTTCACCAAAGAAACGACGCAAATAGATTTCCAAGGAATGTCTGAATTTTCTAAATTCAGCCCATTCATGCCTCACTCGCAAACATGAAATGCCGAGTGCTAGTCCTTCCGGGACGATTAGATAATCATCTTTCCCAATTCAGCGGCGAATGAAGTCACATCAGCGCGGAAACATGATTCGACAATTGAAACGAGCATTTTGTGAACGCACTGAACAATTTGCTCAGTAATGTAAGAGTTGAAACTGCAGTTAAGGTGACCTTTCCCTCCCAAACGAGAAGCCTCCCTCCCTAATAATGCCAACGTGGCTGACTCGATGAGAAAGAAACTGCGCAGCAGCTCAGAACCTGGGAACACCACGCAAGCAAGGATAGGCAAGATGGCGGTGAAAACAAGAGGCGGAGAAGTGTGAGGGAAAGGAGACGGGAGGTATGAGGGAGACCGCCTGAATGCTCCGGAAAGGGGATTGCCTCGGGGAGGAGGATTTGGGTTGGAGGAAGAGTAGGGAGGAAGTACTCGCAAAGTCCCGACCAGAGAACGTTGGAGCAACATAAAATCCTTCGTGTCTCTCGATCTGTAACGAACTTATTATTGTGGAATAACCAGATGATGCAAGAGTTATCCCATTACACGGACGAAGATGACAGGAAAACACATTTTCTAAGATGAACTATCCAAAATGAACGAATCAATCACTGCATGCACCTATAAAACTTGTGATGCTTTCCGGGGAGCGATTGGAATTCATTGAGGTAAGAGCAGAGGATAAATCCGGGTAGGCACATGGATGCATGGAGCTTTTTACGTGTACGTAGGCACTACGGTTCCGTGGCGAGGCATACAATCATCGATGGCAGAGGGTATGGAAGGGAATGGCAGCCAGTTCCAAGTAGGCGCTGCGCCAGGCAGCCCTCCCTGCATCGCCAACCCCCCCCCCTAGCAACCCCCTCTCTCTCCCCGCGCCCCGCTCGTGTGCACGTGCCTCCCCTCCAAACCAGTTTTCTGTATCTCCAGGCTACCAAGCTTTTCACGTCCGGAAAAAAATGGTCGGTAATGACGACCGCCTACTTAACAATAGCGAGCGAAACTTCATCCCCTCGGAAAACATCACGAGCTTCTAAGGTCTTAAGTTAAAGGAAAGTATCAACACGCGAGTCACATCACTCAGCATTTGCCTCCGCAGCGTAGTGAGGACGCACATGTAGCTACACACTCAAACCAAGGCTTTTTGCCTAAGGCAAATGCAGGCCTGACATAATTTCTCCTCTCACTAACGAAAAACGACAACGCAAAAACCTATCTTATACTTTGCCGCCATTCACCGACGGAAGGTCCTAAATAAGTCTTCGGTTAAGAGAGTGGTACAATGGGAGCAATCGATCGCATCTCAATGCGGTGGGGAGCACAAAGGCTAAGGTGTGCATGTTGTGCAAGGGAAGAGTAACTCGGGCCGGGAGGTAGTAGTCGCGGAAAGCGGCCATCGCTTCTGGAATCAATTCGGTGCCACCCCACGCCCTCCCAGCCCTCGACGCCATTCAACTCCCTCCCACCCTCTCCCCGCTCCCCAATCCACATTTCGCAGAGCTCAGCCAGCCATCGATCCCATGTTCCAGGGAGAAGCGACGTTGCCGGGTCGCTCAGCCCCTGCCCTCCGCCCCACACTCGATGCGGCAGATTGGCCTGCCCCCGCGGCCGCAACACGCCAAACCACCAGCGGGGGAGCGCAGCGGAGCAACGACGGCAGGAATCGATCCGACTGGGGCCCAGTTGTCTCGCAGGGGCCAGGAGAGAAAAAGTGAGGATATATACGCGTATGTGCGAGGGACAGTAAGGGTTGGAATGGGGGGCCTCTCGCACCGCCCGGGCCACCGGCAGACGAAAATTTTAATTGCAAAATATTTCTTCCAGTCCACGGTGCAGGTCGAGGAAAAATTGGTCTCTCTGTCAAATCGGGCAATCAGGCCACCACGGGGGAAGGGGACGGCGAAATGAGAGAATATTATTCGTCATCGGTATTTAATGGTAGCCAGAAAGCTAGAATGCAGTATAAACACCACCTGAACTAATGGAATTCAAATGACAAAGAGACACATTCAGTTCTGAAGCACAGACACTCGGACATTGATACATGACGTTTAAAAATGCCATATCCATCAATCTCAAGAAATTATAATTTTAAATAAGGTGGCATCGATAATGATACAGCTTGCCATTAAAGGAATAACCCCCGTAACTATCACTGCAACAACGTTTTATAAAGAACATGAATGGAAGCACGAAATCAAAACCCGGTACACTATCGTTGGCGGTTCCGCGTGCCTACTTCTGCATGCACTTATTTGTCAATAGTTTGGCCAGGGTAACCACTAAGACATTTCGGTGCAACTAAGCACGTGCCTTTAAAAGCTCAGGTGGTGAAATTCCATCCAGTCCCCGCTTCTGGAATTATGTTACCTTATTCGTTTAATAATTCCGGTTGTACTCTTAGCGGCCGAGGTCTTTTCACAACGCAACTTGTTGAATTAACCCACAAGGTGAGATTGATTACGGCGAAAACATGGAATAAGAATATTATTTATTAGACCCGATGTTCTATGCATGTCACATTCACATGAGCTGAACTCTCGTTGTACGGCGAAACACCGAGAAATTGGAATTAAAACTATCTCAATATAAAATCGTTGGTTTAAATATAAAAGTGTATGTCAATATGTTTGTGACATATGCAAAACACCATATGCGCCTAATCTTGCACTTATGGATAGCAGCGCACTGAATCAATCTTCAGCCCTGAATTTCGGCAACACGCCGAACAAAGTTTGTTTGGCATCGCATAAAACCGCGACAAGTTATAGTGCCTCAGCATAGCGTACCCACATTTTACCTATGGTTCCTACCTGATGACCATGGGTGGCGATTGACGACACTAAGAGGGTTGTCTCCCTCAATATGAACAATGTCCATTAACTGTTAAAATTATTTTAAAGATATATATATTCATTCCTATTTTAATGCTTTGCTCTTGAGTAACCTAACAAATTGGATTGAAATAATTAACAACAGCCCGGGAAGAATTAATAACCCAAGTAAGAGATTGCCAACTATTTTAATAACAATAAAGAGGTCTGAACCAATAGGACTTGGACACGATAATAATGGAAAACGTACGCTCAGCTCAGATAAATATTCCCCAACCATCTTACAAATGAAAGCATGGCTTACAAATGAAACTTTCGTGAATTTATCCGAGAACACTACCCCACTTCACAAGGACGGGCTAGCTCTCAACGTCAGCAGAAGGAACACATAAGAAAGATGGAAAGGTAGTGTGATTGGTCACAAGAATATTATAATAAATTACTCGGGCAGAAGTGGTATGGTGGCCCTAAAAGGCGCGCAGAAAGTGGTGCCACGGGAAGCCCTGGAATATAGAACGAGTCGTGTTCCAAGCGACCGCCTACATCTTCTGGACAAAACTTAACACTTCTGGAGCAAAAATACGTAGCATTAACATCATTATTGAGGTGTCTTATGACAAGTCTATTGAGAAAAATTGGTTTAAACAACGAAAAACCCATTTTTCCTTACCCTAGAAAAAAATATCGCTTGATCCGTGTTCTTGCAAGTGCGGTCAACGATATTAATTACAACCAACACTCATACTCATTCGCCCAGAATGCAAAACCTTTCAAAATCGAATTTTTGAAATACTGAAAAACGGAATCGTTGAAACGTAATCAACTAAAGAAACCATTCTCCGATAATATAAATGCTACCCAGAGGGATGACTTGCATGGATGCTTCCTTGACGCTAATTCAAGGCGGCTTGCCAATTCATTAACTTGCAGGCCAAACACAATTATATAAGAAACTACGCAATTAAAAGGGAGATATAAAAACATAAAAATGAGAAATTTTGATGATTACGATGCTAAAATAACATAATTCCTTCCTTTCAACAAAACACCAATTCCGGAAAAAGTTTGCAGAGATGTTTGGCGTTCAATCTGCGCCCCGCAAGTTACCCAGCCACAGTAACAGAGTTAAAAATATTAAAACACATTAATAGCATTTGTAATTTATCGAAACTTATAAAAAGCGATGAAGAGATTACTGGATGAATTTGGGTAGTAACTTTGCCTATAAATTACTGGTTTAATACTTTGCAAATATGCATTAAAATAAGCTTCAAAGCTGAAGGGAAGACCGAGCCCACCGTCATTCTATTTTAAAGACCTCCACTATCAACTTAGATTTAACGAGGATATTACTTAGGGCAGAATAAAGTTTTAGCGAATTAATTGAACGAGGGTTACCAAAAACTCGCGTAAAACGGCCGAGGATCTTTCAGAGGAAACGCATGAAATCGCACCTCTGGTCATTCCTAGCATCAGAAAACTCTTCCCTGTTGAAGACCGAGGGACCAATCGTGATGCATCCAAATATGCCTACCCTGCTCAAGGAGATGGGTACATTATGAGGATCCCCATATGTCGGCTTTATTATTTGTCTCGTGATCAAATTATATATATGCACACACACACATATAGATATTTTTATAACTTAGTTTTTTATAACTTAAATTTTTAAGTTATATTGCTCTCGTAAGTACTTCCGCATCATCGATATATATATATATATATATATATATATATATATATATATATATATATATATATATATATATATATCATTCACATGGAAACAGATATAAGGAAAATGGATAGGAACACATATAGAGAACGAACACAGTAGATCGTTCTTCATGTGTGTTCCTATCCCTTTTTCTTGTATCTATTTCCATGTGAATGAATATTTGTTCGTCATATGGAGGGATTTCGTGTTTGAATATATATATATATATATATATATATATATATATATATATATATATATAATATCTACTTATTCTTTATGTACACTAGCAATTAATAATGGTAAAGCAAGGATTGACACAGACAAAACTCACTTTGATTATTCGGTGGACCTGGCCACCATCATCAGGGTGGAAGTGAACGCCATTAAGGTGCTATCTATACAAATATATAGTGTCATGCTACTCGGAACTTAGAGAGCATAGTAATGTGTAGTGTTAGGGTCTATCGAAAGTCTAGGCTACTCCTAATATTATGTAAGCCATCAAGAATCATCTGAACTTTCAAATCAACTGAAACACATACCACTGCGTATATCATTTTGTGATTCGTCGCTTTTTGCATATAATGTCTAATATCTGTTGTCTATCTAGAGTTAATACGGCATTTAAACGTGCAAAAAACCTGTTTTCCAGAAATAATACGAAATTTAACGCACCCTTTGATTACAAAGAATGTGTATAAGTCGACCTCAAGTTGTGATCCAAAGCCCAGCCGTTGACGCGCATATGATCCTCAATTACCAACACCACGAAAGGGATGACCATTCGGACCGAGAGAAAAGTGAAGCAAAATTGATGATGAATATACTTGCACTGAAGCTCTTCAACCTAATAACGATAAATACGGGGCAACCAATAAGAGAAAACCTATACATTCTTGAAGAGGGGTAGAAAAACGCAATCCATATGGTTTATAATAACAAACTTAACTGTTCACCAAAGCTTCATAGAATAGTTGCACAAAATACATTCACAGAAAATTAGGCCAAATGAATGTACGAAATAATTTTTACACTCAATGATGGAAAAATATGACAGAAAAATTTATCACACACCCAGGATACCCGATTAGTACTTCCAACGATGTAATTTCTTCCATTCAAAAACAGTTCGTCAATTAGCTCTACTACAAGTAATAAATTTCGAATCGGTCGAAGAAAATACACCGAAAATTTAATAGCTCCTATCCGTTCATAAGGCCTTTAATACAATTTTATTTATTGCATAATTGAGGAAACCAAAAAAAGGAATGGTTCTTAACTTCAATAAACGTAATGCATTACCGGACTAATTAAATATAAAATAATTATATTTCATCATGATCGAAGACAATACATCAATGAACATTAGATACTCCCTATTCGTAGATAAGGGTCTTTAATAGTGATTAGTGATATAACTTATTATACTACTGGGGAAATAGATGCATAACCTTCAATGAAAACTATACATATACTCAATTACTACGTGTAGGCAAACTTTGGTAACAATCAAAATGTTATGCATGCAAAAAAGATAACGTTTAGCATAATACTTATCAGTAATGCGTATCAGAGCGTTCATTATTATTTTACGAAAAATATCAACTAGCAGTGTTACGGATGGAGTAAACACCCACCCCAATCACAATCATATTGTAATTTGAAATGACCAAAGCCTTAATTATAATGTTTGATAGAACCTTACAAATGTATCACGGTGAAGGAGATGTGTCGTAAATTATTCATTATTTTGACCAAATTACTTGAACCCTATTTCCTTTGAATAACGCAATATCTTCTTAGCACGAAACACTATCTCAATGTCAGTTTAATGCCCTTTGACCTCGCTGAATCATGGAAAACGATATGTTACATAAACACAAGTCGCCATACTACCCTAAGCGAATGATTCACTCCTTGTAGTTAACTAGGGCGGGGTGAAATGGCACCACAATAAATCGCATGTGGTATATGCCGTACGTGCCCTCTCGGTAACAGAAAATAATAACTTAAGATTATGTATATGATTGTCATTTTCCTGACCATAAAAAGAAGTGAGTCAACACACCACAGTTTATATTAGTACAGCGATCAGGCTACACGGACACGAGAAATATATTTCAATTGGGATACAGATGTCATAAGTTCAAGAAGGATGATCGCTGTAAGAAAAATGGACTCGCCTATTAATACTTTTCAGACTGATAACTTGACAAAAATAGTGATGCGAAAACAAACTTTGCTAAATATCGAAGAACAATGGCACAACACTTGGAGAAAATATCAACAAGGATCTGTGTGCCATAGTTCCGTTACATTACAATTGTTACGTTATGTAGAGTGGTAAGAATATGGAGCGGAATTTCATTAGGAATAACAAGGAAGTAAAAAGAGGAGTTCGCTATTACGAAAAATATCACGTTCTTTATTGGAAAACAATCCTATTGCTAAGAATAAAATTCCAGGACATATAACAACCAGAATATGATTTCGAGGACATAAATGATAGTGCTCTATACTGCGGGGTCTTAGACAAATTTAACTAATGCCTGTGCATATTGTACTAGATTTGACGTATACAACATGCAACCAACATTTTCTCCTTTGGAAGCCCTCCTATGAATTTTGTACTTTAAAGAGTAGACAACGGTAAATTGGAAAATGTTCAGCAATCAAGACCTAAAGATATTGGAACATTAGGTTAATGTTCCAATACCTTTATTTCATGAAGTTGCCTATTAAAAATGAAATACAAACGTAGATAGAATTCTTAATTACATATGTCAATAGAGGATCTACTTTCTAATAACCCGCTTGGTTTCTGTTTTTATATTGGCTAAATAACCCCTTATTTTACGAATTACTAAGAAAAAATTACAAAAAACCCTGTCATAAACACTATAATCGAAGCCAAATTTCTAACAGCAGGTGTATCGAGGCATTATATTCTTTGAAATAAATGATGTCGAGATAGATGTGGTAAAACTCGATTTTCTTGCAAATCAAGGTATCTAAAGTCTAAGAGTCTTTATTTCCTGGTATTGAACCGTTTGAAGTTACACCCACTAAGAAATTCGCCGAGGAGAAAGTGGCGTCTTTAACCACCGTAATATTTTTAACTTATATTTTATACAAGTGCACAGTGCATTTTGGTAGTAGGATTAATCTGACAGAAGGAAATCTGCTAAATAAACAATGCAATGCATTAAACAACCATAATAAACAAATCCAACATGATGTTAACCAAGTCGTCCCATATTTTTCCAAAATTAGGGGTAAAAATCCGAAAAATTGACCAATATACTTATGTTTTATAAATACCTACCTATACAGAAGACTAGTAATAACCACAAACCTAGAACAGGTGAGCATGAAGACGAAACAGCAATTGCAATCAAAATTGACCACGGTAAGAAAATGGACGCATAATCATCGAACTTGGTGATTCTTCAAGACCACTGCACATATCTCTTCCTCCATCTAAACATAAACACAACACAGACTTGGTTCACAAATTTGTGAACTCGATCGTCGGGAAACTCACACGACCAACATGTTGGTGGTATAACCCTATTCCGGTCTATGGACCATAACTTTTTATCCCAAAGGCACTTCAATTTTTGGATAAACATTTAGCAGCCATGACACTATTCTCATTTGATCATCAAATAGCACCCTTTTTAGGATTCCATGACATATTTGACTCATTCCCGCCACCACTTGCACATCTTCTGAATAAAAAATCGATTTCCACTATTTTAAGAAAAATATAATGCACTATGAAGAAATGATTTTCGTTGCCCTGACGGACCAATAACTTTTACTGTTGACAGGATTTCACCATTGAACGTAGATAATACACATTCTGCTGAAGAGTAGGTAGCTTTCACTCATCCAACGGACCAACATACCGTTTGAAATGCTCCCGAATCCGGTCTTCGCGGATATTATCCGGCAAATTCCCGACCCACAGATGTCGAGTCTCTCTAACCATCTTGCTCAGACGTCTTCATCGAGACGACACCGCTCCCGCCGATAGAAATTCACGACAGAGATGCAACATTTTGAGTCCATGTAACACACAGCACATCACCGCCTCGCGCACTACTCTAACGAATGACGTCACCGTGGCGGGATCTTCCTCGGGACACGAAGTAAAACCCGACTAGACTCGCCGACCAACCGCAGTCAACCGCACTTTACCTTTCTCTTACCTACGGCGAGTCTACATGGTCATGGACGAGTCCACTATCGCTCAATGTATGATTGGGGGAGGAACAGTAGAACCTGCAGAAGGAAAAAAACGCTGAGATGGAAGAAACACGAGTATGAGAGATCAGGGGGGGCATCTTTGGCAGGGAAGAGGGGAGGGGCCAAATAACTCGTTCTTTTCGGGGTCGTCTGGAAACTGATTTTTTTATTCTCAGAATATTTAAGAATCCGCAGGAATGGAATCATGACTTTTTCTGAAAACTTTATTTTTAAATGTATCATTCTTTATTTTTACAAATGGTTTATCTCGCGTGCAATTATCAAAAAAACGTATGGAACTAAACAGGGGAGAAGACCACATCGCCCAACAGTTTCTTGAGTATTCACATCTTCATTTGGCGCTCAATCGGAAAACTAATTCATATCGGAGCGAATGATTTGTCTACTTCCTGGAAGAAGTCTGTTAACAGGTTCTAAATAAATGCAAGCTACACCAAGCGTATCATCGATGCACTGCATCCGCTTATATATGCAGTTACACACACACACAAACACACATGTATCTGCGTTGGGTCTTGTTTAAGTACGTGTATGTATATATATATATATATATATATTTTTGTATAAAAATTCATAAACATATATATTTATATAATTTTCACATTCCCAAATTGTTCGAAGGTGAAGACATTCTCAATGATAACGGATTAGGAAATGAATGGATAACATACAAAGAATATATATACATGCACGCATGTATATTTATTGATTTTTATCAAAAAATGTGTGGAAAATATGTTTATGTGAGGGTGTGTGTACAAAGATACAAACAATTTTTTGAGGATTCGATGGATTCACACACCGAATATTTTAGGGCAGGCAATATCATGAAATATTAATGCTTTAATTTGAAATCTAAGGCTATATTATAAGCGCATTGAACAATAATTCAATTTCCTAGTCGACTCATGGTGGAGAGTATTAATACGCTAATTGCAAGAGTATATACGACATTTAATGGCGTTATCAGCCATCATATATAACTTAATCTCCGCTTTGTAGCTTGCTGCCCTTGAGGTGAAATTTTTTATGTGCTATTATATTAATATTTTACCGAATTCCATATCCTGAACGAATACATTCCTAGGGATTCCGATGAACGGGGAATTGGAAACTTCATTTGAAGCCCTCCTACAGGATCACAACCCACTGCCTCTTCTCCGCCATCTACTGTGAAAATTTCAAATTAAATTAATATAAAAACAGCTGAACAGCTATATTTTGGAATCTTCGTTATTTGAACCTTGCTAGCAGAAATAGTATGGTTGCCTTAAAAACATAGACCTATAATGTATAGAGATTGAGGGTGACTTCACTGTTTAGAAGCAAACATGAGAAACGGAGTGGTCACGTGACATTAGGAGAACTACGGGTACTACCATGGTTATCGTGAAGTACTTAAGGCTACAAAGTAATATTTTTTAAGGTTAGTACTTTATCCTCTCACAGGTTAGTTATGGCATCTTGTATACATTTAAATAATACTCCAACGATCGTTGATAACTTAGGTAATTCAATGCGCAAAGATAAGGTAAAAGTGAATATTAACAAGCTCCTGCATATCCTTTCCATTTACAATATAAACTGGCTCTAATTGAAATTAACTCTGCCATATTCGCACTACAATGTAATTAAAAGTTTTTCTTCAAATAAAGAAGTGAACGAAAAGGGATAAACGCTATGGAAAGGAATTATTTTGGGTTAACATCGCATTCCAAACTTCGTTAGAAGTATATTTTTCATAGAGAGAAGTTTGTGGTAGTTGGCTTGGGTCAGACGATGTTCCTTCAAATTTAGAATTTCCGGCACATGAAACAATAATTTTGACGTTTCTCAATTAAACCACTTTGCTTTTCCACATAAAATTTTTATTCTCACGACCCAGGTTTCGTTATAGTAATACATCATCAGGTACTATAACGAAACCTGGGTCGCAAGAATAAACATTTTATGTGGAAAAGCAAAGTGGTTTAATTGAAAAACGTCAATATGAAGATTTTCCACCAAGTTACGCCAGAAACTGTTTTATTTAAACAATAATTTGTCAGAAAATCCTTTCAAAGAAGAGAGAAAAATAATTTATGATTATGATACAGGTTCTGTCTCAAAAATAAGTAGAATGACATTTTCCTGCCGACGAGGGCAGCTGGAGTGGGGTGAGTTGTGCCAGGGAAGGTGGTGGGAGGCATTGGGAAGACGTGACCCATGTTCGCTGCTTACCGGCCGTTAGAGTGTGCAAATTGCGAATAGCTGTTAACCTGGACCCCTGGAGATGTTCCGAGAGGCTAGAGAGGACGTTGACGATGAGGAACGTCTTGGGTGTCCATCAACAACACAGTGTGTCGAAAATGTGTAAAAAGTGAGAGACATCCTTATTTCAGATTGACGCCTGAGTATCACATTGTTAGCACAAGGGTACAATATTCCGAAAACCACGGTAAATCGCATTCTTAACGAAGATTTAGCCATGAGAAAGGCGTGTGCCAAGATGGTCCCCAAGGTTCCGTCGGAAGACAAGAGGTGTGCTCGTGTGACAATCTCGTGTGATCTCTTGGACCGCGGAGAAAGTAACCCGTATTTTTTAGAAAACTTGGTAAGGGGTGATATTTGTCCCTAAGATTAATAAGAAGCTTGAAATGCAACCATTCTGGAGTAGTAGTAGTAGTTTTTAGGGGAGGCGGCCGACAGCTAGAGCCATTTGCGCAATTAGGGATGGATGGGAAAGGAGTGTTGAAGAGAAACTCGGCGTCGGCACTAGCCTACTCCTGTCGAAAGGCGCAAGGGGTCTGTAGTTCAACGTCCCATCCGACGGACATCGTACTCACTCTAGGTGCTCTCCACAAAGCACCTCAAGTAGGGATCGGGATATGAGTGAACAGTATTTGTTGTATCCAGGATTTAAACCCGGGCTCTCTCGGTGGGACGTTAGCCACCGCACAATCCCGATACCCACCATTCTAAAACGCTGGATAAAATCAGTGTGTCCGGGACGAGGTGCCTGAATGAGGTTCCCGTTGATACCTTCAAGAAGCGTGCCGCAACTGGCATAAATAGTGGCATTGGTGTGTCGAAGCAATAGACAAAAATTATTTACTATTTTGAAGAATTTTAGTAATTTGTACTTTGATCTGCAATCATTTTTTCTCCGTATTTATTCTTCTTATTTTTGGGACAGACTCATTATGCCAACATTCACGCAGAAGATGTACTACAATTACTAAAATAGAAAAAGTAAAGGAAATAGAATTAAGGATTAAAACATTGATTGTATATTGATTCATGGTTGAAGTGTTTAGTTTAGTCCTAGAAAAGAAAATGTAGCAAATTAGAAATTATAAAATAGAAGTAGTCTAGTACTTTAAACAAACCAATGAGAACATTTCATAAGAAAGCGTTGCAAAATCAAAAATAACTCCGGTAAAAATGAATAAAATCCTATTCATAGAAACAAGAATGGCATATAGGAAAGGTAGAAATAAATATTTTGAACTAAATAGAGCAGAAAAGAAAAAGTACTATGAACGGGTTATTGACAAATGGGCTCCAAATGTACGCACGAAAAGCTCAAATTGCTAGTTTCCAGTAAAAAATAACAAGATAATAAAGAGTAATGAAATAGTGTTCCTTGACGACTAAAAGATAGAAAATGACCCGCAATTTGTGAATGAAATGAAAACTTATATAATAGAGAGCGTGGAAGACATTTGGGAAAGCACAATATAACCACTAAAGAGAATAATTATGATTTTGGGCTAAAATAAACCAATTGACAATAAAATCCAATTCCGTGATTTCGTGAGATGAAACGATATGGTTTAAGAAAGGTGGTATGTTAATTTAATAATCACAAGGCTAACCCCGATGCTATAAAAGCCAAAAAATTTTAAATAAATGTTTGTAGAATACTGCAATTAATTGGTCGAAATCATAAAGCGCGCAGCAGTGAACAGGTTCATTCCTAGTAAATGTATAAAAGATAACGCCGAACGTAGATGGTACCACGCGACTAATATACTACCTTGATCAAAAGGTTCCCGGAATTTATTCAGAAAATTAAAAATACAAGTTTATTCATCTAAATCTATATTGTCCCCTTCAAAGTAATCCCCATCGACTGCAACACACTTATGCCAGCGCTTGATCCAATCCTCGAAACATTTTTTATATTCGGTTTTCGGTATGTCCATCAGTGCTTCCTGCGATTTTTCCATTACTTCCTCTCGGCTGCTAAAACGCGTTCCCCGTAATGGTTTTTTAACTCGATTGAACAGAAAAAAGTCACAGGGAGCCAAATCAGGTGAATTCGGTGGCTGTTGGATGGTATTTGTTGCATTTTTCGTCAAAAAATTACGAATAATGATAGCACTGTGCGACGGTCTCGACGCACTGTGCGACGGTCTCGACGCATTGTGCGACGATTTCTGGTGTCTTTCGGCGAATTGCTTCACGCAAACGTCTCATTACGCCCAAATAATACTCTTTGTTTACTGTCTGGCCTTCTGGAAAAAATTCATGATGCACTACACCGTTGTAATCCATGAAAACCGTCAGCATTGCCTTCTTTTTTGACTGAAAACGACGTGGTTTTTTTGGTCTCGGCTCATTTGGTGAACGCCATTCACTTGCCTGATGTCTGGATTGCGTGTCGTACTCATAAACCCACGTCTCGTCTCCAGTAATGATCCTTTTGATGAATGTGGGATCGGTTTCAGCCTCGCAAATCATGTCTTTTGCGACGTCAACACGGTCTCTTTTTTGCATGAAATTGAGGTCTTTTGGCACCAACTTTGCTGCTACACGACGGAAACCCAAATCATTAACCACATGTCTTGGGCGGATCCATAGGCAATGTTCAAGTCCTCCGCTATTTCTCTGATGGTTAATTTGCGGTTATTGACCAACATTTCTTTTACTTTATCAATTTTTTCACCGACTTTCGATGTCGATGGTCTGCCACTGCGTTCATCATCTTCGATTGACTCACGACCACTTCTGAACCGCTCGTGCCACTGGTAAACGACCGTTTTTTTAGAGAATCGTTGCCGAAACACTTTTCCAACATTTCCAACGTCCGTGCGCCACTAAATTCGTTTTTTAGGCAAAATTTAATACAAGTTCGTTGTTGCAAATTTAAATCCATTTCTGCAATTGTAAAAAATCGCCAACACACACAGAGATAGATGTGCTCTTGGCTACGTAACTTTTGCAAATGTCAAGTTATGACACTAAGATTTAAAGGGAATATCAACAACAGATGTACCAATTTAACAAAAAAAACAGAACTCAAATCGGAACGATGGGAGCGCCACACGGTGGTTATTCCGGGAACTTTTTGTTCAAGGTAGTATAAGCATTACGACGTCAAAGGCTATGCCACGCCAAGATGAAAAGTATAAGAAATGATATTTCCAGCGACAAAAGGAATGAAATCACTTATATCACTAAGGATATCTAGGATGAATGCCAAGGAGTTTCAGAAAGCGTTAAGCGAATTCTAAAGGAAAAGATTAGAAGGAAATTTGAAAGAGAATCCGGAAGCATTTTGGTCATGTATCAGAGACGTTCAGGGAAATAATTCAAAAGTGAAGTCACTCAAGAGTGATGAAGGCGAAAGAGTAAACAGCAGTTTGAAAAAGGCGAACTAATTACATTCCTTCTTTCAACAATTTCTCCAATAGCCTACCAATTCGCTCCCGCCAACCGATGCCCAAAATTGAAATTTCATATAATGGAATACAACATATGCTGAAAAATATGAAGCCTAATAAATCCTCCGGGACCGATCAAACACCCACACGTATATTTAATGAACTAGCATCGGTTTTTGCACCGTACCTAGAAATCGTATTTGAGAAGTCGCTAGTAGATCACAAGGTTCCCAGTGATTGGAAAACGGCTAATGTAACGCCTAGATGTAAAAACGGAGACGAGGAGAAACCGAATAATTATAAACTTATTTCCCTCACATTCATATCATGCAAAGTCATTGAACATAAAGTTGCTAGTACGATAGTGAGACACCTCGTAGGTTAGTTAGTAGTAGGAGTTATTGATGAAGAAGCAGCATGGTTTCTGTAAGGGTAAATCCTGCAAGATGAAACTTACGCTTTTTGTTCATGATACGATATTCATAGTTTGGGAAAAACGTTGAGTGGATGTGGTTTTTCTAGATTTTAAAAAGGCTTTCAACAAAGTACCTCATAGTAACTCACAAAGTTAGAAGCCTATGGCGCATAAAAAAATAGGCTGGGCTGGATTAAAGACTTATTGAGTGGTCGGGTACGAAGAGTAGTCACAGATGGCGTTTGCTCTAATGCATTAGAAATCACACAGGAAAGTGCTATCGGCACTCTTTCATTCCTAATTTACGTTAACGGCATTAACTCCGTAGTCACTAGGAATATACGTTTATTTGCCGACGATGCTGTGGTTTACCAAGATATCCCTAATCCATACCACACTGGTGTGACACATGGTAATTAGAAGTAGCCTTAAAAACAGGCGTAATGATGAATCTTTGGAAAAAGAGCATTTCTCTCCCGAACGCCTACTTCATCCAAAACATAATAAAACGCGTACATAGGCTTCATTTAGAATATGCTATTAGTATATAGGATCCTCATGAAGTTGGATTGATGGGCGAATTGGATCGCGTGCAGTGCAAATGAGCTAGATTTGTGAAACGCTGTTCTGACAAACTGAGCAGCGTATCCAAATTATTAGAGGCTCTGGATCGGTAATCACGTTCGGAGCTAAGGCTAAATTAAAGATTAACTCTCTTGCATAAATTGGAAAGATGTCATTTTAACAATGCTGGTGAAAATATGTTATTAGCCCCATCGTATTACGGCAGGAAAGACTACGTCTGTAAAATTCGAGAAATTAAGTGAAGAAGAGACAGATTTAAGATGTCATTTTTCCCATGAACGATAAGGGATCAGAATACCATTACGTTTGACCGACCGCGCTAGGAGGAAAAGGTGTTTTGGGTCAAGGGTAATCTGGTGTGCAATCGCTCCCTACCACATATCCTAGTCGCGCCTCGCAGGCTACTAAATAAATAAAATTTTAAAAATAACTTAATCCTTGAGAACTGGAAAATTAATTAATGAACGGGAATATCAACTGTAATCCCTATCCTAAAAACTCAAACTCTGAACAATCCTTAAGAACTTTAAACAATTAATTTGCTAGTAGTGTCATTAGCTATTGAAATTGCAATACTTCTACTGAATTGAACACATTTGAGGTGGAATATCATTTATTTTTTGTTGGCACGGAATTTTATTTTTTGTCCCTGCAATCGTAGTCACAGCACTTGTTAAAATGGCTGGGGAAAATCAGGGTCGACATAATATTATTATTTATTATAAGGTAATCTACCGGTTAAGGTAGATTTTTGGATGAACACAACTACCAAATAAACATTTTGTGACTCCTAACAAAACACAATCCAGCAACATACTCTACATCAGGTCCCTCTTCATCTCTGTGTACTTCCTTTCTCCCTTCATCCCGTCCAACATCCCTATCCTGTTCTTGCCCTTTCCTCGTTTGTCTAACATTCTCCCCTCTGTTAGAGTCTTCAATAACGTTTCGTCGCTTACGCTCCATATCAAAGTTTTTATGAGTCTTTTCTTAACCTCCCTACTCAACGTCCCCTTCATCCACTCCCTCCTCCTTAAGAAAGCCTCATTGCCTAGCACAATTCTTATCCTTACGTCCCTACTACTTTGACCGCGTTGGTCCAAAATATTTCGAGATATGTGTGTATATATATGACCTGTTCTATTTTTCCCCCTCCTATTTTAATGTTTAGCTTTGGCTTTTCCTTTTTGAAAAATCGTAGAACCTTTGTTTTATTACCACGAATCAGTTCATAGGGAGTCTTCTTCCCACATTTTTCTAAACTTTTCAGTATTTCCGCAGGAATGTTGTGTACTCCCTCGGCCTTATTTGGTTTCATCTCCCTTAATGCCCTTTCTATTTCATCTTCTAGTATACCTCGATCTAAACTATCTTCTTCTACGTCATGTTCCTTTTCTATGTCTAACCTTGTTGGCCTAAGTTCTTTACCATACAGTGCTTCTGTTTATCCTTCCATCTCTCTTGAATCTTTTCCGTATCAACTAGTATCTTACCCCACTTATGTCTAACTGTTAGCCCAGATCTTCCTTTTACTCCCCGAGAGTGATTTAATCTTACTGTAGAGCGCACCAATTTCACCCTTCCTCTGTAAAGTTTCCAAATCCTCGCACTGCGTTTTCCACCATGCTTTTTTTGCTTTATTTGCGGCCCGTCTCAATTTATTGTTTAACTCTTTGTACTTCATTTTACATTCTTCTAAAACTCTGTGTTTATATTCTTCCATTTTCTTCTCTCATTCATTGTTGTAATGATCTCATCCGTGATCCATGGTTTCCTTATCCTTTTCCTGTTAACGGTTTCTTTAGTGTCTTTTGCGGCTTTCGGTGTCCTTTTCTTGATACATTCCCAAGTAACTTCAATAGTACTCAGATCTTTACCGTCATCCATGACTTTCTCTACAGCCTATTGATACTCCCTCCTTGTTAATCCATTTAATGCTTCTACATTCCAGTTCCTAACCCGCCGCCCCTGCCTTATCATTTTGACGCTACGTTTCATAACAACTAAATTGTGGTCAGAGTCCGCATCCGCTCCCGGGAAGCTGTGCGCATTTATCACACTGTTCCTAAACCTATGCCTAACCAGAATATTATCTAACTGATACCCCTCTGAGTCACCTGGCATTTTCCGTGAAAACCTACGCCTTTTGTGCTGTCAAAACCATGTGTTAGTGATGAATAACTTCTGTCTCCTGCAGAATTCAATTGCTTTCTCCCCGAGGTCATTCCTCGTGCCTAAACCGTAGTCCCCCACCTCATCACCATCTCTTCCTTCACCTGCCGTCGCATTCCAATACCCCATCACTATCAAATGTTTCTCTGCAGGAACACATGCGATTATATCCTCTAATTCATCGTATATCCCATCGACTTCTTCCTCCTTATGGTTGCTCGGTACCATGTATACCTGAACAAAGGCCAAGCTCGTCGGTTCTGCTTTAATCTCTACTAGTAATACTATATCCGTTGCTTACTCTATGTTGACTATGCTTCTTCCTACCTCTTTATTTAATATTACGGCAACCACTCGTTGGCTCTCGTCCCCGCCGCTGTATACGAGGCATGTTTTTTAAGTAAGTACCGTTTTGGAAATAAAAAAAGGCGTGCAAAGATATCGCCATAATTTTATTTTTATATGAAAGCCTGTACCTTAATCTACTTTCCTACATAATTTCCGTGAATATCGAGGCACTTGTCGTAAGATGGTACCAGTTTTTGAATAAAAAAAACGCTCACGCATGTACCAAGCCCGACGGCGTGTGAATATTCACACATCAGGGTAGGGGGGCCAGTTCCTTTCCCTGTGCCGGTTATGGTTTCCCAGGAAGATCTGGTACCCGAAAAATCAACTAGCTTGGGTGGAGCTGCAGGTGCCCAAAGTGCCCGGGAATCGAACCCGGGACCCTCCGGTCAGTAGTCCAACGCTCTACTCACTAGACCACCGCGACCCGCAGTTTTTGAATACCCTCCTGATAAAATTCTGCCGTCTGACTTGTTAACCACTGCATCACAAATGTTTTGACTTCGTTATCGTCTTGAAGACGCCAACCGCCCAGGTGTTTTTTCAAGTGCAAGAACAAACGGTAGTCGCTGGGCTGTATGGAGGATGATCTAGAGTTTCCCATTGAAATGACTTGATGAGATCTTTGGTCTGATTAGCCACATGTGGACTGGCATTGTCATGCAGTAAAAAGATACCCTTACTCAACTTGCCACGTCTTTTGTTCTGGATTGCACGACGCAGATTTTTCAATGTCTCACAATAAGACGCTCTCGATTGATTGATTGTCTCATTACGAGGAAGAAACTCCACTAGCAGTACTCCTTTTCTGTCCCAAAAAACTGTGCACATGATTTTCCGGACAGAAATTGTTTGCTTAAACCTCACTCTTTTGGGTGATGATGAATGTCGCCATTCCATGGATTGTTGTTTCGATTCTGGTGTGACGTAGGCCACCCATGTTTCGTCACCAGTAACAATTTGGTCTAAAAAATCTTCACCTTCATTGTGGTACCGCTCAAGAAAAGTCAATGCACTGCCTAAACGTTGGGTTTTGTGCAAATCCATCAACATTTTTGGAACCCAACGTGAACACAATTTCCGGTATTTCAAGTTCTCGGTCACAATGCGATACAAAACACTACGAGAATATTGAGGAAAGCAGTCGGATAATGATGAAATTGCAAAGCGTCTGTTTTCTCTCACCTTTTCGTCCACTTTTTGTACCAAATCTTCATTAACGACCAAAGGACGCCCACTCCGTTCTTCATCATGCACATTTGTGCGGCCATCTTTAAATGCTCTCACCCATTTCCTTACCATCCCATCACTCATAATGTTTTTTCCGTAAACTTCAACGATCTCACGATGAATATCGATCGGTTTTACGCCTTTAGCACTAAGAAATCGTATAACAGCCCGTACTTCACAATCAGCGGGACTCACGATTGTCGGAGGCATCTTAAACACTCAGTAAACAACGTATACAATGAAGAATCAGACTGTAATGACGTCAGTGCGTAGACAAGAGATGTAGGTAACCAGCGCGCATGCGCGGAACGCCGACCGTAGCGCTGCGGCGGCAGAATAGCAAAACGGTACTTACTTAAAAAACATGCCTCGTATTATTCTGTAATTATCACTCCAGTCATCCCCGGTATCCTTCCATTTCACCTCGCATAGACCTAAAAATATCCATATTTCCTCTTTCCATCTCTCGCTTAATGTTCTCTAATTTTCTTGTCCTCAACATCGTCCTAACATTCTATGTTCCTATTCTAACTAATTTGGTCTCCTTTCCTACATCTTCCGTCCTGTTGCTGTCGGTTTTCCCCTATAAGGGTTTCGTGGAATGACGCCTGCGGAAGCCTTGCCTCCCCCGCTGCCGGGCACGACACATGGCCGATTGGGCCGAGTCCCGCAGTTGCCAGAACCCATATTCTCTATTGTGTCGATTATTATATTCCTGGGAATGATAATTGAGGTGGTTTCCCGTTGCCTTCCTCAATAGTTTATCTAACGTGACACCATCACTGGCCGCCCCACCTGGGTCAGACGCCTTTGAAGCCTTTAGCTTTACCTTTCGTTTGGCTCCTAACCTTCGACCTATCTGGCATGGCTTACCCTACCAGGAGAAATTATTATTACTCCAGCCAGCACAGGTCTAGGGGTCATCGGAACGCACAAGCCCTTCCACCACGTCAAGGTTGTAGTCCATGGGCGGGCGACATAATAAATATATCATGTTATATTAAATGGCAATCCCACATGTATTGCAATATTTCCTTTTTGAAACTGCTCCGAGTTCTTATATTTCCCGGATAGAAGGTGATCCAGCTACTGTCGAAATTCTGCTTTGTTTTAACAGCTCATATTCATAACCTTATCATATTCACTACTTTTCACAAAAATTACTTTTACAATGATGAAAACTCGCATGACATCTAAGTTTTTAAAAACTAATGTGTATTCTGAACGCAGAAATCTACCATTTCCGAATTGTTACCATGATAAGTTTACCTAAGTTGATATAGTTGCAATTGGTGACGTTCTTACTTCTACTCTAGAGATGGATTATAAAAACCTTGAGCGAAGAAGAATTTAGTTAACGTGTACGAATTCAAACCATTAATGTCAGTATGGTGTCGTTTGCAGCTATTCAATCCGTTTGATGATGGACTCCTGCCCTATTTTTTTTTTAATTCTCTGCTGTTACAAACTCATTACCATATATCGTAGCTTCCCCTATCCTTATCTACGCCGAATACATTTGCCTTACATCCATCCACTACGCCACCTACATGCCACAGAAGTAGGAAACAACATGCGACAATTTGAACCTGGCGGAAATAAAATTATGCCAAAGTTAATTATAAAATATTCCCTTCAGCAGGCTCTAACTCGTCATCCATCCTATAAAATATTAATTTTCTTATTTTTAAAATGCATTCATTCCTTTGCCCTTTCCATAAATATTCAAATCATATTTCCTACGAAATCATTATCCATTCTACAGCGTTCTGTTGTGCCGGCACACCGAAGGACTTCGTAATGGTGTGCTGCACGTATGCAATATGAAAGGTATATTCCTTTCAAGAAGAGGTTCTATGAGTAGATCGCTAATAATAGGGAAAGCGAGTCAAGGGTATTACTAGGCTTTGGTTTGCTTGAGGTATGAATACACATACATACCTATGTTTATTCATGACTAGTGGCATGCTGACGAAAATGCCCCAAAGCCAACCGGTAGAGTGCGATGCGATGTCACTAGCGATGATGTTCAAAATGTATCATTGGCCTCATCGTACGTATCACGGCAGGAGAAATCGTAAAAGAGGATTGGAGAAATCACTATTAGCACCAATGGGTGAAAGATGTATTTTTTTCTGTGAAAGATAAGTCACCAGAATAACTGAAAACAACCGTTTATTTTTGTAAAGTTAGTAAGTAATTTTTTGTCAAATTATAAGTAGCCTATGATGTTGTTATCATTTTATAAAACTCTAATTTAACTGTTCTTTGTGTTAATTACAGCTCTACACCAATGCGTAGAGAAGTATTTTCCACCTAGATGCCTGATTGTTTGATATGTATCTGTATTCAGCATAAATTGCATATTTTGAAATATGTAACATATTCATAGGTTACTAACAATCAAGTAAAACTTAACTCTGATGTTGTATACCTGGTGTGGAATCGCACCATGCCACGCACAATAGTGGTGGCACACATGGTGCCGTGCAAGAGTAGAAAAAGTGGAAGCAAAGTACTGTCGTTGTAAGCATGGAATTTTCTCTAATTTTTTCCGGCAACAACAAAAGAAAATACCAGATTCATAAACACATATCCAGTAGAATAAATATACCATATTCTACTTACGAAAAGTAGGCGAAGCATGTCAAGGCAGGACAGAACTCACAAAGCAGTATATATTATATATCAGCCTTTCTGAAGGCAACACGATTGGTCCACCGTTATGGGATTAGGAAATACTTTCTTGCTTTACGAATTTTTTCGATCGCAAAAAAATTGAAAAGAACACCGAATCAGTTATAACCGCTATTCGGGGGTCTTGATAAAATCCGCTAATACCGAAGACAGTAATATCAGTAGTCAATAGGAATAAGATACCATAGAAATAAACGCTGTAAAAATAATTATGTATGCACAGGCATAACATGTTTTCCATTTTTAAAAGCCACCTAACGAAAGCGTATCTCGAGCGGCCTGTATTAAAAAAAGCTAGCGATTGTCATTTGTTTATTCGCTTAGGCAATTCTCATGTAGAAGCATTTTTCAACCACAAGGATATAAGTGTCTAATGACTCGGTGTAGTCTTACGTTTTATAAAACCGTGAAACTTCACGAAAAAAATTGGGCGTCTAATTTCGTCATCAATTTCGAACGCCACTTTCATATACACGTTCTCACTGTCGCCCATTTCAATTCGGATTGATGGTGCGTTAAGGAAGGCACGGTGGTTAAGGATCTCATTTGACATGGCGTGCGTTTTCAAAATCAGAAAAGTCACTCCTCATCATTTTGCTCATTTCCAGTTAATAAACCCATGGAGTTGAATTATTTACTTTTTGTTCTGATTTTAAGTTTGCCAAGTGCGGAGCAAAAGGCGCGAGGAATCGAGTAAATAAAATGTATCTATTCATCACATCAGTATTAATTCATCTTTCTCAACTAGTCAGTGCTACCTGTGTTGACCCACAGTGTTCCTTTCAATTTAACTATTCCGTCATTCCGAGAATGACCTCCCTTTTATAACCCAGAAGAGTACAATCAATACAAGGGCATTCCCCATAAAGATGGCATGCTGTCATCGCCAATGGACAGATCCTTGTCACACAAAAAACAGTAGTATTGACGTATAATCTTTTGTACTTACACATGGTTGGTAAACCATGTCCTAGTTTGAAAACATTATTTCGTTTTATGGGGAAGATTTGGATCAATATACAGAGGATAGAAGGGGAATGGGAGCTGTGAAAGTCAGAAAACATGATAACTGCGTCATAAATGTCAGCGGTAGCAATCTGTGACAAACATGTCGTCCCTAGCATTCACAAGTTAATGACTATTTTATTTTATTTATATTTTATTTGCACTTACTTAAGCACCAGGGAGGGGATTTTCAACATCAATGGGACTGTAAGGACCTGCTTGCAAAGCAAAACCTTTGAAAATCGATTTGTTGGGCTTGCCTTAATGTCCAAGCGAAATATAAGTAAGCAATGATAGTAACTTACTGCCTCATAAACTTTAGCTAAATCTAGAAACCTTATCATTAAATTTTGAATGTGATAGCCAATTATTATGTTTATTTCAGCTGATGAAGATACAATTAACAATAATTAAAAATATTATCCACACAAGTATGCAAAATGCATAAATTATATCGCGTACTTTGTGTGAAAAATCCACATAATTTGCAAAACTTAAGCTATTAAAATAAAATAGTGCTTGAGTTACACTTATGTATCTATCCCTCTTTTAAGAGCATGGGAATATGAGCAATTATGTACGAATAAATGACAGCCATTTTTAAATTTTATTTATGTACGTGTTTTCATTGCTAATTTATTTAATAATTTTCAGATACACAATTTTAGTTTCAATAGTTCTCAGTTTTACACAATGAAATACAACAAATCTCATTGACATATTCAAACTTTTCCAATCTGCAGAAGAGATTTTTTTAGTAATTTAAATAATACAAGTTAATTGGTAACAATATTCTTCAAACGAAATATCTGAATTTGGTTCCTTGGAAAATATTACATACTTTAATTATTAATTAGGTAATATACCAGTTAAGGTAGGTTTTTGGATGGACACAACTATCAAATAAATATTTTGTAACTCCAAACAAAACCCAATCCAGCAACCTAAACTACATCAGGTCCCTCTTCATCTCGGTGTACTTCTTTCCTCCCTTCATCCCGTCCAACATCCCTATCCTGTTTCTACCCTTACCTCGCTTGCCCAACATTCTCCCCTCTATTACCTTCTTCAACATTCCACTACCGCTCAATACGCCTTCCATCCATTTTTCCTGCCTCCATACGATTTCTCTCAACAAACACCTCTCCTCACCCACCATCTCTAGTACTTCCTCGTTTGTTTTCCTTTCGGTCCATTTCACCTTCTCCATTCTTCTCCACACCCACATTTCAAAAGCCTCCAATCTACGTCTATCCTCCTGCTTCAGTGACCACGTTTCCGCGCCATACATAGCTACGCTCCATATCAGAGTTTTTACGAGTCTTGTCTTAACATCCCTACTCAACGTCCCCGTCATCAACTCCCTCCTCCTTGAGAAAGCCTCCTGTCCTAGCGCAATTCTTCTCCTTACGTCCCTACCACTTTGACCGTATTGGTCCAAAACACTTCCGAGATATGTAAACTGCTCTACCTGCTCTATTCTTTCCCCGCCTATTTTAATATTTAGCTTAGCCTTTTTCTTTCTGGAAAATCGTATAATCTTTGTTTTATTAATATTGATTCTCATCCCATATTTATCGCACTGAACCTCCAATTCACTCAGCAATGCTTGCAACCCCTTGGCTGACTGAGCAACTAATGCTTGATCATCAGCAAACCTAACCGATTTTACGAATTCCCCTCCGACTTTCATTCCTACCTCCAGTTCTTCCCATGCCTCTTTAATCATTTCCTCTACACATACGTTGAACAGCACCGGTGACAATGGGCAACCCTGCCTTACACCTCTTCCTAACACTGCCCATCCGGACTCTCCGTTCCCCACTCGCACCTGAGCAGTCTGAGACATGTACAGGTTGCGGATCAGTCTCCTGTCCCTCCAATCCATTCCTATTTTCTGCAATACACGCATTAATTTTTCCCAATTCACTCTATCGAACGCTTTTTCGAAATCTACAAAACAGGCAAAAACGTCCTGATTGTATTCTATATTCCTCTCGACTAGTGATCTCATTACTGCAATGGTATCACGCGTACCTCTTCCTTTCCTAAACCCAAACTGATCATCCCCTAAGTAATCATTTGCCTTACTCTCTATCCTTTTGTTGATGATCCTGAGAATAACTTTAGCTGCGTGGGATATCAAACTTATTGTTCTGTAATCCTCACATGACGTAGCCTTTGCCTTTTTTGGAATAGGAACTAACACCGATATCACAAAATCTTCCGGCCAGATTCCTTCCTCATAGATACTACGAATCAGTCCATACATGGCCTTCTTCCCACCTTTTCCTAAACATTTCAACATTTCTACAGGAATGTTGTTCACCCCCACAGCCTTATTTGCTTTCATCTCCTTTAATGCCCTTTCTATTTCATCGTCGAGTATGCCTGGACCTAAGCTATCTTCTTCTGCGTCATGTTCCTTTTCTATGTCTAACCCTGTCGGCCTAAGTTCTTTACCATACAGTGTTTCTATATATTCCTTCCATCTCTCTTGGATTTTTCCTGGTTCAACTATTATCTCACCACACTTATCTCTAACTGTTAGCACAGATCTTGCCTTCTTACTTCCCGATAATAACTTAACCTTGCTGTATAGAGCACCAATTTCACCCTTCTTCTGTAAATTTATTACATACTTATTTCTTTGCAAATGATTGCATATATAATATACGGATTTTTCATGCGCAGAATAATGTAAGCCTATTTGTAATGACTCTCTTTGGAATTTGCGAATTTCAATCGCGAAGATTTTGGCAGTCGCATTTGAAGTTAGAAATGACTTCATCACGTTTGTTTTGTTTGAAATCTTTGAAAACGTTTGCAGGAGTCCTCGTTGGACACTCTCTTCAGGAACGTATTCATACTGAAATCCTAGTATACGAGAGAGAGAAGCGGAATACAGAAGTCACACTGAAAGGACGGAAATTAGAGCAAGTGGATTCCTTCACCTATCTCGGAAGTGCCATCTCATGGGACTGAAGAAGTACTACAGATCTCAAGCGAACAACAGATCAAACTAAGAGAGCATTCACAACAAAAAGAGGACTGCTGTGTTCAAAGAAGATAAAACTACAAACGAGGAAAAAACACGTGAAAAAATTCGTACGGAGCGTGGCACTCTATGGGTCAGAAGCATGGGCCATGGGAAAAGTAGACCAGATAAGGCCAGGAGCCTTCGAAACCTGGTAGAGGAGGAGGATGCTTAAGATCAAATGGACGGATAAAATTAGAAATGAAGAAGAAAACAGAAGAATAGATGAAGGACGGGCCTCATGGAACACAATAGAGAAAGGAAGAACCAGATGAATTGGCCACACCCTGAGGCTCAATGGATTCGTGGAGAATATAAGATAAGGAAAAATTGAGGGAAGGCCAAGGGACAAATAGGTGAGATAAATAAAGAAGAGAGCAAAATATAAAAATATCAGGAAGTAAGCCAATTAGCATTAGATAGGGTGGGATGGAGGGCTACAGGAAAAACCGCTCTACCCACAAAATAAAATCTTGGAGACGCCCCTGATCCACATTGATCAACCTGAAGGCTGGTTTGGTGGGTGAAGGCAGAGCTCACCTCGAGCTAAAGGGGTGCGAAATTTACACTTTCAGAGAAAGTGAGCTGGTGCCTTTCCCTGTACCACACTTCGAATTTAGTGCCTTTCCCTGTCTCCCACGAAGTTCTAATCGCTATAGAACCATTAACTTGCATAAAAACGTAAATTTTTGCGCAAAGACAAAAAAATATTGCATGATACAAACATTTTGGTACAACTCAGGCTTGAAAAATTCACCATGGTGAGTAATTAGTATCTTGCCCTAATACTCAAGCATTTCACCAGCTGGCCTTCAGCTTTTTCTTTCTTCGAAATTCTCACTGCTACTGCAACCTCATATTTACCTTCATTGAATACCATGAATTCAATGTCATAACCTTTTTCCAGTTTCATAATGCATTTGTTGATATATGCATATACATATAGATGATGGCATCTATGTCAAAATTAATCAAATTCTAAAAATTCTCCATTTAATAGTATTTAACTTGGCAGTGGTTACACATTATTGCCACTGTTATTCTTTCATACACGCTGTACAGTATACGTACAGTACACACAAGTGTATACATGTATAGTAATGAACATAGTGTTACACTTATCCATTTGCCTTCTCCCTGCTTTCGCCTTTTTACCTTATCACAAAACAGTTTCTTGGTTTCTTCAAAATAATTTTGCAATTTTTATGTTTCGGTCATTCCGCCTGACTTTCTTTCACGATCTTTTTATACATATATTCCCTTCGTAAAGATCATACAATATCTTCCGACATTCTCCTAAGCCTGAAACCACCCTCGTATATGCTACCTCTTTCATTGTATTCTCAGAATTTCAGTTATTTATAGCACATTTAATTTTCTCAATCACACATTTTTCCAACACACCTTCAGTATATTCAGTATTCACTGCTTGAGAATCATTCAAACTTCAATTTGCTATATACGAGCGTATATTTCTCATTCTGCCTAATTCTAGTTCAGATTATCGAGCGTGCATCCATATTGCATCGTTATATTTTCGTCCTGCAGTTTTTCGAGTTTAATTCTAAACTGATTTTGCCCTCTTAACCTTCCTTGTCACTAACTTCTCAGATTTATTCTTTAAACTGCCGAATAGTGCTCTGTTTCGTATTCAGCGTATTTCATTACCCTCGTGCCTTTCACTAACGATCCCCTTCTCTCATGATGTTCAACAAAATCAATAATGCTCCAGGAATCGCCCCTTTCCATGCATATAAATGAATATATTTGTCCTTGAACCGTGTAATCAAGAAACTTTAACCTGTTTCTATGCGTTTACTGGACAAATTTTCACCATTATCTCTCATGCCGAGGGCCCCTATTTTTCTAAGGAATCCATTTTGGCATCAATCATTCGTTCAAGCATTAGAAAACATCAAAGTCTCCTCTTTCACTAGGATCACACTCATTTAAAAGTTCTCATGATTCACTTCAGAACTCATTTTTACGCTTTTTATCTTGCCATCCATCCCCTGACAAGCTACATTAAATGCTCTTATTATACAAATTTTATGCAAACTCAAGAGGAACCTAACCTCCTAACTCAGGGGACTGTAACTCGCATTTTCTTGCACGTATCTTAGCTCTCTAGAATCAAACCACACACAGGCTACCATGTAAGCACGCTATAAGCTCCTGGCAACAACGCCAAACTGCCGTCATCAATTCCAAGAAAAACACGCTCCTTTCCCTTGCTTCAAATAGACTGGGAGCAGCCATTCGTCTAACAAATATTTCGTTCGGTAATTTATTTTACTTTCCACGCACACCTTCTTATTCCAATTTGAATTCCAATGGCCTAGCTATCTGGCACTTGAAGGGTCTGTTACGACCTATTCCATCAATAGGCTGTGATTAACCAAATTGGTGCTTAAAAGAAAAACAAAAAAAACCTGCATCACCATATCGGTAAAGGCATCACTTTTGGAGACTATATTTGTACGTTCGCAACACTTAAATAACTGATCCATCTTATCATTTGAATCTGGGTTTTGTAAAGCATCAGTTGTAGGTGTGTGACTTTGTAGAATTTACCCATTTTAATTGGTGAAATAATTTGTAAATTGTCCAAACTTATTTGTTGAAGTAGTTAACCAGTTTCGACGCCTTCACATCGTTGTCAAAAGTACAATGATAACATCCAATGGTGCCCAAATTATACACCCGTGAGATTGAGGAGCGGGAAGTGTTGAAAAAAAGGGAAGATGAGTTAGAATACTTCACTTGGATAAAGCAATGAGTTAAATGAAGGTCAACTCACAGTATTCATCTAACGCCTCCCGTTAAACTATTACTGTAAAGTACGTTTGAGGGGGAAGATGGGTATGAAAATGTGGTGATGAGTTTGACGGAGCAATACCAATCAATATTTTTTTAAAAAATTAATTCGTGGCTAAAATGGTAAAAAATACCATTAAAAGTCAAGTTACCTATCAGTGCCACAGATATGCGCAGTTACGGGGATAAAATCAGAATTGTGCTTTTTTTCCAGGAAAGGTTTTGTAATTACAGAATTATTGCTACATTATACATTATCAATTCATTTCTCCATTAGTTGCTGCCCTGCTGACGCAATTATCACATGGCGAACAGGATTTCTTACCTCACGTTCCATATGAATAATGGTAATCCTTTAGGAACCGTGGTCCTATTGCCAGAACTATTAATTGCATTGAGAGACATGAATTCACCTCGGCAATCTACTCTCCGGGTGACTTAATATTGGAAAAACTTCTGCCTAACGGTGTTTACATTCATGAGAAACATCGAAAATGTACGAGTGAGATTTTAATGACATTTACACATTTTTTTTTGTTTCCAAGAAAAAAAGAAGTTTGAAAGGCTACCATTTGGAACGCTGAATAACGTCAGTCAGAGGGGCCATGACGAGGTACCTGAACGAGGTTTATGTTAATACCTTCCAGGAAGCGTACCGCGACTGGCAGAGATGGTGGCATCGGTGTCGGTGCATATGAGTGTTATTTTGAAGAATTTTAGTAATTTGTACTTTGATCTTCAATAATTTTTTCTCCATACTTATTCTACTTATTTTTGGGACAGTCACTGTTCTCCATGATTGACCTTATTACCATCTTATGCATAAGAATTTTAACCATGTGTTGTCCTTTACTTGTTCGAGTCGTGTGAAACTCTTTTGTTTGATATGCATAATTTCTTTCTTCAGTTCTTCGTACCTTCTACCTGCCTTCATAGCGTCGAAAAATCCTATTGTCTACCTTCTTTTTCGTTGACCACACATTCCTCATTCCATTACGGCCTTCAGCCTCCCGCTATCTCTCAATATTTCCTCCGTTTCCGCTCTTTGGATTTTCACCTAGGAGGTTCATCTTTCGTCCCACCGCATTTAGACCTTCGCTCGTAATCTCCCTATTCTAATCTATTCTAATTAATACTACCATTTCGTAAGTCTCTAATCTAGACTCATTCTCTAATCTCTAAGACTAGTTTTACAGCATATCTCTCACCAATTCCCTTCTTTTAAATGCTTAATTCGCTGACACTATCCTTATCCTATTTTCTCCACAACTACTTACGCCATTTACCGCCAAAACTCTTCTCAAATACAAAATATACTCTAATTTATTCCCACCTACAAAATTTACTGTTTAATTAAGCTTACCTAGTACTCAAGACTAGAATAACTTTCATTTTCTTGGGGTTGATCATCCCATTCTCATCGCGTTGATCCTGTGAAACACTCAACAGTAACTACAACGAATCGTCTGTTTGACAAACTGTGCGTGGTCATCTGCAAACCTGACTTAATCACCTCGCCACCCTCTTATATTCCCATCTTAAACCTTTCCAATATCACCAGTAATATTTATTCAGCATATTTGTTAAAAAGCATGACGATAATGGACAACCCTTTCTCACAATCCTACGTATCACTGCCCATCTTGATTTTGCTTCTACTACCTTTACCCGTGCTGTCTAATTCATCTACAAATTCCGATCAATTCGTCTTCCCCTTCCGTCTACTCGTATATGCCGTAATACTTCCATCAAATTTGTCCAGTCTACGTCCTCGAACTAACCCCTTTTCAAAGCTCACGAAACCTTCAAAGACATGCTCATTATATTCCATATTCCTTTCTACACCGGTTCTCATTACCGCCATGCCACCAGTTTGTTCCTCTCCACCCTATAAACACAAACCGAAACTCGCATAAATAGTTGTTTGCACTATGATGTAGTCTACCGTCTACCTATGCCATCTAAGTATTTTTTCACTACGATTACTCGCTCGCAAAACTTCTTCTACTGCATATGAAATTGAACGTCCTGTAGTCCTCACGTACTGTTCATGTCTTAAATGGAAATCAAAATTGGCACAATTAAGTCTTACAGCCAACAGCACGGCGTGGAACATAAACCTTTAAAACGTGGTGTTGGAGGGGAATTCTGAAGATTAAATAGACAGATAAAGTGAGGAACGAGGAATATAGAAGAGCAAAAGACGAAAGGACCATATGGAGAATTCTACGGTAAATGAGAAGCAGATGGATAGGAGACCTTGAGGCGCAATGGATTAGTTATAAATATAATAAAAAGAAAATTTTCAGGAAAGGTTCCACGGAGAAGGCCAAGAGACAAGTACAAAAGGCAAATTAATACTTACGTAAAACAGAGAAGCTATCAGGAGGTGGTATGGAGGTCTGCAGTATATCAATCTTAGGACTGAAATACTTTCTGATGATGATAAGTCCACAGTAAAAATAAGAAACACCAGGTTGGCCGACAAATACCAAATTAATTAAGTGCAGCATGTCCAGCTGATATCCGAGTCCCCAGACGTGTTCCTCGTACACATACGCCTACAATGGTGTCCAACGCATGTGCTAGCTAATTCAGGCGAAATACTATACATAAGCTTATCATAACGATTCAGAGGCAAAGTTCTATGGACCCTGAAGAAATTAATACCATTTCAAGAAAACGCATACGAGTTCAAATCACACCATAAAAAATGAATACCAAATGGCATGCGTATTAATAGAATACCTGATGATGACCTCATAGGTAAATTTAGTTGTGTTTACTTTTATTTTCTCTATTTATATGCAGTCATCACTAAGTATTCTTTTTAATGCATGATTTTGAACTCGGATGCCAATTGTGTTTTCCAAACAGAATATCCTTTGTATTTGAGCCCTACCTCCTGAGGAACTTTAATGATTTCTCCCCGCGGTCATTATTCTTCCCCAATCGCATTCCCCTACCACTCTACCATCTCTCCCTTCACCAATTGTCGCGTTACAATCCCCCATTATTATCAATTGTTTCCTTCAAGGAACACTTGCAAATATTTCTTCTAATTGATAGCATACCCTGTCTATTTCTACCTCCCAATGGTTCATCGTTGGCATGTGGACCTGAATAATAAAGTTCATCGGTTCATCTTTACTTCTAGAGATATTTTACGTATTATTAAGCTGCCCTATGTTTACCCAGTCTCTTCCAAACTCTGTGTTCAATATTACTGCCATCACTCTCTGGCTATCTTCTCCTCCGAGGTTCTTTTCCCGAACTCTTGCTTAATATTTTCTAAATTTCCTCAGCTCAATATAGTCCAGACATTCCTATTCCCTAAGATAACTGACACGGTCCTCTTCGAAGCTTCTGATTCCGCTTTTCAAGGATTTCGTTTGTTGACGACAACGGAAGCCTTTTCCTCTGCCAGGCACGAGAAAAGGGCTCAGTGTTTTGACTCTCCAGGTCTAATATTTATAATTGTGCTCATAAAAGTATCGCTAACAATTTTTTCCTGACGTGTGGGTGAAGTGCTAAATTCAGACTGTTAGTTAAGTGTACGACTTGATCGCAGATCGTATTGTCATTGATAATATGACAGTGCACACCATTATCACAGAAAATTTGGCGATGCGAAAGATCGATACGCTAAACCCGTCCCGAAGGTTTTGACGGATGACCAGGGTAGAGTCGAGTGCCTTCTCGCGAAGACCCACAACGACATCACGATGATTCCCCAACCCCCTTATAGTTCCGACTTGGCGCCAGGAAACCAAATCTTATTCCCAAAAGTGAAATTCTCCCTCAAAGGATACCACCATGGCACCCTAAGTACCATCAAAGAAGCTTGCACGCGTACCCTTAAGGGCCTGTCAGAATTCGCCTACAAGGTAGCCTTCGACTCGTGGAAAAACCGCTGGCAAAATGTATCGACGCTCAAGGGATGTGCTTTGAAGAATTATATGAAATAAATCTACTCTTCCGAAACTTTTCTAGACACTTTTTACACCAACCTTGAAAGTTCGTGGGATAAATGTTTGAGGTTGTTTCTCGGTATCTTACTCAATAGTGTTTTAATAAGACACCACCCAAATGGTCGCCGCATATGGCTGTGACGCCATTGCAACTGCCACACCAAGGAACAGACGCTGTATGCACTCACTTTCATCTGGGTCGTACCCATCGACCTTTCTGGCATGGGTGACCCTACCAGTAGCAATCACGTGTCTTTGTTCCCGCCAGCAGAGCTCTGGGTACTCCGAACTCAGGATATGTATACAAGTGTGTATGTATGTATGTATATATATGCATGTGTATATATATATATATATATATATATATATGTAAATATATATATATATTTTTTTCTTATAGGTTTCCCCCACCTTTCCTCACCTAACCCCCAAACCCCTCAACCCTTACCCTTCCCTCATGGTGCTACACCCCCTGCCACACACCTTTTTGGTGGCTCGCAGGGTATTTATGTAGATGTAGATGAACTCACAAGCCCTTCCACCACGTCAAGGCTGTACTCAAACGGAAAGGAGAGGGCGGATATTGCATTTAATTAAATTAGTGGCGAGGCCGAAACTGTTTACCTCTGAAGCTTCTCATTTCTAAATCTACATCCATACAATAGTCCGCAAGCCGTCGCAAAGACGTGTGACAGTATACTACATCTAATCCAACACTCCCACAAATACATGGCACCACGTGATGGTGAAAGGGGGCGACCGGAGATCATTCATGAAAAATATGTTACACTCATTACAATTGTTATACTGTTAGTACACACTCCACTGGCTGTACTAAAAACGCACGTAAGGAATCCTATTAGAAAGGGCGGGCTAATACGCAAAGCAGTTACCAAATATCAGATAGTATTCCACTCACACAGGACAGACAATTCACAAATAAATTAGATCTATACGTTTATTTATTTACACGACGCCCCAGCATCCGGCCTCAGGGCGCGTGGCGGGGGGCGTTCAAACCACAGAGAACTATTTTCCATAGAAATGCTCATCCCATTTTTTCTCCACGCAAATTTATTAAACTATCTCGTAGAAAAATATTTTTTAGCCAATTCGCTTGCCTGCCAAATTTATCCCTCCTAATGTTCACCTCCAACTCGCCTACATCTCGTACACAAATACTCCGCAATCTAACAAAAAGGTGTGTGGTAGGGAGTGTATGCACCAGGTGGAAATAAAGTGATGAAGTAGAGGGAGGGTTTAAGGGGTGACGGAAAGGACAAAAATACCCACTTAAAATCCCTTAAAGGAGATGCATGGTGGTGCATACATACATGTGTACCCAATCATGAAATAGAGTGCGACTACGTCCACAATAAACAAAAACATGCTAATGCACACCGACGCGATGCATCCATTCATGCAAAACTTATTTTTAACTACACTGAGGTAAATATATATCACCATCATCAGTATTTCAATCCTAGGATTGGTTTACTTCATCCCTCCATTCTGCTCTGTTTAATGTCAATTCCCTCAATCCTTGATACATTCCCTGTTTTACGTCCTTCTTAATTTGTCCTGTGTACATGTCTCTTGGTCTTCCTCGTGGAATCTTCCCTTCTATTTTTCCTTCTACGATAGTATATTCCTGATCAAGCCATTGTGCCTCAATGTGTGTCCAATCCATCTATTTCTTGTTTGACGTAGAGCTCTCCATATGGTCCTGTCCTCTTATGCTCTTCTATATACTTCCTCGCTCCTTACTTCGTCTGTCCGTTTCATCTTCATCATTTTCCTCCAGCACCATGTTTCAAAAGTTTCTATTCTTCCCTGGTCTACTTTTCCGATGTTCAAAGTCTCGGAACCATAGAGCGCCATGCTCCACACGATAGTCTTGACGAATTGTTTCCTTATTTCGAGCTTTAGGTTCATTGAACATAGTAATTGGCTCTACTTAATGAATGCGTTCTTAGTTTGGGCTATTCTTCGCTTGATATCGGTCGAACTTATTCCATCCTATATTATGCTGTTGCCCAGGTAGATGAAGGATTCCACTTGCTCTAGTTTCACCCCTCGAATTGTGATATCTGCCTTCAGTTTCTCTCTTCCGCACACAAGGATTTTAGTTTTCTTCGTGTTGATGTTCATATGATATTCCCCCCGTATTTGATCGATAGCACTTGAGTCGCTTGCAGGTCCTCTCGCGTTACCGCCACTACTGAAATGTCATCTGCAAACCGGAACATGTTCATTTCTTCTCCATTTACCTTGATTCCTTTGATACCCAATTTTTGTGTTTCTTTTATTGCCTCTTCCAGGTATACGTTGAATATTGCTCGTGAGAGGATCCATCCTTGTCTTACTCTTTTGTTTATTTTGGATTCTTTTTTTCTTCCATTCTTCGTTCGTATTGTTGTAACGTGATTCTTGTAGAGATTATGGATAATTCTTCCATCGTTGTAGTCCAATCCAAGCGCTTCTAGTATCTTGAACATATTGTTCCATTCGACGTTGTCGAAGGCCTTCTCCAAGTCCATGAATGCTACTCCTGGTGCCTTGTTGTTTCTCAGGTCTGCCACGGTTCTCCCGAATTCGCTTCGTAATATCTGCGGATTCCGATCGTCTTTACTTCTCATGGTTTCATCTTTAATTGCGCCATCTTCTAGTGGTTTGGGAACTTGATAAAGAACTTTAATGTATTCTTTCCATCTATTAGTTAGTATAAATCCAAATTAGTTAGTAGTTAATTATTTAGTATTCATTACCTATTAGTATTTTCCATTAGCGGCTCGGATGTTTTGCGATGTTGTTTTTCTTTCCCGGAAATGCCTCTTCACTAGTTCATAAGCCATCTCGCTATTTCCATTTTTCATGTGGTCATTAATCTCCTAGAAGCAGCATTCTATCTATTCTTCCTTTGCCATCTTGCACTCTCGTATGACCTGGTTCCGCAACTGTTCATAGAGGTCTTCTTCACTTTCATTTCTTGGATTCTTGTATTTTCATCTTTCGTCTATGAGACCCCTTATTTGAGCTGTTATCCATAGATATTTCCGCCTTACTCACAATTACGAGCTCATCTGCAGCTTCGATAATTATATTCTTTATTTCTATCTATTGACTCTCAGTGCTGGTATTTTCATTATTTCCTTCGAACAAGGCACTAAGAATCACGAGTACATGCATTTACGAATGCACTTGATGTTTAAGCAGCGCTTAATCTTGCTCTCGATTTTAACAACATTGACCTCTATTTGTTACTACGTGTATGATGATTTCTGATTGTTCCGAGGAAAGAATGAATATTTATCTACCTGTACTGGACTCAATTTATGCGATTTTCCAGAAATAAAAAGGCTAAGCTAAATATTAAAATAGGCGGGGAAAGAATAGAGCAGGTAGAGCAGTTTACATACCTCGGAAGTGTTTTGGACCAATACGGTCAAAGTGGTAGGGACGTAAGGAGAAGAATTGCGCTAGGACAGGAGGCTTTCTCAAGGAGGAGGGAGTTGATGACGGGGACGTTGAGTAGGGATGTTAAGACAAGACTCGTAAAAACTCTGATATGGAGCGTAGCTATGTACGGCGCGGAAACGTGGTCACTGAAGCAGGAGGATAGACGTAGATTGGAGGCTTTTGAAATGTGGGTGTGGAGAAGAATGGAGAAGGTGAAATGGACCGAAAGGAAAACAAACGAGGAAGTACTAGAGATGGTGGGTGAGGAGAGGTGTTTGTTGAGAGAAATCGTATGGAGGCAGGAAAAATGGATGGAAGGCGTATTGAGCGGTAGTGGAATGTTGAAGAAGGTAATAGAGGGGAGAATGTTGGGCAAGCGAGGTAAGGGTAGGAACAGGATAGGGATGTTGGACGGGATGAAGGGAGGAAAGAAGTACACCGAGATGAAGAGGGACCTGATATAGATTAGTTTGCTAGGTGGGGAGTTACAAAATGTTTATTTGATAGTTGTGTCCATCTAAAAAACCTACATTAACCGGTAGATTACCTAATAATAACTGGACTCAATCTCCGGTATCTCATATTTATGGTCTGACCTGCCCAAATAATCTGGGGTCATAATAATATCCTTTGGTTATACTTGGGGCCTAAATAAAGCGAAATAGCACCTCTCTTGAATTTCTTTCGCATTATATTGCTCCACTACGCGGAAGGAAGGAATAAAAATGCACATCAACCACACATGATATAAACACAGTAATCAACCTGAAGGTCGGTTTGGTAAGTGATGGTACAGTTCACCCAGCGCTAAGACCGACGGCGTTTGAAATTCACACATCAGGGTAGGTGGGGCCAAATCCTTCCACTGTGCCGGATATGGTTTCCCAGGAAGATCTGGTACCCGAAAAATCACACAGCTTGGGTGGAGCTGAGGGTGCCCAGAGAGGCTTTCCCGGGAATGGAACCCGAGACCACCGGTCAGTTATCTAACTCTCTACCCCTGGACTACCGCGAACCCCACATATGATAAACCGATACCATAATTAGACAGGTAATACAAAACCGGAAAACCAGAAGGGGAAAAATTTATAAAGCTAGGGCCATTCAACTTGAGGTCCCTACCCGTGATTCAAGCGGGTGCTAAGCGGCATTCGTGTTAGTTCTAATTATTCAGTGACAATCCAATATTGTCCGTGGGAAGGAGTCCTTGAGTCTACATCAATACCTCGCGATCCACCAAAGAGGTGTGTGGCAGGGGGTGCAAGTACCAGTTGGGATGGGTAAGGGATATAAAGGGAAAAAATATTCACTAAAATCTCAAAATAACCTGCAAATTTGTAATATGCTGGCGGAAAACTTAGATGAAAACAAAAAAATGAACCGCACTTTGACGACAGATCTCCACCATACCAAGGCAGGTCATTCACAACTGGAAAGTAAAAAGAGGGAAGTTCTATTAATTAATGGAGATGCACCTCACGGCCCCTGGCCCTTAAGTCACTGGTAGAGAATCACGCCTCGCGAGTCTGCGCGGTCTGGCGTCCATTTCTCGAATTTCGTATACAAGCTCCAAACGACCAACCAACTTATATTGGTACATGAATAATTGACGAGACCTCTGTACTGAAACGAACGGCTAAGAATTCATTTGAAAAGGTCAACCTAATGTTAAATTGTATTTTTGTTAATGATTCCCAACCCAAGCCTAGATGATTTTGTCGCACTTTCCCTTTTTCCGTAAAAGTTTTTAACAACTCAGGCTGCCCTGCGATGAACCTTCTCAATTTCCCAAATTAGGCCTTTTTCTGTCGGATCCCATAACTAAAAGCAAATTCTATATGAGGTCTTATGAGAGCTTGGCAACAACCTTCCTTAACCAATCCTTCCTTCCTCTTGCCAACAATGCGGCTGATGAATCCCAATTTTATTATTAGCTTGCCAGCAAATTTTATGTATGTTGGGGCCCCATGATATGTCGTCAGTGATGGTTACGCCTAGGTATTTTACCGAATAAACCACTTCTAGATGGACTCCAGCAAGTTTTTACACGAAATCTGTGGATCTTTTAACGAGGCTTACCACTGAATATATGCTATGGTTTAATGTAAATCCCCATTTTATACGTCATTTCGAAATACAATCTAGATCCCTTTCTAGTATTAATAGGTCCTCTTGCATAGAAATCTTACGATAAATTACCGTGTCATCCGCGAACATCCCAATCTTACTATTAACTTCGAGGTTCAAATCACTCACAAATATCAAGAAAATCAGAGCCCTGATTACACTTCCTTGAAGTACACCAGAAATAACTCGTAGGCCATCAGAACTAACTCAGTCCAGTCCTCAGTTCCCGTTCTGACAGAAAATCTTTCACCCAATATTGCGCTTATTAATGTGGGGATTGAGATGGTGCGGTGGCTACCGTACTGACCACACATCCAGAGGGCCCGGGTTCGAATCCTGGAGACGGCAGATCTTTTTCTGTGGTACCCCGAGCCATACTTAAGGTGCTTTGTGGAGAGTACTTTGAGTGAGTATGCCGTCCGTCGGATGGGACGTTAAACTGCGGACCCCTTGGCGCATTTCGTTAAGAGCAGGCAAATGCCGACGCCAGGTTTCTCCCCACCCGTCCCATCCAGCCCTAATGGCGGAAATGACAAGCTGTCTGTCGCCTCTTATTTATGCATGCGAGCTTTATTTTACAAATTAGTTGATCACGGGGAACTTTTTCAAATACAAAAACCAGCACCAACCTGGGGAAACCCACACTCTCCCGGTAAAATTACAGTTTCGGGAGGGCAGAGAACATGTTCAAGAGGCCGAACGTTCAGGTTACCCTTCGACCTCACAATGTGACGAAAATCTTGCAAGAATGAAGCCTTTGTTGGACAGGGGTTGCAGATTCTGTATTCGCATGGTTTCTGATGAACTTGGCATCCCTACATTTGATGTGCATCGACTTTTACATGGTCATATGAAAGGTTTGTGCGAAGTTAGTACCACGGATGCTCTGTGACGAACCAAAGGAAACTCGCACGCGATCTGCCAAAAGCTCCTCGACCTATCCCCTACCATTTACGTTGTCCCAACAGACTTCTTCCTCTTCTCCCACCTCAAATCCGTGCTGAAAGGACGTCACCACGGCTCGGTGGAAGCGTTAAAACAAGCCATGACGAGGGAGCTTAGTAGCATTACGGACGCCGTCTTCATACGGCTTAAGAGGCGTGGAAAACAAAAAAAAGGGAAAAGCAAGAGCATGTAAGGTCTACAGGACTTACTTTATGTTTCATATCACGTGCAACAAAGGTATTACTAAGTGTCATGAACTAAAGGATGGACAAGACAACAAATGAGAGCTTAAGAAAAGATCAGCTTGGTGTAGAGTGGGAATAGGTACATGCAAATCCACAGGAATAATGAATGAGAGAATATGAGGGTGAAAGAATGTAAGGGTTTAACCATGATGTACATGTATTCGTATGGTCAGTGGATTTTAAGATGGTATTCAACAGAGTCAGCTGGAGAGAGAGACAACTTATCTAGACCCTTTATATATCTCAGTCTGCACAAGGGTGGACAGAGACAGCAGAGTCACCATGATCCATGGTGGGTAGAAGAGTATGACAGGAATGTCCATTATTATCTGATCTTTTTAACATACCTAAATGTGGAAAAAAGTAAGAGAGGTGGGGGAAGTGCTGGA
Source organism: Hetaerina titia (assembly GCA_037158775.1). Taxonomy (NCBI): domain Eukaryota; kingdom Metazoa; phylum Arthropoda; class Insecta; order Odonata; family Calopterygidae; genus Hetaerina; species Hetaerina titia. The sequence continues at coordinate 32,916,920 of CM073779.1, forward strand.
TTGAAAGTAGGTGGGTAACTATTAATTAGCCAGTCAGCCAAATGGTTACAACCACTACTTAGCTGATTGCAGATTTGGTGAGAGAGGTATGGGGGTGAGAATTAATCATAACAAAAAAAGGCAATGAGATTCTTCTGAAATGGAAAGGCCAAGATAAATTTGGGAGAATTAATAGAACAGCCTATTTGGGAAGTGTTTTGGATGATGGTTGGCAGAGTGGTGGAAACATTAAAGGAATAATTCAAACAAAATAAAAAATCCAGGGCTTGTGTGTTTTGTGGATTGTATCACATCAGCTTGCCACCCCAACCCTATCACCCTGGCTATGCCAATGATTTAGCATTATTCAAAGTGTTGCATGCGATATAGATAATACAATAAAAGTATTAGTGGATTTCAGAATTATAGGATTCACCTGGGAGTTTCTTACCTTAAAATGTAAAGTTTGTGAACTCATTTGACAAGATCTCACAAAATGCATGAACATTACTTAATGGTAGGGCATGCTAGAACAATGAAACCTAGTTTCATTGACTTGCAGACATGCCAACTTTCAAAAATGAAAAATCGGGAGGACATGCCAACTTTCAAAAATGAAAAATCGGGAGATTTTTAGAAGTGTATCACGAAGTAATCACTTTTAATTACCACAATATTTGCATGGCACCTTAATCCCTTTATGACACTTTGCCAATTTTTAATGAATGTCACACTTTATTAACATGTTAAGCTAAGTACACAATTTGAACAGTTCATCAAGAACGTAAGAAGGAAAAATCGGGAGTCTCCCGCTTAAATCGGGAGAGTTGGCATGTCTGGACTTGGAAAGATAGCCAAAGATTTGTAATGTCAGTTCATACAGTGGAAAGCTATTGGGTTTAGCATGAGGGAATTAAAAACTTACCTTATATCTCTCACAATCTCATTTAAAAAATTAAATGGAAACTATACATAGCAAAATAATTAACCAAATACATATACTAAAAATTACATCTGAAAATGTATTTCAAAAATGTTGCTGTATAATACAGGTTAATACAATATTTAATGACGAATTGGGATAATTGAATGGCAAATATAAATTCTGTAACTCCACTCCACATTTCCACATGATATCAAAACTCTTTCATTATTTCTAGTGAAGTTTATTTCAACCGGCCCTTTTACTCACAAGAATAACACTTCCACAAATTTTGACGCATTTCTGGATTATTTATTTTTGGTAATAAGTCTGGTTCTAAGTACTTTTCTTGAGGCAGTCTTTGGCTCAATGAGAGCCTCACTCCGGACAACATCAATATTTCCCATTCGTATCATTCTTTCCTCCCACTCCTGAATTTGCCGACGATGATTTTCCACAGCATTGGAGTATTCTTTTTGGTATGCAGCCTTTAATTCAGGAGGCAAATTTGACCACTCCTTTCCCACACCTCTCACCCATTCCTAAATAAAAGGAGTCACAATAGTTAATATAAAGATGTTCAGAGGAACTATAGTGATTTCAGGCAGTCACCAATGCATTGCACTTATGGAGAGAAATGAAGACATAACTTTCATAACCTTATTTTCATTTAAGAACCTTATTTTATACCATCTATCCCGGACAGCCACCAAATATATTCATAATAAGTCAAGACTACATGAGTTACAACTTCAGGATCCCAGGTGTATCTGATACACAGAAAATCAAGAATCAAGTTTTACTGAGTGTCACCGAGTTTATTGAGGCATAACCCAAACATTGGGCCCCTTCATATAATAGGCATACACTTGAATTATCAGTTATGCATAGTGCCAAAGTAACCAACTATGTAGATGGTTAGTTAATATTAGAACACATTACACACACCACTCAAATTTGTATAGCGCACTGCCAAGTTCTACTCACAACATAGGACTGAATACAACTGCACACCATCTTAAAAAGCTGATATTACTGGAAGTAAGAGATTACTTGCTCCAGTAAAATATTCTATAATTATTATAAAATACTATCAGGAATGAAAATATTTGAAGCATTATCAATAATTGGCAACAAAAAAGTGACTCCATGCCAATAGATTTTGTAATGGCTACTAAGAAGGATACAAAAAGTAATTTGAACAAGATAACTCACTTAAAGGAACTACATCAAACAGATTAAATAGTTTGCAAATTACAAAAACGTTCCCAAAAATCCAGCCCATGTCATGTTTGGCATACATGATATCACTTAGGTGTCCAGTCTTATTGAGATGTTTTGTGAAAAGGATTTTGCAGTCAGTAGAAATAAAGCAACACCTATGATCATTGAAATGTATTCAACATTTCCTACAAATCTGTTTGCAATTGCTATATTAAGTCAATGGATTTTAATAAATACACCCCACTTTTGTCATAAGTACATATTTGAAACATCTCTAAAATCAGAAAGTGATCTATAGATCATACCCTAATTACAAAAAAATTGAAGTCTTCTCTTGGCATTCATGAAATCATTGTCTTTCTTCCCAAATACTCCCCAACATTATTCTTTATATTCAACCTCTTTTTTGTCTAGCAGCCAAGGGGCCCACTTCAAAATTCCTTTTTTCTGAACAAGATTTTTATTAGATCAAAGATGAACAATTGCTTAAGCATTGAAACTACAGTCTGCCAGTGTGCAGAATATTATGATTATTAAAAATTTTAATTATGAATATAATCATAATAATAAATGCACTCATATACCTTAAACTAGACAAGAAGCAATACCATTGGTGCGTGAAAATGGATTTTCCTACATATTCATTTTTCAAGCAGAAAAGTATAATGCAATATTATATCCCCGTCATCTTATGAGATCCATCACTAAGTACTTATTTTCTTTCCTTTCAAGTGTTACCCAGGACATAAAAATGAGTAAAATGTTATCTATTGGATCCTACAACCTGTATTCCATATACATCAAAATTCTTTAAGGGCAATTTTCACATAATCCTCCCATCCTTATTGGGTGAATTCTAAAAACTTGGTAGTTCGTCCATTTAAGAATTGTATTAAAAAGATCAGTGCATTAAAAAAAAGATGGTTTTAATGTAATTACAGCAAATATCTTACTGGTGGGTATCTGCTTTGTTCTTTAATTTCCAGTGGTGTTCAATGTTTTCTGGCCTTAAATGACTCAACTCTTTGATTTCTTTAAAGTACATAATTTATAAAGGTTAAAAGCATATTACCTTGTATGGAGTTTCTCCTCTTGAATTAACTTTAGAATTGAAAAAAATCAGAAAAGGTGTGGGAGGCTTCTTGGGTTTTCCCAACTCTCTCATTTTCTGAAAAATAAGTAAAAAGTAAAGAAAATCATAAAAATTCTTGTTTGAATATTTTGAATTAATATTTCAAAGATATAATGCATATTCTTAGCTGATTCATCTTCAGCAAATCATCCTCCGTTTAAAAATTTTGGTGCCAAATTTCACATTACTTGGCTTAAAAATCAACTCTTCCGAGAATGAAATATATCACAGTGATATATGGGGTACTTTACAAATGGGAATAGATGTTGGGGAGCTGATCAATATCCATTACTGATTACTTATAATTGGTTTGATTTGCAATGATGAAGAGAATAATGCATTTGCTTGGATTTGAAAAATGTCTTCACATGAAAATGGAAAAGAACCACGCAGGGTACAACTCCATGGAAGCACTTGTATCTTCCCCTATCTACATGGTTGCATGCAAACTACCACCAGTGGTAGGGAGTGATTCAATACTAAATATGTAACATCAAAAATTAAGTTTTAATAATCTCCCTGCATGTCATTCTATGATAACATTCAGGGAGAAATCAATGGACCATCTACTCACAAGCTGGGAAGTAAAACATGAAAAAATTGGTCAAAAGATAAACGCACTTTCATCACTGATTCATAGAATTACCAGTACAAGATCTGCATCTGCAATCATTCCTTTGGTAGTAGACCAAAAGACGGCTAAGAAAGTCAAGTTTTTAATGAGAATTATCAGTAAAAGTTAATTACTAATATTAGTTAGTATACTAATTGACATGCTTAAATGTTTCACATTCAATGTTTGTCATTGAATGACATACATTTTGTCAATAAAAGTATTTGTGCCACATACCTAGGGCTAAATAAATTGTCTCCCGTCATTTACATTTGTTTTTAATTAGCATTTATGTTAACTCCTAGAGGATTTCCTTGCCAATGAATGAAAATAAAAAGAATGAGAATATTAAGGATATTTCTTCATATGCATAGTTACTAAATCAAGTCAATATTTAACACTGCATTGGCAATACAATGGTAGCTTCATATTTTTTATTGAGCAACTAACAGTAAGTAATGTAGTCATTTAGAAGTATATATGAACAAAGTCCATATATGAAAAGCCTGCAATTATTAGTTCTTAATTCCATCTCTTTTAACTACCAGTGCCTGCCCTGAAAATGTTGACACTAGCTAATGTTAAAGGTTTATAGTAAGGAGAGAGGACCCATCCTGGTGTAGTGTGTCATGCCCTGTAGTGGGCGAGCAAGGCCTCAGTGAGCTTCACACTAAATCCTTGAATAAAAGACCCAGAAGAGGACTGCAACAGTTGGGATACGTAGAAATGGTTTTTATGAGGTAAGATGGAGGGAGAATGGGGATTACTGGAGTGACAGTTATGGAGTATTTTATTAAAACAAGACATTTCAGGCGTGATGTGGTGGAATATCATGATTAATTAAAATTGGCAATTTTCCACAAAATAATTATTTTCATTAAATTTCCAATTTTAATTAATCAGAGTATTTTATATTTTACAGGAGAATAGTCAACGGGAAGTGGCTGTAATACTGAATATGACACTGGAGAGAAGGAATGTGAATACAGAGCAGGTGAGTGAGAGGTATAGACAAAAGCTGACCAAACCGATATAGTAGTAATCCAGTTGCAAATGCTGACAAGTAGCAGCCACTGGAGGAAGATGTAGATAGTTAATACAATTAATTAGATGAAAACATTGAGAATGTACCAAAAAGAAAATACTTAATAATAATGGAGATTCAAACAGAGTGGTAGGCAAAAGGTGACATGGGAGAGAGGTACAAGAGTGCCATTTAGGAATTAGAAATCATCATGGGAAAAAAGCAATCCAGTTCTGCAGGAGATTGAGTTTGATAATAACTAACATCTGATTTAAACATCATCACAGGCATAGGGGAACATGAAAAATGCCAAGAGAAACAGCCCTGTACCATTTAGATTATATTATAATGACATAGATTTAAAAGAACATCATCAAATCACACAACTTCTTGGATAGGAATGCGGATTTGGACTTTAGTTTAGTTGTAATATCATTCAATTTAAAAATCAAAAGAACTAGGACAGATAAGAGTGTGCAAAAGTGTAATCTATGTGGTTTAAAAGGAGTAAAATGGAAAGAAGACCAAGAAAAAATATATACCAAAATGAGGTTAGGGGAATGAAGAAAGTTGGGAAAAGGTGGATAGAGCTGAAGAATGAGAGAGTAAGAACAGCTAAGGAAATAATAGGGAAGAAAAGAATAAAGAAGTCATGGAACATGGGAGAGATGTTTAAGGGAATGGATGAAAGAAGAAAATGGAAAAATGTAAGCATGGAACTGGGGTGAGGAGTATAAAGAGAGCTAAAACTTACACAAGAAGAATAATATGGCCAGGGAAATGTAGTGGAAAGATCAGTGCACAGAGATGGAGAAATTTCAATTATAAGGAAAAGTAGAAGTACAATATAAGATTGTAAGATAATTGTCAGGTTGTAACAAGGGGAAAGAGATAAAACAAGGAGTATTAATAGAGCAGGAAGAGATTCCAGAACGGCAGAAAGAATATGTAGAGGAGCTTAATGGTACAGAGATTAGGCTGGCCAGTTAAAAACAGAAAGTGAACATAATATAGATGAGAATAGTTTAGTTCGAAAAATAATAACAAGACAGAACAAGCAATAAGGGAGATGAATGCAAAAAAGGCAGTAGAAATAGATAATATTTATCAACAGAATTACTGGAGTTTAGTGGAGCATGAAAACGGGGATTCTTTGAAATTAAACACAGTATTTATGCAAAGGGAATATAGCCAAAAGATTTCCTTATGTCAAATTCGATTCTGATCCCAAAAATGTGGCAAAATACAGCTGCTTTACACCTGTTTGCAATGATTAATTCAGTCAAGTTTGCAGATAATTAAACAATAGTGAGTCAGAGTTGAGGAATTTCAATTATTATTGCGTCCTTTACAGGAACAATGTGAGTGGTATGGATTGGGGATTAACCACAAAAAACAAAAGTAATGAGATCCTTGAGAAGTAGGAAAGCTAAGTTAAATATTAAAGTAATATTAAACAGAGCAGGTAAAACAGTTTATGTATTTTGGCAGTATTTTAGAGGAAAAATATAGTGTTGGGGACAATACCAGAAGAACTGCATCAGTGAAAGAGGCATTTGCAAGAAGATGAGAACTAATGATAGATACACTGAATAAAGATGTAAAGAAAAGATTAATAAAGATTTTAATATGAATCATAATACCTAATCAATGTAAGACCTGGTCTTTGTGACAAGAGGATGAGCATAAATTGGAGGCTTTCAAAAATGTGGATGACAAGGAGATTGGAGAGGAAGACAAGCACTGTGGTTTCAAATAGGGTGGGAAAAGAAAAGGTTGATGCAGGAAATCAGAAAAAAAGCAGAGAAAATGGATGGAGGAAACATTGAAAGATAGTGGGATGTTGACAGTCATGATAGAAGAGAGAATGTTGGGTTAACTGGGTCAAGGAAGAAAGAGAAGCTTTCTACACAGGATGAAAATAGGGAGAAGGATAAATAAATAGGGAAAGAAATAATGCAGGTCAATGAAATAAGAAGTTTTTGCCACAATACTTCTTCTGAAGTAAGTAGTCATCAGAGGTTGTAAAAATCATACCTTTGACTAGGTAGCATATGTTGAATGAATGAATGAGAGCCAAAAAGAATCATTTTTGGAAACTTTAAAGAAGTTTTATGTAATTTTACAGATAAATGCACTGACTTGAAAATTTAATATTTGAAACTTGCAGGGATGAAACCATTTGAATGCATTCTTCAATACTGGTTGATGAAGGAATAGGAATGCATACCAACAATGTATCAAGTGAGCTGGTGCACTCAAGACTTTATTAGTATTATATCAGAAGTATACTTCGTAGACACACCTGCTGAAAAGATCTTCAGGCTTCAAAACCAAGAATACATTGTTAAAACGTATATTGAACATATGAGAAATATCAAAGAAAATCTAACTAACCAAGAGCTCCTCCCCATGGCTCCACTTTTACTTTAGTGGAACTTGCACATTTATATGGCAGGACAGTATTCAAGGCCTTAGTTCATCAATCATGCAATAATCTATCCCTCTTTGCAACCTTTTATTTTCTTAATGTCAAGATAAAATACTTACCCATCCATTAATCAATCCTCAGTTACATCATCTCAAATACTCATGCAACAATCAGTGGAGTGTGTTAAAATCATCCAAATAAAGCAATGCTTAGCTAACTTGAATGCATAAACTAGTAAAATACATATATTAAGAGAACATGCACTAAATACTTTCAAAGATACAAATCAGAAGCCAATCACCGCCTAATTCCAATATGCCATATTCTGTGCTGTGCCATCAACTGGTTGTGAAAGCATCTACCAAAAAACTGACTGAAGCAGCAGCAAATATGCATAAACTACATTTCTGAGTGTAAAGTTTACCAGTAAGTTACCTTAAGGATGCAGCTACTGGGGGCAGGAGTTTCTGGAGAGGCCATGACCAGGATGAGTGGACACCTGCATGAACTGCCTGGCATAAATACATTAAGCTGAAGTCAATTGTTTTCTTCATGCTAAATTCAGGGACTACTACAAGAAGAGCTTCCTGAACAGCTTTTGGCGCTCATTTATAAAATACAAATACTGTATCTTCAGTGAAATAATGGCACACAATATTTTTCAGATTAGCAGAAAATATTGGGGAAAATATCCAAACAGTTATTTGTTCCTAAAATAGCCAATAATGTTAGAAAACTGAGATTAATTCATTTTATTATATCCATATGAGATGTGTGATTTAACAAACAACTGAATTCTGTGCTATTGTGTTGGAAACCAAAATGTTATATCTTGGTGTAGATTTAATTTTACTTTGGATAAAATGTTTACAGTCACTGTATGCCAGCCGCATGTACAGTAAGCTAAGGACCTTGCCTGCTAATTGAGAGACTTAGGTTTGATATACCTGCCCGAGTTGAGATTTCCTCACTGAGGAGTTGATGTTTGTGATCATCCTTTCTATTTCTAATTTGAAATGTACAGACCATATTTTCTGATAAGTAATTAAATTGAATACACATGCACTAAGACTGATGGGCAATGAATGGGAGATGAGATTAAATAAAAAACTTTTTCTGATGAAGGTTTTCATGGTGTTCAGATGAACTACTAAGAGATAGGAGACTGCTCACGATTTCATTTGTAACATTGCCAGGCTCTCTTCCATAACACAATTGCTGATTATTTTTTTAATGATGCCACAACAAAAAATATTTCATAGGTTGCACCTTATCATCACCCCATTTAGTAGTTTGCAGTACACCGTGGTCTTGATCATTAAAGTCAAGGACAATTCAGAAATTTTTGTCAACATTTTAATCATTAGAACATTTCATCTACTAAATTATGTAGCAGGCTGAGTTTGATTTTCAGTTATTTTTATTAAAAAACAAAACATATGGGGTGCAGAGAGGTAAAGGCTCTTTAAAAATGCTTGAATGAGGGATATTTAGTGGCTGGCACATTTATTGGAAAGCACTAATAACAACACAGATAAGCATTGCACCAAAAAATTCAAGGCAGGAGTTAGTGCTGTTTTGTTAATAGACTAACCGGATTAGAGCTGTTAGTACTTTTACAAGTCACAACATTTATAAAAAAATTAGTAGCAATCAATGCGACTCAAATAACATGCACAGTAATGTTATCATTTCACACTATGCAATGGCTTTACTCAAATGAAAAAAACGTGAAATGGGTTAACAATGAATGCATATATTAATATAATGGATACATTGAAATGTTGCGAGGGTGGTCCCAGAAGTACCCGGTTGACCAAGAAATGGCGGTTTGAAAAATATAACTGTATTTAAAAGTATACAATCTATAAAGCATATATTTCAAGTTTGAAGACTCCACATTGTTTAGTATTTGTTTGGCAGCCATCAATAGTGAACGATTTCAGTGAATTTATAAAAATGGAGAATATTGGTCACCATTATGAGATACAATACTTTTATTTATAAGGCCTCAGCCCAACCAATACATAAGCTGAACAGGATTCTACTCTGGGCGAGTCTGTTCCTTCATTTACAACAGTACAATATTTGGTAGCAGAGTTTAAACGAGACTGTTTGAGCTGTCCAGACGAGCAACACATTGGTTGACCAAATGAGGCGACGACTCCAGAAACGGCAAAGAAAATCCATAAGGTGATACTGGATTATTGTCAACTGAAAGTGAGCGAGCTAGAAGACATAGTAGGCATTTCAAAAAGTGCGGTCTATCACATATTGACTGAAAATTTGGACATGAGAAAGCTGTGTGCAAGATGAGTGCTGCATTTGCTCACACTTGAGGCAAACCACTGTCCTGAAGATGTTTCAACTGAGTGTTGGGCAAATTTTCACAGCAAAAAAGCAGAATTTCTGCACCATGATCATGGATGAAACATGAGCCCATTACTTCACACCCAAGACAATCAAAACAATGGATTCAAAAGGTAGAACCGGCTCCAAAGAATCCAAAGACCGTTTCATCTGCACGCAAGGTCATGGTGCTAGTTTTTTGGGATGCGCATGGGATAATTTTCATTTACTATCTTATAAAAGCAAAAACTATCAATGGTAAGTATTATGCGAACATATTGCAACATTTGAGCGAAGAAATCAAGGAAAAGCGGCCACATTTGCCTCAGAAGAAAGTACTGTTTCATCAAGACAATGCACCAACTCACAAATCTGTTATTGCAATGGCCTAAATTCATGAACTAAAGTTTAAATTGCTACCTCATGCACCCTCTTTGCTAGATTTAACCCCTTCGGATTATTTTCTGTGCACAAACTTGAAAAATGGCTCGGTGGTCAAAGATTTTCCAACTGTGAAGAAATGATGTTGGCAGTTAATGGCTATTTTGAGGAGCAAGACAGTTCTATTTATAAAAATGGTATCGAAAGGGTATTGCACTTCCATGAGAAAGGTACACGGAGCTGAAAGGAGATTATGTTGAAAAAGAAATATATTTTTTTCCAAAATTTTTGTGTTTTCTTTGTTGGGCTGGTTACTTCTGAGACCACCTTCGTAAATGAACATCCTGATGGCTGTTGTCAAATTGACTAGAAATAAACAAAATAAATAATGAAATAACTATCAAACAAGCACATGTTCAAATTTGCTTTTAATGCATACATAAACATTTCATTTCACATAGCATTCAAAAATCAATCCTCACAACTCCTATAAATCAGATTCAAACCTCATCCATTGATTCCTTGAATTTTGAAAAATATCATGAATATCTTGAGGCATGGTTCTCACTACAAGAAATTCTGTGGCACAGTACCCAACATACTTGCTGAAGAATGGGATCTCTGCAGTCTCCATCAAAGAATTAGTTTAAATTGAGCCAACAAGCCATCTTAGCATTATTTTCATGGTATTTCCTCAAGTACTTGTTCCATGACTGTTATCCTACCATTACGTCTCACTTATTGAAACAATTCAACACTTTGCTCTAACCATTAAATTTTTCTATATGCAAATGGAAATTTTCTTAATGCTTGTTCAACAATTTTTATAAATTTTACATATTTCAGTTTCAAGAAATATTGGAGGTCATGCTATACCTACTTGCCTCCACTTGAATAGCTCCTCTAGATATTTTATTGACTTTTTTGTACATTTACATGTTGCTCTTCCTTTCTGCTGATTTTTTAATGAAGTTGCAGTAAGTGACTGCTAACTATGCCATTTTTAAGCAGTTTAAATTATCAAGTGTATTAGCACAGCATGGGGTGAAATTTTTATTTTATGAAAAATTGGCAAAAGGGACATTTTGAAAAATTGAGCAGTCATTTAGGAACTTAATATTCAATCTGCTCCGCACACAATGATGGAGCAAAAATAATAGCAAGAACCAACTTTCACAAATTTCTTCGAATGACAAGGGAAATGCACTGATTTTTAATAATTTGTACTTTGATCTGCAATGTATTTTTTTACGGGATTTATTCTACTTATTTTTGAGCCCCACCCTGGATACACATCTCATGTGCAATTTTTCTGTTGCCAACATGTGGGTGGTATTCAATATTTCTGTTAGTTTTCTTATGATTCTTTGATAATCTTCTCTCATAATGGTTGCATCAAAGTTCATGTTTACTTCCATAAGAGCAGTGAATGCATATTTTCCCAGGTTCACCTTCCATTGAAATTGTCTCCCCTCATTAAACATTTCAAACCATCTTCTAGGTGTACTATGGGAATGAACAGTTTCTCCATAAGCCTCCCGTAGCATTACACTGGCCTCAGATTAGGCTTGGCATCCAACTGCTTTTCAATTCTGTATACATGCTAACCCCCTTCATTCTGTCCAACATGCCTATTCTTCCCTTGCCCTACCTAATGTTCTCCTCTCTATTACAGTCGTCAACATTCAATCCCAATTAAAATGCTCTTCACCCACCTTTCCTGTCTCCTTTAGATTTCTTGCAACAATCTTCTATCCAATCTCACCATGACTACTAGTACTTATTGGTTTGATTTCCTTTCTGTCAATTTTACCTTTTCAATCCTCCTCCACACCTCCCCCAAGGAATTTTCTAATGTGGCCAACAATGCTTGAAACCCCTAGGCTGACTGGCTAACTAAAGCTTGACCATCTGCAAACTTAACTGATTTTATTAATTCTCACACACACACACTCATCCCTATATCCAGTTCTTTCTATGCTCCCTTAATGAGCATCTCAAATAGTGAGTAATTTGCATAATCATTGATGTGGAGATTACAGAGGATTCCTGGAAAAATTGCATGCTGGCCACTTCAGTTTGGATTTATCACCCATTCCGCTAGCATCTTAAGTGTCTTTAGTGATCATGCATTTTTCCAAATTTGTGTTCAGACACATTATTTGCTATTTTTTTTGCAAAGAATAATAATACTTTTTGCACAGTTTTAAAAATGTCCCTGAAGAAAAGACTGCAAGAAGATAAGCACAAGAGAATGATAATAACCGCAGAAATGAAAAGCAAAATTATTGAACAGCAAGCATGAGGTGTGAACATGGCTGATCTAGCACATAATCTACATCAGTGATCAGCACTATCCTCAAGAACAGAGACAAGATTAAGAAGATGGATAATTCAAAGGGAGTGACAAGAATATCAACACGACGGTTACATATTCACAATGATGCTGAAAAGTTGTTTCTTCTATGGATAAAAGAAAACCTATTACAAGGAAACGCTACTAACAAGAGCATCATTTATGAGAAGGCAAAAGTAATTTTTGCTGACCTCATTAAGAAGATGCCAGGGTCATCAATGGCCAAAAAAGAATAATTAATGGGAAGCTGTGGGTGTTTCCAGAAATTTAAGAGAAGAACCTGCATCCACAGCATTGTAAGCCATGGAGAAGCCGTGTATTCCTACTCAAAGGCAGCAGAGAACTTCACTGGAGACTTCAAGAAGCTTTTAGATTCTGAGGGTTACCTGCCACAAGAGGATTTTAATTATGACGAAATGGATCTCTTTGGGAAAAAGTTGCCAAAGTGAACCTATTTAACAGCAGAGGACCATGCATTGCTTGGCCACAAGCCAACGAAAGACCATCTTATTTTGTGCCAAAGTAAGCAGCAATTAGTAAATTCAACCAGTTTCTATATTATTTAAAAATTACAAGAGCCTTCAAGAAGTGTTAAGTCCTGAAGAGCAGGTTAAATGTAATGTGGCAGCCATGAGAAAGCATCGGAGACTGTTGCATCGCATATTGAGAAGCATCACCCTAATATGGCAGTGGGTATACATGCTACAAATGATGCTACATTTAATGATAATACTGTGCCGTATTTTCATAAAATTTTGAAAAACCAGCAAAAACATATGTCTCCAAGCAGCTTCATAGTAAAAAAGAATTAGGAGTATCACTGATCCCTTTTCCATTTCTATAAATCAAATTTACATACCAGTTTAGTTCATTCTGTGATAGAAGAATAGATGATGATTCAAGATCCTAGATAAATTATACATGATTTTCTTTGAATAAAACTTGTATAAAATTTATTTTTTGGTATATAATGCATTATTGTATTTTTCATTAATTTATATGGGAAAATTTGTTTCACTTAACAAGAAAGATTCTGAAACAAATTATGCTCATTGTGTGAGGTTCTACTGTAGTTTATTTTTGTTGCCTTGTACCCCCTTCCAAAGTTTGAAAGTATTAAGGATAACTCTGGAAGATCTCGAAATTATTCCTCTTCAGAGCTACGAGATCTATCACTGGGCCCTCACAGCTTACACACACTACTACAGTTACTTTTTACTAACTTTATCACTACCATGAATGGTCATCATCACTCCTTTGTCTTCAATTCAGGCTCCTCTTTCGACCCATTCCACTGATGGGATCCCCCATTCCCTTCTCGAGATGGTAGTGGCTTATGGTACTGGATTGAGTTAATCAGAGAATACTAATGTAAGCAACAGCCCAAAGGGTAAATGTACCACAAGAAAGAGAATGATTTCTTGAGATTACTCTGGAACACAAAATGGGTGTGAACTGAGAGAAAAAGAAAAGGAAGTTCTTGTCCCTCTGGAGGGTGGTAGACTACGGGAGAAGGGAAAGCAGCATTTATTTGTGGGAGGTGCATATGTAATGGTTCCCAATATCAGAAAAGATGTCCTATTCATATCACACTTTCTCCCTCATCCTCTTTTTTCTCCTAGCCTAGTCGCCTGTACCTGGGTGGGGTCCTTAAATCATTTGCCTAGCTGGCCTGACTTGTCTTGTTACCCTCAGCAAAAGACAACATACTGCATCACAAAATGTACACAGCCCCGTAATGCCGCACACACCCACCCAGTGCCCAAAAAAACTCATTCACCAATTGCAGAAAACCTTCCTAGCTCCTGAATTTCATCTTCATTGCCTTTTACACAAATTCCCCATTCACACAAATTTCTCGTTACCACTAAAACAATGAACGAAAACCAGTGGAAAGTAATTCTCTTTTCTCTATGACTGAAAAGTAACTCCTTCCCTTGTGTATATCACTTCTACTTGATAAACGAAATTCCTTTTTCTGAAACAACCATCATAGCCTTTAATCAAATAACGATGAGTTACAGCTATTAAGTAAGGAGAAAGGAAGACTTCCCACATTGTTTGATCAATGAGATGGATGGGAAAATAATGGAGAGCTAAGATAAATTAAAATTTTATATTATTTACCAGGTTACGCGATAAATGCAGGAACAAGGTAATTTGATCTCAATATGCTGAAGATGAACATTGCCAATTAAATGTTTCTACTGATTTCAAGCCCTTACTACCTCAACAAAAGCTTGAACCACCCAGTCACTTAGCCGAGTTTATCTTCTCTGTACTGAAATGGGCACTTTTGAAATCTGCCACAATTCTGTTATTTAACAAGCATTAGATTCTCAAATATCCTCCTCTGGTGCACACAAACCATGACTTCCTTGCTCTTCTAAACTTATGGATGTGCTCTATGCCATTTAGGATAACATCTGCATTTCAAGAAACGTGTTCCTATGTTTTTCTATTGTGACAAACTAGTCTCACATTTCTAAAGTTTATCTAATAAACGTATAATAAAATAACCATTCCAATAATATTCTTTATATTTTCTCTCACACAAGAATTACCTTTTCAAATCCTCCCCACACACACTAAGGGGCTTCACCACATAACTACTGTTCTTCCTTTCCACATACAGCACAAAAATGAAGCATAGCTACCGAATTATTGTTTCCATCGATAAAATTTCGCAATCATTACCTAAATAAAATAAAAAAATATACAATTAATGCATCACTTTAAACAAAACCAACCTTTTTTAATTTACGATTTTCCTTCGCAATTTCAGTTTCTTCTTTTGCTCTTTTCATCAATTGCTTCTGTTCATCTGTTAACTGCTCTTCATATCTAAGTCTCGCATTTGAATAAGTCACTAAGTCTTTCTTATAACCCTCCATGTACTTTTGTTTTGACTCCATGGGAATCCTTTCCCATTTGTCAGCAATCAACTTCACAATATCTATAAATATCAAGAGAAAAATTGGGTCAAAATAAGAGCAGGATTCGCTTTTTCACAATCAAAGCAAATACAATAGCAACCTGTCACTTTGCAATCTGGATTCTCTTTCTTATATTCCGGTCTCATTTCTGCCAAGAATCTAAAATACGGAGTCAAAGGCTTTTTAGGTTTCTCCGGTAACCCCCGTAAATCATCGGCGCTCACTCTAACGCCTGCATACTTTACAGAGGGATTGAAATCAAAAGGTAACCTGAAAATAATCGCTGAAATTAGTACTTAAATATTGAAACAAGCTTTTTGGAGACTCTTTTCGACATCCGTTATCACATAAAACAATCACCTCCGCTGGAAAACATGCTTGCTATTCAGTAATCGGATCGTGAATTTCCCCAAATTCTCGAATAAAGACATTATTTCTTGCTTCAAATCTAGATAGTTGTAGAATATAGACGAAGACCCTCATTCGCCTTTTCTACTCGTGCGCAACTTCTAGCATGGAAAGCTAGGGAGGAATTTATAAATTCATTGACTTTGGCCTGTACTTCATAAAATAAAGTGCTTTAGGCTTTATTTCGCTTATAATTATGGTATTTTTTTGCGTTAAAAAATTTTAGTGACTTAAATAGCCACTAAACAACAAGTTCAATGGATTTTTATATAATGCTGTAAATTGAAACAAAACGACTGCGATATTAGATTCGCGTCTTTTTTAATTTAAAAAAATAGCCGCGAAAATGTACGGTTAACATAGACGCTACCATCAAGATCAAGGATAGTTTTGACTTTTAATGAGAAAGTGAGAATCAAAATTACACTAGATTTTCATTAGTTTATGGCTGGAATGTGTATATATTATTTTTATTTTTAGCCGGCATCAATTTTTAGGTACTAAAGTAATAAAATATTACCGACTGTTGAGCAAATTAGGTACTAGACTATCAATATAATTTTATATATCATATCGCGGGTGAATTCCATTCAAACATGACTGTAATAAATAATAATAATTTTATTTAATGATACCTTTACATCTAATATGTGATACTTCTACTAATAAAATGACAAAACTTGTGGATTAAAAATGCCATAATTTATACTTGTATCACCTTCTTATATAGACCATCGACTCAATTTTGACTGTCTGCACGTTTTATTATTTAATTTCATTCTCTAGATTGACGAGCGTCTTCTTGAGATACCTTCTGTTGCCTGCCATCACTGTTCAACGAAGTACATGGTGATTTATTCTGGTGAGCAATCGTATATACATGCCCGCAGAATATTCTTTAATTGTATTTATTGACTTCTCTGAGTGAAAGGTTGCAGCAAGCAAATGAATCTATTCATCCTTTCCATCTCGTCATAATGAATAGAAAATTTAATAGTCACTATTAAAGGTACTCTTACTAATGTGTTGCCTGTTGCCATAGTTGGTTTTTATCAATTACTTTTTGGAATCATGAATTCGGAGTAATGTGTATTGATAGTCTCAATTTTAAGTTTTTTTTTGCAGAATTTGAACCATTCTCACCAGTTTTCTGTAGTAATTAACTCCATGCTCTATCTAGTTATGGTTCTTCATATACATTAACACCCCATCCTTTTATTATCTCATTATTAAGTTTGTGTGCCACACACTCAATTCTTGTCTTCATCTGTATTTTTCCCCTGCACTTTTGTGTCATCATTGCCTTTATCATTCTGAAAAATACACTTTTAAGTTTTGCAATCACTGCTACCATTAACAACTCTTATTCAAATACTCAGGTATTTTATATAAATATATTTGGAAGTTTGGAAAAAAGTGATATCCCATGTATCTTCTCCTGTGAAGTTATCGTACTGACTTCATTGAATTGTCTCGGAATTGTATAGGGAATGCCTCAGGTAGCACAAAAATCTTTCAAAACTTTTTCTCCTAAAAATATTTCAATTTTGGAAAAAACTGTCATTCTGTTCAAAAGCAAATTTAAATAAAGAGTCGTTAAATGGAATTCCAGAGACAAAAAATATAAAAACCAAAACATAATAAACAGAAAAGTTATGATCTTAACTGCAGTAGATAAAATTTAAGTTTTGTCTTCAGTACTAGATTGTACTAAAAAGGGAGCATGATATCATAGAATAGAGTGATCTCACAAAATATTCTCTCAGGGAGGTCAGTTGTATGACCTTTTCACCAAATTGATACTCCTTAGAATAAGGCTTGTAAAGAGATGGGATATGTGTCTAAATACACAGGGTGAATAAGTAGAAATTTAAAATAAATTTCAGGAAGTTACATAGATTATTATTGCCCTTATTCAGTTTTGTAATTTATTTATTAACTGACACTCGTATAAAGAATAAAGCTGGGCTCTACCACTACATCTCACCCTACACAGTGCAAGTATGTTTTAACAAACTGGTTAGAAGATAGCGTACCAGGCTGAAATCCAATATTCAGTAATGTGCATAATCTGTATTAAAATCAGTGATTATTTTTATTCTTATCCAGTTAACAGAATGTCAAATGAAAACAGAAAATGTTTCCAGTTAACAGAATGTTAACAGAAAACAGTCAAAAGAATCTTACTCAATATTCAGAAGATAAACAGTGTTTTGTTGGGCTAAATATGTTGAGCAACTTTAACAATTGCACATCAAACAGAAATAATCAATATTCAATATTTGTAAGAGTAATTGGAAGATTCAATTATTATTTTTCTTGCATCACTCTCTAATATATTCTTCTCCCAATAAAGTGTATTCCAACTCAGCAAATGGTAACTGTATAGCATTTGTAGTAGGTTTCACACATAAGGCAAGGACATTTTAGAGGCAGCTTGAATGATATATATGGTATCAGCAATAAAGGTTTGTTAACAATTTAGGAAAACTCTTTTCCTTAACCTCTCCCAAACAGAATTCCTCCATCACATACAAAAAATAAATAACCAAAATTCACCTGTGGAAGATAAGTAACATTCTAAAATTGGCATTTCATCAGTAAACTGTTGGCAGATAATGACATGAATATTGGCCCAATATTGAGTCTACATCAGTATATAACTTTTGCCATTATTCAACTGATGCTCAAAGGTAACAAGGTAAAAAATGCCCATTGCTAGGTAAAAATCAGAGTAGATTTACTTTATATTTAATCGCCATTTTTCAGCCAATATTCATAGTTTTTATCTCTATATTTTCATGATGAAAAGTTACAAATTCTTTATCTCAGTGGCCTTTTATTAAGCAAATGAAAACTTGGGAGTATATTTTCCCAATTCCCATCAAGACTTTCTCAATGCTATAAAGGTCAGCAGCAAGTTTAGTCATCAATCAAATGAATACGAATATGATTTTTAGGGTTCTTTTCAGTTAAATATATAAAAGAACTGTAGAGTGACTGACCATGCAGATATCCATCATTACTCAACTTTTACATTTTTGAATTTAATTCACCAAGTATTTTAATAGAAATGAAACAAGGATGCCTAATTGAAGAAATAAAATGTTGTCATTGTCCTCTATATTCTCTCCTTTGCAAAATGTATACAAAGCTGGCTGTAGCTCATCTGTTTTGTGACTGAGACTTAAACCAACAAAAAAGTTGTTTTTTGGGACACTACCGATCTATAATATTAAAGGTTGCTCACACAACTCCTAAATGCCTTCATTAGTACTATTCTCCCCAACCTACATTTTTCCCTTCCCCTCCATCCTGCTATCTTAGTTTCTGTGGTATCTGCCATTTGAACATAATGGAGGCTGTTGCAGTGAAAAAATATAGCTTATATCAAATAAATAAAACAGTTTCTGGCGTAACTTGGTGGAAAATCTTCATACTGACTTTTAATAATCAAACCACTTTACTTTTCCACATAAACTTTATAATTTTATAAAGTTTATAAAATATATAATTCACATAACTTTATAAAGTTTATGTGTAAAAGTAAAGTGGTTTGATTATTAAAAGTCATATCAAATAGTTTTTCAGCTCACACAATCAATTCTGGAATCATTTTTTCTAGTGACCACAACAGTATTATCTCTTGGAGTTGGATGGTATGGGAAGCCAGTTGGTATGATGAGACAGTGTGAAACTTTCCCTTCTTTTCTCTGCAAAGATCTTTTTTCTTTCAAGAGCACTGACCATAGGTCTACCCACATTTCACCCCTCAAGTTGGTTGGCTCTACCACCTACTTCAGCTATGAGGGTAGGCTGAAAACTAATGCACACATGTTTGTAGACCACAAACAAAATTACCTTCAGAAGCACTCCTGGAGGCATGTGGAAGTAACATTTCCCCCTCAACACGCATGTGCAGGTTTGAGGTCATTACATTCATCCTGTTTGTTTTGAGAAGCAGAAGTATGTAGATGTGTTCTAGTGCTATGTCAACCCAAGTTAAAGAGCATGCTGATATCGAATTTTTAACTGCTGAAAAAGTGACTCCTACTGAGATTCATCATCGTTTAATTGCTGTTTATGGAGACGATGCTGCTGATAGGTCTACTATTAATTGATGGGTAGTCAAATTTTGTGATTGCAAGCCTGGAAGAGCCTTAATTGTTGATGAAACACGCAGCGGACGTCTGATCACTGCCACAGACATTAAACATCCTCAACTCGTTAAAGATTTGATTCCAAATGACCAGTGAATCACTCAAAAGCGTACCACAAACCATATTGGATTATCCAAGGAATGTTAAAGGCAGCCTGGTGCCAATAATCTTGCAACATGACAACGCTCGTCCACACACCTCATGTGCAACTGGAGAGGCTCTGTGAAACTTGAAATTTGAACCGATTCCACACCTGCCTTATTCCCCCGATCTTGCGCCTTGCGATTGTTATTGTTTCCCTCAACTCCAGAGACACCTCAAGGGTAATCATTACACCTCAGATGATGAGTTCAAGGTAGCTGTCAATAACAGCACACTGTTTAACTCGAGTTGACATAGCACTAGAACATGTCTCTGTACTTCCACATCTCAAAATACATTGGATGAGGATAACGACCTCAAACCTGCGCATGTATGTTGCGGGGAGTGTTACTCCCACCTGCCACCATGAGTGCTTCTGAAGGTCATTTTGTTTGTGGTCTACAAGCATGTGTGAATTAGTTTTCAGCCGACCCTCGTATCATGGCATATCACTACGTAGAGTAGACCCTTCTACATGTGCACCCTGATTGGGTTTCCTCTTCCCCTCTCCCAATGCCAATCAGTTTGTCTATGACTATTGCCTAACCCTCCCCAAGTCTAATCCTTACTTCTCACACCCATGACCTCTTCTGCGTATCCTCATTCCCCCTTCAAAACTATCCCACTCTCCTCAATTTTTTCTTTCAAAAACCCTTCACATCAACATTTTCAATCTTCATGATTGGAATGAAGGATTCATAAAGTTGTCATAGAAAATTTCTTCTTACGGCGGTGTAATAGGTTTCATTAATTCATTGTCTCGGGCGTGACTTCATGGAATCGACTTAACATAATGAAAAGAGAAACTTTAATCACACTATAATTAATCACACTTTAATAACACTAATCTATGTGGAATTATAAAGTTTCTCTTTTCATTATAATACGTTTCAGGCACAGCTCTATAAACATATTGATGTTTTAGGTGAAAAGAAGGCTAATAACTGGATTAAAGCATCATGCATATTTTATAGTTAACTATGAATCTTATAATCTTTGGAAACATGGATAAAAATTTGATGGGTGAGGAACATATAAATGATTTTCAAATAGAGATTTAGGCTTAATTGTATAGGTATAATTCTGAAATTTCTATTAATTCCATTGTATCATATCTATATCTTTAAGGAATATTTCACAACTCATCATGACCACTCTTCAAACGATGAAGTTCTCTGAGGTTTAATGAATCCCAAAATTTTTCATTTCCAAAGTCTCTAGAATTAACCATTTTCAAATTATGTGCGGATGGTATGACCAGGTAGTCGACAGAATCATGTTCAGGGTTGACTTGTTTCCAGGATACTCCCTTACTTTCAGGTATTCTGCAAGTATAATGTTAAAGACATATTTATAAGGGAAAAGTATTTATTGTAAAATAAGATTTCCATTTGATTGCTGACTTACCCTTTCCGCATGAAAGATGTGAATAAATTAAGAAGGAGATCTGATATAGGCTCATCTTTCTTTTCAAATGGCTTCACATATACCAGGGATATAAAATATGCCATATCATCTCCATGACAAACCCCTATGAACAAATAAAAATAGTATTTTTGAAAATTCATTACAAAATTTTTTAGATAGCTATTGAAATATATACCTCTATATACTTACTTCAAACAAAGGATTGGCTTGAAGAGAGTATAAATTAACTGTCAGATTATAATAAAAGGAAAAAGTATTTGAATTTGGGTATATCCTGAAGCCAATCACCATGTAGTATACTGCAAAATGGCCCTAACACACTCACTTGATAGGTCAATTGAACTTATTCATTCATTGTCACTGACCCATCCAAACCCTGCCCCTTTGAATCAGACTTTTGCCTCTCCCAACTAACCAATCAGTGAGCAGAAACCTGGTAGGCTGGCCTATATGAAAGGTCCCCAAAATTTGAGTCCCATACCTTAAGCCAGAAGATACTCACTGAAATACCTTGAAACTGTTGTTTCAAAAAGCTGACGCACATGGTGGGAACCCATAAGAAATGCCAGAGATCAAGTATGGAATGTAGAAGGCCATCAGAATCTGACTATATTATCCATTAATCATTACTGTGATATTGAAAATATGTTTGAAAAATAATCCTGTGGTCTCCTTCATTGTAAATGAAAAATATTGACTTACCTAAATCTTCGTCAGTTCCAGCCATTGCTTGTGATACACTGTAAGTGCCTCTGTATGCAAATTGATACTTGTATGCTGGTGCAAACTTTGAATGCAGCTTTGCAGCCTTAGATGATGCATAAAGAAATAGCCTATCTGAGCACATCTGCAATGTAGAAAATCCGTTTGTAATAATTAGTGATATTTTGTGACTTTTTCATTCAATTAACCTTTGTAGCAACGACTGACAAAAATATATGATGTATTCTTTTAGGAAGTTGCTTAAGTTGAAGTTATTAAGTAACATATTTTGCATTAAACAACTTTGGATTTGATGACCAAAGACTGATAGACTGTGGTAGGTTGAAGGGGTTAACTGTTTAATTGAGCATACAAATAGTGTTGATAAGATTTTGGATACAAACACCAGTTATGCCAATGATTGTTTTAGTGAACCATGTCAAAAGTAGAAAAATGCATAATTATGAAGCATTTGACTTGCATGTACATAAGAAAATTACCTTGGTCATTTCTTCCTTTTGATTCAGTCCGATTTCATTATTTCCAAAGTAAAAGCTGAGAATTTTTTGTGAAGTTTCTTTGAAATCACTTGTAATGGTATCATTGTAGTGAAGGATATGAGGAACTACCTCTTCAAAATGCTTCCTCAAATATCTCATATGATCCTCATTTGCTACCCAGTCTAGAAAGGTATTATAATTTATTAAAATATTGCATCAACAAATATATGAGTGTAGATACTTTTAAGAATTTTAGGTGCTAAATATACAATTGAGCAGATGTAAGCATAACACACATTTTAAAACATAATAAAGAAGTTTTACATGAGCAATATCTTCACAGAAAAGTACTAAGGGACGATTTTTATTCTATGAGGTTGCTTAGTACAGGCATATCTTGTTGAACACCAGTTCATCAAAATGACAATTCAAAATCACCTCCAATATTCACATGAATGACATCATATTTTGGTATAGTGAGAAATTAAAGTAAGATAATCCTTCAAATCACGTAACAGCACATCTCAAGTAATATTTTACTTATATATGATGCATATTTCATTAATCTTTCAGAAAATTAGAGCATTGTGCTGATAAAATTCTGAATGTTTATTGAAATGTTATAAACATTTTAAGGTGCATCACTATAGCCTAATATGTTTAGCCAGCTATATACAAGGTTTCATACTGACTGAATGGTGAAGTCAGCACATAATGTACTTGCGTCAATCGTCTAACATTTTAATGCAACTGTTCCGTGAGTAAATCCATTTTTGCTATCACAGGGCACTGGTAATGTAGGCCTACATTGTATGAGAAGTTGTAATGGATATTTTGGCTACAATTCAATCTCAGTTACTTGATATGGGGAACCTATCAATGGGTAACAAACAGCGGAGGAGTTGTAATCTTTACTTTTCAAACATTCCTTATGGCAACACTGCACATCATAGCAGTCTAACCTCAACCATGCAAAACAGATCAGTAAATCTTCAGTGCTCACAATAATTTGGGTAAACTGGCTTAGGCCCATTAGAAATATTATTAAATCGTAATTTTGCACAAAAGAAACAGAATAGTAAACTTCATTGTGTTTGTAGTTAGCATCTTGCTTGCTTCTTGCCTCTGTGCTTTATATAATGTTATCTATGTCCTGGAGTAGTCTCAAAAACCACAATGTGAAGATCTATGTTTTTCATTTAAAAATGTGTTTTTAGTTAGCAGCTGTAAATTAATTTATAATATGCAATGTTGATTCTGTACATGCTATCAAACAGTAATTAATGCAATGAGATATCATGGCATATAAACATTGAAATCCATATCAATGGATCACATCAATGATATTATAATACATGTAAAATGATTACTCATATAACAATTCACTTCATGATGCATATTTAAGGCATCAAACTCCTTTGTACAGTAAGGCCTGCCTCTATTTTTTTGCTTGGAAATTTTCATATCCACGTAGCTGAGCCATCTTCATAGATTACTCTTTAATAACTAAAACAAACACATTAGTAATGAAGCTCACCTGCAGCTGGATAAAGTCCTTCGTGTGTAGTTACACCACTAATCCATGGCTGATGAAGAAATTCACCATTTGATAATAAAGTGAATGGATCATCTGGCAAGAATGGTTTACTCATAATGCCTTTTGGTTCAACTACTGGCCCAAATGGTGAAAATGGATTATATAACCAGACCTATGAACATAATTAAAGTAATATTTTTCATGAAAGTTACACTTTGTAAAAACAAAAATTGAATGCAAATGAATAAATGAAGAGTTGGGGGTATAACATTAGGGATTGACATTTTACACTGATGCCTGTGGTGATAAACCTTCAGGAGAAAAGGGGCAGTGTATTTTTAAAGAAAAGAGTCAAAATATCGAGAGAAGAATAAGGAGCTCTGTAATGTGTTAACTGCCATTGTACACTTCCTTGGAGTAGGAGGTCATATCCTACCCAATGATAGTGAACTCCTGAAACTCAAAAGTATTAAAATACAGAATCAGCATTTCAACAGTTTGGGACTCATTTATCAATAATTCTAACTTGATTTGGAAAGTGGAGGCTCTTCTTCCTGTTCTGACTCCTATGAATAACGATTTATAGGTCTTATGATGAACATAAATCCATTTTCAATGTTAGGACACAATTTATGAATCATTGATTCATCATCAATTCATAAAGCATGTAAATTTCTCATACAGGTCCATTTAATTACAATTATTGTATTGAAATAGTTATTATTTGTTTACATTTCACTGGATATGATTTAGTATGCTTTCTTCTATTAGGACTGTTTTAGAGAACTTGGAAATTAACTTGTTGGTTAGAGAAACAGGTCGTAAGATTAATAGTGTGGTCAAAATACTGGATGATAGCACATAACCACCATTCCCACTTTTTATGTTAATTGAATATTAAAATTATTTAATGACTCTTTTCAAAACAATGACTGCTTATTACAAAAGATGGAGTTCAAGTATTGGTTCATTTTGTACTTAAACTACCTAGCCCTAGCACGAGGAACATCTTCCATAAACCAAAAAAATTTAAATTTTCCAAAATGATGTATTGTATCAGAAAACAAATTACATTTTATTCCCGTCATCATCATTTGGTAAAAAGTACAGTTTTTGTCTCATTTTTGTCTTAATACATTTCACTTTGAACTAAAAAAACCTATATTTTGTGTTAATGATGCATTAGCATTGTAGCACATTTTATGTAATAAATCCCTATGGAACATTAGAATTTTTATTATCAGGAGTACGCTCAGTTTTCACAAATTACAGATTGCCACAATTGCTTATTCAGGGAACACCATTTCAATCTAAATATACCTCCTGGGATGAAGGGGAAAATGCTGATAAGCAAAGCTGGTAAATGCAGTAAGTGCATACCAGAAGAAATGAATCACTCCATACCAATTTTCTACAGTAGCTTATAAACTATTAGGTAATGATGTTTAAATATAAACATACAAGTCGTGCAGGTCATCATGTTAGGATAAGCTAATATTTTTCACCATAATGAAAAGATTTTGGATATGCTGAGGGTAGAGAGAGAAACTTTGCACTTCCACATAAAGATTTATTACTTCACACGACCATGGTTTTGATGCTACGCATCAAAATCAGGATGATACGCAGCATTGAAATTATGGTTGTGTGAAGTAATAAATATATATGTGGAACTGCAAAGTTTCTTTCTTTACTCTTATGATGGAGGAATTCCACAAATTTAAGCCTGAAACTGTTAGATTTTGGAAAGTAGTGGCTAAGATTCCGTCTCCCAGAACTTTTTAGTCTCTGTAACATATTTTAAATTACTACTGTGTTTATTTATGTGTATCATGTGAGCTTATGTGAAGATAATAAATGCTTCACTATCCACAATGAAATTTCAAGATTTCAATCCAAATTGTTGATAATAATAAAACATGATGCGATTGGTTGAACTATCTTAGAATGAAGTTTATCACAATATTGTTGTACGTACATGTATCCATATCAGATCAAACTGTCAAAGTGAAAAGTTGTTCAGGGAAATATTTATTCAGGCATATTACTATGACAACTCATGGAGATTCTCTATATCTATCGTTATAGTTAGGGCATGAGGACAGAAGAAAGCTGTGTTTTGGTGGAGATTTTAGAAGAGAGTTTAGTGGAGAGAAAACCCAGTGGAGAATAAAAAAAAATAAGCATGAACATTTTTCAGGGACTCCTGTAAGTGGTATCATATTAGAAAATTTCATTACCTGGAAAGAAGACATGGCAGAAACTAGGTCAGTGGCTGGTCGCTGACGTAGACAGTTCAAAATGGTTGCTGAATCTCCTTTGGTGGGACAGCCAACTAGTGCAGCCAGTTTTAAAGCTTTTTCTTTTGGTTTTTCGACCAAAGCCCATGGACATAATGCTGTACCACTTATAGATATACCTCTGCGAAAAAGACCTATACAACTAATTAGTGTGATGAGAGCCAACTTAGTCAATGGTGTATTTGAAATTGTACCTTACCTCTTGAAAGAGGAGAAAGGTAGTGATAATGAACACTTGCTCCGCCAGCAGAAAGGCCAACCAAATAAACTGATTCAGGATTACCACCAAAATTTGCAATGTTTTTATTCACCCATTTCAAAGCAGCTACTTGATCTCTCATGCCATTATTTCCTGGAGCAACTTCATCTTCCAGACTTATAAATCCTGGAATAAAATTAAATAGAAAGTAATTTTTAACAAACTCTTGGAATTCTCCTTTTGTCTTAATGTTCTAAGAGTACTGCCAATGAAGCATGTGAATTGCTCCTTAAGCATAAATCTGACATGTCACATTATGGAGAATTCTATCAAGTAATATATCACCAGAAAGTAGTATCACTTATTAAGTTGGCTAAATTTTGATCTGACCTAACTTGACTAAAATTGTAATTAGATACGAATGAAGCAGAAGCTAATATCACTCTGTCATCATCATCATCATCAGTATTTCAATCCTAGGATTGGTTTATTGCAGCCCTCCATTCACCTCTATTTATCCATCTATTTATTCTTTTCTGTAGAGGTCTCCATATGGTTCTATCCTCTTCTGCTCTTCTATATACTTATTACCACCTCATATAGTTGTATATAAATATTAGATACTTATCCTAGGAATCAGATCTTATAATTCAAATACTGGTTTGCACCATCCTCATGAAAATAATATTAATTAGCATTTTGTCCAATCAAATTCAGGAACCTTCAGCTCAAAACTCTTTCCAATCCAGTTCCTGGATTTCTTGACCTATGTACTATCCTGTGTAGATATATTTAGTTGATACCTTTTCTTCTCTCTTGATATCCTCTTTTGTCATCCCCTTATTTCCAGCACTATTGGTATGAATGTAGGTGATTCACTTACAATACAGATTCTATGCACAAGTTTTGTAATAGTAATGTGCTTTCTGATGACTGCAATAATAGTGGCCTGTAAACCTATCCACAGAAAATACATTTCAAGATATAACAACATCTATGCCCAAGATAGAATTGAAACCCATGACCCTTGGGTGCAATGTTGACTATGTTACCCTCTGAGATACCCAAGTCAGCCCACCCTATTATATAAGTATTTTAGGTATGTACTATTGGTTCAGTTTTTTTTGCATTCATGAGGTTCAAATAAATGAATGAAGCACTATATTTTCTGTTACTTGAATTTTCAAGTTGACAAATAAAATTATTCATTTTACCATTGGAGTTAATATGAAAAATAGCAATAATTAAAAAATATACATCTAAGTTGAAGTTTTATTGAATTTAAATATGTGCACCATAAATTCTGAAAATGTTGGTATGCTCATTGTATGAGTTAAATACTATGAATGATATATAGGGATACATACCCAGAGGTCCAAGTCTGTAGTTAATGGTCACCATTATCATATTTCTATCTGAAACATAATTTGGACCATAGTACTGCCCGGTTCCAAACATAAAAGCTCCTCCATGGATGACTACGATGACATCCAAAGAACTTTTCTTGTTAGATGCCATCTGTTATAGTGTATAATAAAAAGGATATTGATCAGCTCATAGGATACATCAGAGAAGAATAATTCAGTTAATTAAACTGAAATTCATAAATTAAATTGTGCATATGTAGAACAATTTTGTTTAAGCACATTTTAGAAATCCAATTGACACCAAAATGTAAGAAAGTCATTTAAACACTTTACCTTACCTTGAGTGCCTTACATTGACCAGAATGATTGCACCAAGTTTCATTTTAGGTATGTACTTAATGCAAATATTCCTATTTCATATATTATGCTGTTAAAAATGCCAACCAATGTGAAAGTTTTTAATTTTTTATTTCCAAGACAATTAACCTTTATCATCATCATAGGAAGAATACTAATTATTGGTTGGTTCAGGATGGTCCCTGAAAACCATTAACCATCATTATACTCATCTAAAAGCTCTTTCTCCCAAGGTCAACTCAGTGTGCCCTATATTTTGTTCCTCCCAACTCTTCATAATACTAGGGGTCTTCACGCCATTCAAAAGTGTTATATTCCTTCATCTCTATCCTGCTCAACATTTTGCTTTTTATAATGCCTTCAGTATCTCACTCTCCCATTTTCTCCTCCACCAAAATTTTTTAATTTTCTACATTCATCTACATATTCACATCATAAAAGTCTCCTATATATTTGTTAGCAATGTGATTTAATTCATTATATTTGTGTTTTTGTGATAAATGAACCTTATTGTTTTGGCACTTGTATACTGTTGCTTTTGCTTTTCTTTTGTTAGAGTACTATTGGGATCTAAAATGAGAGCGTTGATTGGCAGGGGGACCACATTTCTTCCTTCAAAGGATATATTGGTAATTTGTAGGAAGAGATAATTAAAAAAAGTACTATTAATAAAAAGTAATCAAATTTAGCTCATTTACTAACCTGTGGTATGTAGACATTGAGGTATAAGCAGTCCTCTTGTCCTGCAACTTGTTCATGACCAGAGGGATATAAATGCCTATGCTGAATGCACTGTGATCTGAAATGTGTGCTATCCCAAATTCCATGGAATGGTTCTGGAGGTTGAGGTTCCTGAATAAAACAAAAATGAAAATAGAGCTCTACAAACACCTTCTAAATCTATGTCCATTTCCATCACTACAAATTTAAATTCATTTATAATTTCAAAAAAATTATGGAATTATTCACTGCTTCACCATTAACATCTACCATCATTTTATCTTTAGAATTAATTCTTCAATTATGCCATTTAAACTTTCAGCCCATGCTACAGGCAAAACCCATGATTCTCCTCTTCAGATAGGTCATATTAGGAATGCAGAACACAATACAACACTTCTTTAAAGGTATTGCATACAATATCTCACTTCCTCATTGGTTTTCTTAATTTTAACACTTGTATGGCCAATCTTCTTTGTGCCCATGAAATACATTTATGGAACATCCCTTATGATTTGATCTTAACTTTCACTTAACAAATTCATGTCTTAAGGCACCTCCACCAATGATATTATTCTGCAATTATTTTCATCAGTTATAGGTTAGTGCTGCCTAGTTTAACTTTTCTCTTTTACTTTATCATTGGTAAAATAATATAGTTCTTGTGATTAATCCTACATCAATTGGAGTAAATTAGGTTGGAGTGAAGGAAATATAAGATATAAATGGATGGTGACAAGCAAAACGCCTTGCATTAACCATGAAGAAAAACATGAGTAATGGCAGTGAATGAATAACCACATGTTCAAACACTTAACTAAAATATATTCATAGTAATAAAATACAAAAAAATATTTTAGAGTATATTAAGGGTGGATTATATTTAAAAGCATCTGAATCATCAATCAGAATATTTATCATTGAGAAAAAATTCATTCCTATGAAGATAAAATGATAATTTTTAAGATATTAATTTTTCATGTTAAATGCTTACCTATAACATTGTGATGGAAAATCTATTTTTCTCAAGGGTCCATTACACTATAGTGACTTCTAGAAAATGAGCTTCACTTCTCTTGAATGACGTTAAAAACAAACATCTTATTCATTGTGCCTTACTGATAATTCACTCATCTGGGTTTATTGTTGTTGTCACTAGTAATGACATTTTAGTTTAGCTAACTTCTGATGAAAAAATGCAGGTTAATGCTACCTACCATAAATGAAAACCTCGGCATGCAGTAAAAATTGAGTCATGGATATTCAGCCAAATAAGACACTTGTGCTATGAAGCTTCATTCTAAAATTTTAAATATTAACCCATTATCATGAATTTACTTTCAGTTTCAAAGGCGTTCATAGTACCTATGCTGGGATTGACTGACTTAAATGGAGATACAAATCTACTGCGATTCACATATGCATAATTGGAAAATAATTTCAAATTAGGGGACAGAATAATGATATGGCTCATTTATATGAAATTGAAATGGATATTGTAAAACTAATATGGACAATGGTAAACTAGTGCTTTTCAAAGAAAAACAACAGAATCATGACATTAAATTCTAATCAATAGTAATAGGTTTGGAAGTCCTAAACTGAAGAAACATATTTCTTTGTCATATATTGATGCAAATGTTCTAAAATTAATGCAAATGATTTTGAAAAAATCTATCAACTCACTGATAATGCAATTTCCATATCAAATTGATTCAATTCATATTGTCTTGCAATTATTATTAGAGTAAATATTCCTTTTAAATTAAAATTTACAAAAAATTAAAAAAAGAAAAATAAAAGATTTCTTCTTTCTTACCTACTCATTATGGTAAGATGATACATTCCAACTGTTTCTATTTGCAAGCTGTAATTGGATTTACCATTTAGTGACTGAAGCTATTGATGATATATACATCTACTAAACTTACTCAAGACACTAACAAGGATTTTATGGAGGTGCTTACATATAGGAAAGCATGGCATCCAAGCACATTAGCTGGAATTGTCAACCCAAAAAATAATTATCACAGAATTTATTTTAAAGTTACAATGACTTTATAGGATCTATAGAACTCTTTACGGATATCCCTTATGCTCTTGATAAAAATAATAGCTCATGAAAAGTGGCACACAGGGGGAAGAAAGAAATCGTATCTGGTGTCATTTTTTTACCTTAAATCTCAAGTCACCAATTGGAGGCTTTGCATATGGAATTCCCAAATATCCATGAACTGGGTTACCAAAGTAGGAAGTCAATATTTTGCCTTGAAACCATCCTTGTCCTGGAACTTCAATTAAAGGTCCATTTGATTCTGAAGATAATGCCCTCCCTTGAAAGAGCACCAACAGTGTCAAGAACAGCGGGAGCAGATTTAAATCCATCTAGAATGAAAAATCCCGTGATAGCATTAATAAAAATGAAAAAAATCATTGAAGTGAAAATAGAAAACATTAGCTTTAGAAATGAATTGTATTAGAACTTTGGAAAAAATCAGAATCAACCTATTCCTGCTGCTTTCTGCCAACCCACAGAAACTTAGATAAATATGTTATTTTTGAAGGGAATATTTGACGGGAAATGAAGCACTTGTGAGTAGCTGACCTTGAGACCAATTTGGATAATACAAGGCCTGGAATTTGAATTCCATTTATACATATATATAATATATAGATGTATGTATGTGTCTGTGTATATAAATAAAAAATGTGTTCCTTTCCCATTTCCTTATTTCTATTTCAATATGAATATATATATATATATATATATATATATATATATATATATATACCTTTCCAACCACTTTTCTCAAGAGGAATTAGGAACGTTCCTAATTCCTCTTGAGAAAGGTGGTTGCACCACCGAAAATTCGAGAACTAGTGAGTCCCTGTTTTATATGTTTTAGTTTCTGTGTTTGCTATGACTATTTAGTGAATTTTATTGTGCATGTTCGTGGCTTTTCCAAGAAAGTGACTATATATATATATATATATACATAACACTTCTGTGAAAGTCTCACCGACATGAATAATAATGTAAATGGAATTAGCACTAGTAGACAAAGACAAAAAAATACAGATAAAAGAGAAACTCATTGGGTATCGAATTTTCAGTGGCCTAACCACCTTTCTCAAGAGGAGGAATGAATGGAACTCAGAACTCAAATCTTCCATTCCTTCCTCCTCTTGAGAAAGGTGGTTAGACCACCGAAAATTCGATACCCAGTGAGTTTCTCTTTTATATGTGTTTCTGTGGTTTTTTCTCTTTGTCTACTAGTACTTATTCCATTTACATTTTATATATATTATTATTATTAGGTAATCTACCGGTTAAGGTAGGTTTTTGGATGGACACAACTATCAAATAAACATTTTGTAACTCTCCACCTATCAACCTAATGTACATCAGGTCCCTCTTCATCCCTGTGTACTTCTTTCCTCCCTTCATCCCGTCCAACATCCCTATCCTGTTCCTGCCCTTTCCTCGCTTGCCCAACATTCTCCTCTCTATTACCTTCTTCAACATTCCACTACCACTCAATACACCCTTCATCCATTTTTCCTGCTTCCATAGAATTTCTCTCAAAAAACCCCTCTCCTCACCCACCATCTCCAGTACTTCCTCATTTGTTTTCCTTTTGGTCCATTTCACCTTCTCCATTCTTCTCAACACCCACATTAAAAAAAATATATATATATATATATATTTATTTATTTATATAATATTAAATATTTTAATTATCATAATATAAATGATGGATAAGAGGTTGTCAAGTTTTTATATAGCATAAATGGAAATGCAAAGAGAATATGTTGCATTGCTGGTGGAGAGTGATGATGGTAATGAATTGGAATATTTGGAAATTGAGGTTTGAAATTCACTTGGAATCAAGTAACTGTAGCTATATTTGATTAAAAACTTAGCAAAAGTTAAGTTTTTTACAGTTTTTAATCCCTTATTAGGCACTATTTAATAATATAAATAATTATTTAGTCTCTTCAACCATAGAATAAGAGACTCTCTGGCATCATCTGTGATACTTATTTTTTTTCTTATAGATATTCCATCTGGGTGTTGTCATGTGGTGGAGATACTATCTTATGGAAAGCTTCACCAGAGCATAGGGTGAAGG
Organism: Hetaerina titia; assembly: GCA_037158775.1. Lineage (NCBI taxonomy): Eukaryota > Metazoa > Arthropoda > Insecta > Odonata > Calopterygidae > Hetaerina > Hetaerina titia. The sequence continues at coordinate 32,950,219 of CM073779.1, forward strand.
GAGAGCCGTTACTCATTACCTTAGGTCTTCCAAACAGGTACCAAAGTTCTATTCTTGCCACTTGAACACTTCCGGAGATGACTAATTCTTAAGCAGTCTCTGACTTGGCACTCCATTATTTTAAAAATAGCCATTCTGAGTCATTGGAAAAATTCTCTCTATAAGGGATCTACTATCCTTTGGAAAAAGATCTTTTGCTAAAGAAGTACTGATAATAAAATTTGAAAACCACAGAAGCTTCATGAGGGGGAGTTCGGGATGGTGTGGAGGCTAACATGCAGGCTTCCCACCGAGAAGGCCCGGGTTCAAATCCTGGTGACTAGAAATATTTTTCAGTGCTTCGTGGAGAGCACTTTGAGTATGACGTCTGTCGGATGGGTCGTTAAACTGCGGACCCCTTGGTGCCTTTCAACAAGAGTAGGCTACTGGGTTTCCAGGTTTCTCTCCACCTTTCCTTTCCCATCTACCCCTAATGATGTAAATGAACTCAGCTGTCGGTCGCCTCCCCAAAAAAACTACAACTACAAAGTTTCATCCACTTATATTGATTGCGGCAATAGCAAAGGTCAACATGAGGTAGCAGGCTTGAAAACATTCCGTTCTTCTTCTAACCTGTGAGGCTGCACAATATGGTGGTGTTTTTTCTAGGTCGTTTTATACTCTATACTTTTACTATAATTCTCTATACTTAGATATACATTATAGAATGGCATACACAGAGAGTAAAGCATTGTTCAATGCCTTGGAATGATATATAAAGTACTTATTGTTTGATAGTGTTAATTAGAAAGTAGTATCACTATGAATATCCTTCCACTCCTTCATGAGGTCATGAAGAATATCACAATTACTATAGACTTGTGATTGCTAAATAATTATTTCAAGCAAAGTGGAACTTGATTGAACATTAATTAATATGGTATCTGATGCCCATTTTATTTATGCAAACATGCTTGATTTATATATCTATCTACTCTAACGTTCATTGTTATGGGTATAAAACAGCTTTTATTTCAATGAGAACAATCAGGGGTATATACCAACTTCCTGTTCTTCAGTTGGGAATTTAATTCCTTAGTGCTGAAGGAAGTGATATAATTTCCACCTATACAAGTTTAAACACAATGAGCGGTGTCCTGAATTTACTTAAAGTTTGCAGTCCAATTGTCTTCATCAAATTTCATGGAGTGATCACAAGAGCAGTCTTCAGTTACTACCTACTTTAGCCAGTAACTAATCCATAATGCACCATAATAAACGTCTGATTTTCATCAGGGCTATTATTTGACATTGATTTTTCCTATAATTGATCATATAGAATTAATTATAGCCATTTTTGACAGCATACAATAAAGTCTAACTGGAATATATTTAAGATGAAAATATATAATTATTACCAAAACCTATAGATTTGATAAATGTTTTGCTAAACTTTTTAAACTTAAGCTTAATTTTAAAAACTCATAATAGCCGATATACCAATTGAATTGCGTCAAAGGAAGGAATGTTGTACGAAGTCTATCATGATGGACCAAACGTGGGGAATAGTGAAATATTTTGATAATCGGTGAAACTGATTGCGTTAAAAGAAGCCACAAGATGAAGAAAGGTTGTTCATCCCTTAACTAAAACTATCTACCTGCTGATATTCTAAGATACATGGGTACATATTTCAGCAAGAATATAAATAAGAGTAGAAAACTTTTTCGCACCTCTTTTGCTGCACGAAGTTCCATAGTTACTGCGAATGCTTCTCGGAGTTGAGTAAGTGGAAGTATTTGAAGCGTAGGTGGCAGTCCTTGGGTTTAGCGGGGAATTTATTATGACCTTTCCATACCGAGTTAGAGAACGCACGTAGTTTCCGTATTACTTCCGTCGCAATAATCTTCCGCGCATATTACCCAAGTAGCGCACTGATCCATGTCGATTTTCTAGATAATTTCAACAAACTTAAATGTTTACATTGGGAATGCTGAAGGAAGCGAGTTCTCTCTAGTGAGTGGCTTGCAATGCTCACTGAATTCACCGCCTGGTGAAGCGGAAAATATATAAATATAGTCCAGTTCTGTGGCTGGTATCATGTTCTACCATCCAAGTACACCTACTGAAGCACTTAGGATCTAAATAGGGTTCGTAGGGAAGATATGACAAAGGAGCAGAAAACAGATGCTTGATTATCACTTAGGCCAATTCCGCCGTTGATCATCTTCAAGAATCAAGGTTGAATACTGCCGATTGAATAGATAGCAAACTGCGAAGGGATGCCGCATAAATACTTTTTCCCGTGTGAAAAAGGTCACTGTATAAAATTGGCACCGTTAGAATAGCACAAAAACTATAGTTTGATAAATCTCTGTGCTTATGCATCAGTGTCTTTAATTGGAGGAGAAAATGTATGCAGGCAAACGATCCCATCCTATGTTATTAACTCAGTTTTAGGACAAGCTCAAACGAACTTAAGGCAAATAATGTCACTCAAACAATGTTGTTTCTTTACGAAGCCCGGCTTTCTTACCTTCCGTCGGCGAGGTTTTCTTCGACAGCTGCGTTCAACGCCGGCTCCCCGCGAACGATCCCTCCGCTGCTCAACGAATAGTGGGTTTCTCTTAGAGGGGGGATTGTATTAATTAATTCTTTAGTTCCGTTGTAGGTATATATATACGTGAGCTCTCTGGCCGTTTCCTTGGGATCAACGGGGTCCTTGTAGGTCTATCGAGAGATCATTGCCCGTTATCGAGGGAATAACGACGATTAAGTTCATTAGCTCTAATTTCATCATGCAAGGGGGAGGGAGAAGAGATGCAAGGGCATCTCTTTCAGTTACGGAGCACTACTCATTCAGTTGACTTACAGATCATAGTGCCCGCTTTCCGTAATCTTTTTCGACCTCTGATTTTATTCAAACCCGGGGGTAGAAGTATGATCCTTAATAATAGCTCTAGTATCTCTGTCACATGATTTATCAGCGGTGCCTGTAATGACATATTTATAACTGTAGCACCAACTATAGAAGTGTTGGGTTTATTAATTCTATTATTTTTACACTAATTTTTAGTTTTTAATGTAAAAAACAGGGTTTAGATCGTATGAGACTATTATTTTATTTCTTAAATAGTCAGAATATGTAACGAAAATCATTATTTTAAAAGTAAAATTACCTTCTTTAATATTAAAAATTGTCTCGGAAGATAATTTCCAGGTCATAATACTAGTATAATATCACATTAGCAGTTTTAATGATTTATTTTTATTTATTCATGGACAATATGGCTTCACAGTTCGCAAAATACAGGAAAGTCTGAATTCGTAGGGTCTTTCCTGATGAATCGTAGAGCGAGAGAATAAGATACTTGCGCTGAACCTAGTATTATGGTTTCATATACCTATGTTTGTAGGAAAATGCTTATGATGTTTGATGTAGAAAACTCAGTTTATTAACGTATACAGTGACGTTGAAGGGACCGGTTTTTCAATTTGTTAGACAGATTCCAAGTAGGGGTTAGTATTGCCACGCCATTCATGGCTTGGACTGCTCTCGTTTGCATGGGGAGCAATTTTAAGGATACATAAGAACTCTTCGAGAGAGTATATATATATATATATATATATATATATATATATAATAAAAAATATTTATACTTATATATAAAATTTATATATATATTCTATATAAAAATTTATATACTCTTATATTCTCTCGCATTCTAAGCAGTTACTATAAGTGGGAGCAGTATATGAGTTCTTATGGTGCCCTTGGATCTAAGGCCAATAAGGAAAGCTTAAGCTCAACTAAAAAGAGGAAAATTGTTTTGAAATGCGGCTGAATTGGAGTCTACGTCCTTGGGTAGGTGGAGAGCGCATTGCTCCCTAAGAGTATTCTGAGGGTTGGTGCTTGCTTGTAGTACTTTCGGGATGTTAGATGTCATTCAAATGCTGAGGTTAACCGTTTTTTTTGCGTAGCTGCGTATTGCTTTACTTTTAAATGTGACGGTTTTATCATAATTTTGAGGAAAATGAAAATACTTAAAATAATCAATGTTTGTTCTTTTTACGTTTATGCGAAAAATTGCAAATTTTCAAGCTGCAAAAAATTACCCTATTGTTACTTATTATTACTATAATGCACCCAATTTAAAATGTTACACGATGACTTCAATTGGTGCACCGTGCTTCAATGGTGCTTCGACGGCGACGAAAAACCTAAGCAAGCGCTAACAAATACAACATAAGACGGAAATACCACTAACCCTGGCCTATACAAGTAGAGTTATTATGTAAGCGACTAACAGCCGAGGTCATTTCTACCATAAGGAATAGGTGGGTAATTTGGTAGAGGTAGGAGTTTTTCAGAATGGGGAAGGGTGAAGAGGAACCCGGTGTCGGAATCAACCAAATCTTAACGAAAGGCGGAAAGGGTCGACGATTTAACGGTCAATCCGACAGACAACAAAATCCACTTCTCTCATAGCAAGTTCTTCTCAACATGGCACGTTCTCTCCACATGGTAGTAAGAGTCGGGATACTACTGAACAATTCTGCCAGCACAGGGATACGAATTCGAACCCTCAGGCTGGGTAACTAGTTCATAAGCCACCGCACCATCCCAATTCTCATTTTTAAAATTATTATATAGAATGGAAGAATATTTCATAGTTAGAAACATTTGAATACTACCAGTACAGTAGGCACCTCACCAACCCTATCTCTCCTAGTTCATTCGTAACTTTCCAAATTACTCAACTGTAATACTATGCTGTATTGTACACCATAATAATACTAACTTTAAATTAAATTTATAAAATTTGACTTGCAAATGATGCGGTAAAGAAAAATATTATCGATTCGACTCATTAATCGAAAGTCTATTTCCTCACAAATGTTGAATTGAAGGGTACCGTTTGCATTCATCTACCAATGTTCTCTCTCGTAGTCAGGTACCGAGATTAGCAGCATTCGTAGAAATACGAGAACGAATCTTGTGTCATTTTTGTCACGAGCTTTTTCATCGACTTCAAGTAGGCCTCCGAATTTAATTTCATATAGGCTCTCTCATTTAATTCGTCATCTTACGTGGGACTAATGGAATAGTTTCAAAACTTACACATATTCATGTGACGGTAGTTGGATCCTAGTGTGACTTCGAAGCGAACTTACACTCAACTTCCCTGTGTACTTCTGATCAGATTCAATTGATTTTAATTCGCATTTACCAGTCACGGTAACTTTTCGAAGTAGTTTGAATGTATTTTACGATGCCTATGAGTTTCGTCTGGTCCGAGAGTTTAATTTTAATTATTGTTCAGAATAATAGGTTAGTTTACAGCGAGCTGTACCCCTTAGGCAATTTGTACCAGTAGAAAGTTAACACTAGCTACTGCATTCTAGATTTTTGAAAAAAAAACTCTGGCTTCTTTACTGCAGGAGTTCTAACCAAACACCAATAATTATGGGAAATATATGATTTCCATTTTTGCCTGAAATAGTACTCTTAGTGACATTTAGTGAAGCTTGATAATTTCCGGTTCTTTTATTAACCACAATAATCACCCCGAAGGTTTAGGTTAATAGAGCTGACCTCGTAATTATGCCTAAGGCGTTTGCAATTTGATTCATCACGATAGTAGGACCTTTACCTGTCAATACCCGCTGACAATTTCCAAACTTCCGGGAACAAGTATTGGTCCTGATTAAACCTGAGATCTAAAAAACGGGTGCCTAGTTCTATATGTCAGTATACTTTATATGGACTCTTCCGGTTTGTTCGAACTATAAACCATTGACATGGTAATCAACCCGAAGGTCGGTTTGGTTGGTGATGATAGAGTTCACCCAGTACTAAGCGCGTGTGAAATTCACAAATCAGGGTGGGGAGGGGGGGCACTTCTTTTTTGATTAGTTGATCGTACTGCTTCCAGCTTATTCACGCGTTTAAGTAATAAATTATTGCTCGTAGCATAGCATGTCCAAGTGTTTTCTCGTGCCGGAAAAAATCTTGAAGGTGGCATTGAATCAGCGCCAAGGAAAGTGGAAAATCTTTTAGAATGTCATGCTAGAGGGAACGAAGGATACAACGCAGATCATTGCGTTTATAAGACCGTTACCTACATTTCACTCACGGCCATGTGATTCAGCCTTGTTCAAATAATTGATTTGTGACTATAGAGTGAGTATCGAAGTGAAAAATGCGATAGTCATAATTTATGTGATGTGCTTCAACAACCCTTCTATATCCTTTCATTAGAGTGAGATCATTGTCTTTCGGGGGAATGCATGCTAGAGTGATAATGTTTTGGTAAGCGACCAGCAGAAAATGATGGTAGTTGCTAATAGGAATTCCGAATACTCCGCTAATAATTCTAAACACTAGTACATGGGTCTGGTGTTATACCCGCCTCGTATGCAATTTTCTTCAATGCTAAGTTCATCATAATGAATAATTTGCGCTCCACCCTTCCAGCCATACATGAGGAAAGTATGAATTTTAATATCAATTGCATGGCTTTTTACCTCAAAGAAAATTATAAAATAGCTATTGTTGGTACGTTATTGATTGTTTCCGCGATGTTTTCTGATAGCTGTTATAGTTTGCAGTGGGCTAATTAAAAAAGCGAAAATGTATATTTAATGTGGACGTCACTCGTTACTAATTTTCATTTTCCAAAAGCTAACTTCAACCACAAAATATTTAAGGAAATAAGGTATATTTTATTGAAGGTGCAAATAAAAATTTCATATAGCATTAATAATTGAGTATCAAACTGATATTAAAATGCCAGGCCAAAATTCAATAGATAACAGATGCATTTGAATATGCCTTACATAGGAGATTGGTCCCAAATATGGAATGCTTTTATAGCCCTACGGTAACTTTGATAGTTGAGTAGCCTACCTCGTTGGGAGCCATTTGGGATGTAAAATGCACATATTAAGGTCAGTCCCTTTCCCTGTACCATCTGCGGTTTCGCAGGAGGATCTATTCCTTTTAATCTAACTGCCATTGGGTATTCAAAGATTTCTATCGCTTCTTGGACTAGAAACGGCAATCGCTCCTTCCTACCTGTCGCCAAAACGACAAGCAACCCTCTAAGAACACGCAAATAATCGTTCGCACTCACGATACATGCTTCCGACTAGTGGTGTCGGCAAGAGAGGGGCGGTCGCTAAAGCTCCAAGCAAAGGAGGGAAGCAGTATCCATAATAATCCATTCGTTCATTGCTACAGACGGGTATCCGGCTCCCAGATCACACGTCAGTAATAGCTGTATTGTACAGGATGAAGCTAGTGGCTAGTGTACGTACAAATGCTTCGGGAAAACCTTTTCCTGTCAAATGATTACTCAGGCCTACAAAAAAAAATTGTTTTTGGTGCCGGGAATCTTTGTGATGATTTTAACTATATTTGTAGAGCTGAATCCAAAGATGAAATCCGTTTTTATTTAACAGCTATACTTTTTTAGATATGGCACATCTTACGATTAGTTGTTTTAATATTTGATATATTCCGGAAAATAATTTTCAAAGTTAAATAAATCTATAAGTATACTAATTTATAACCACTCTGCGGTGTTCCTTTTATTTTCAATAAACTGTCAATAAGTTTTATGTATATTTCTATATTGTAGGCCAATGAGATTAAAAAACAAAAATCGTTTGTATCGACTTCGGTAAAAGATTTATTGATAGCTCCAAGCGTAGTTTAAAATGTGTACTTCTTCACAATGGTAACAGGTTTGGCGCAATACCAATCGCTCATTCAACAAAAATGAAAGAAGAATACGATACAATAGCATTGGTCTTACAGAAGATAAAATACCAGGAACATCGCTGGGTAATATGATATGGGAATACTATATTAATAATTATTATTAATAATATTCCCATATCATCATGAAGAAGATTTTTTTACGTAAGTAACAACATATCTATATCTTGAAAACTATAGCTGATAGGAAAAAACTAGTGTCATAATTGGATTCAGCACCCCAATTGTTCTTTAAATCAGCATTAAAAGCTCCGGCACCAAAACCACTGTTGGCCTGTGTTATTAATATAATATTCCCATATCATCATGTAGAAGATTTTTTTACGTAAGTAACAAAATATCTATATCTTGAAAACTATAGCTGATAGGAAAAAACTAGTGTCATAATTGGATTCAGCACCCCAATTGTTCTTTAAATCAACATTAAAAGCTCCGGCGCAAAAACCACTGTTGGCCTGTGTTATATTTAATCAAAACTTTCGATAAGTAAAAAATGTTTTTTTTTGGAGTGCGTCATTAAATTCAAAGATAAAACGCATCCATTTTGTAGGACTAAGTCTGAAGAATATTTCGATGATACTTTGAAGAATTGTTTTGATTTATAGGGGAGGGAATCGAGTCATTTAGGTCATCATCATACCAATTCAACTTATTGAAAGCCTCTCCTTATAAAGGAAAACAGTAAGCCCTTAAATTTTGTAAGGCCATTTTTGGATTTTTCTTAACCCTCTTGTGGTAGTACTTATAAGATATGAACTCCCTCCATGTAATAATTAACGCTGTCATTAATATCAGATGGGGACTTTATTTAAAAAAAAGGTGAATTTATGTTTGACGAAAGAATTTTTCACTACGAATACTGCTCTGAAAAATTACGCATTTGTGTTACCTTACTGTACTAAATAACTTATGTAGTTATTTATTTAGTGGCATGAGAAGCATACATCGAAAAGAAAATTTAAATATATTGATTTATTCCTCAATAATTCTGCAGCATGATAATATGATAATGCTTTATTTGGTGGTAAAGGACCATTGAAATTTTTTCTTTATAACAATGGCTATAATAATTCAATGCTAAACCTTACGCAAGATCCCTCTCGAGTCCCTCCCTCACTTCCCTTAAAAAAACATTAAACGTACGAGAATAATTTTCAAAACTGAGTGAACCACTTCTGCGCGACAATAACTGAGTACGTAGATGCTATGGCCAAGCGCCAACACAAAGTTGAAGCCTAAGGTAAAAGTAGCACAAAGAGACAGGAGGAGTTGATTAACGACAGCCGGTGTTAGTATTTACCTTATCTATCAAAAATGCCGTCGATAAATCCTATGTCTGACGTGCTGCTCGACGACCAAATTTGAAGCGAGCTACACACCTCACTTGAGTGGAAATATCACTGTAAAATATCGCCGAATCCTTGGGATGAAACCAGACCCCCGGTGAGGAAAACCGGCACAGTAAACGTCAAATTCTTCGCTCAATCTTCCGCGTAATCGATTTATTCACAATTGGGCAGTGCAGACAATTCGCGTCAGCCACGGTTTAGACTCCCTTCCACGGAGTGACCTTCGTGGAGATTGAGCGATCTCCCCGCTTGATTTTCCCTTCGTCTCCACTTCGGACCAATATTAAAGCTCCCTCAACTCGATTGTCGTCTCCCTGGAGCACTAAGGTCGTCACTTCCTCCTAGCCTTTATTTGGCATCCTCCCGAAACTTTCACTTGACCTCAGTAATACTTGATAAACATAATCTATCTCCACCTCCTCTGCTTTCAACGATCACTCGGGGTTCTCCTCAAGATATTTCAAATACCCAATGTGCTGAATTTAGAAGCTGAATACGATTTGTAAAGAGAAATTGTAATAATTGGTTTTAAAATGACCTCACTGCAGCGGGAAAAACAGTTAAACGCAACAATCAGTAAAGGAATATTCGTATGAATTGAAGTAACTTGAAACTTGTTCTTTCTCTTACTCTGTCCTCTAAGCGCGAGTTAGCGAAATCAAATAGACACATCTACACATGGTGGAAAATTGAATTTCCCTGAAATGTGGCCCAATACATCCTACACGAGGAGCTCGTTTTAAGTTAGGAGCGCCCGCATTTTTAGTAATGAAACGCATGATAATTAGATTCTGGCCGGCGTGCGGTGGAGTTTAAGTCCAGCGACAGAGTATAGTACAAATGATGACCTCAATGCAAAATTCTCTCAGGCCGTCTGTCCTCGAAATAAGGATAGTACTGAAGTTGGTTATTATTTATCGGCAAATAACTAACGCATTTCTAAATTACAAGGGGAATTTGAAAAAGTTCTCGGAATGGAATAGAAATAAATGAGTTACCTCAGTGAAGATTTTTTATTTTTTAATGTAGTCTTCCTGTACACTAATTCACTTGGTCCAGCGATGTTCCAATGTCTTGATCCCATCTCGAAAATTAGATTCCTTCAGACCTGCAAAATACCCGTCTACTTCCGTCGTTAGTTCTTTGTTTGAAGAGAATCTCCGTCCATCGAGGAAAATTTTGAGCTTGGGGAAGTGACAGAAATCTGATAGACCCAAATCAGGCAGGTGTGGCGACAATTTGTACGTATCTTAGTTCACGTATTTTTGCCATGGCAGCGACACTTGTATGTAGTCGTGTATTGTCTTGGTGAGAGATGACTTTCTTCCTTGCCAAACCTGGCCTTTTTTCGTGTATCTTTTGCTTTAGTTGGTCCAGGAGGTTAGCGTAGTATTGTCCAGTAATTGTTTGACCAGTGGGAAGATAACCCAGGCCTACAAAAAAAAATTTTTTTTTGGTGCTGGGAATCTTTGTGCTGATTTTAACTATATTTGTAGAGCTGAATCCAAAGATGAAATCCGTTTTTATTTAACAGCTCTACTTTTTTAGATATGGCACACCTTACGATTAGTTGTTTTAATATTTGATATATTCCGGAAAATAATTTTCAAAGTTAAATAAATCTATAAGTATACTAATTTATAACCACTCTGCGGTGTTCCTTTTATTTTCAATAAACTGTCAATAAGTTTTATGTATATTTCTATATTGTAGGCCAATGAGATTAAAAAACAAAAATACGGTACCGGTACAAAAATAAGTTTTTATCGCACAAGGGAAAAGGATATGCTGCCCTTCTTTACTCAAGAAGAAAATCTTATATTTTGTTTAGACATTAAGGGTCTTTTGGAAAAAATGGGACTACTATCACAATATGATGCTAGTGATTGGCGTTTGTTTATTGATAGCTCCAAGCGTAGTTTAAAATGTGTACTTCTTCACAATGGTAACAGGTTTGGCGCAATACCAATCGCTCATTCAACTAAAATGAAAGAAGAATACGATACAATAGCATTGGTCTTACAGAAGATAACATACCAGGAACATCGCTGGGTGATTTGTGTAGATTTAAAAATGGTGAACTTTCTTCTTGGGCAGCAAAGTGGCTACACAAAATATCCTTGTTTCTTGTGCCTCTGGGATAGCAGGGGCAGACAAAACCACTGGATTAAGAAGGAGTGGCCTAAGAGAGAAAACTTGGTTGTTGGGAAAGAAAACATCATTGCTGAATCTTTAGTTGAAAGAGAGAAAATCATCTTACCGCCTCTACATATTAAACTAGGCCTAATGAAGCAATTTGTAAAGGCTCTTGACAAGGATGGACCATGCTTCGGCTACTTAAGACTAAAGATGCCCCATATAAGTATTGAAAAACTTAAAGCTGGTATTTTTGAGGGGCCACAAATCAGACAACTTACAGAGGATCCTGCTTTTGTCGAGTCAATGAATGAAATTGAAAAAATTAGTTGGATGTCATTTGTTGAGGCCATAAAAAATTTTCTAGGAAATCACAAAAGTGAAAATTATATTGAGCTGGTAAACATTATGCTCAGTAACTTCAAATCACTTGGATGTAATATGAGCACAAAAGTTCACTACCTACACAGCCACTTAGAAAATTTTCTTGGAAATTTAGGAGACACAAGTGAAGAACAAGGTGAAAGATTTCACCAGGATATAAAAACAATGGAAGCTCGCTACCAAGGAAGATGGGATAACCATATGATGGCAGATTACTGCTGATGCTTAAAACGAAACTGTATGAACAAAGTGCACTCAAGAAAATCGCGCAAAAGAAGCTTCCGATGTGTTGAGTGATGTTTTTATGCATTTTTTCTTTTCAATTTGTTTTATTACAGTAAAAAATTTTAGTATTTGTGTTCAATTGTATTGTAAAATTCTGTTGTATTTGTGGGTGATTTAACAGCCCTAGAAATAAATCAAGTCTTTATATTTAGTGGGTTTTATTATTAATATAATATTCCCATATCATCATGTAGAAGATTTTTTTACGTAAGTAACAACATATCTATATCTTGAAAACTTTAGCTGATAGGAAAAAACTAGTGTCATAATTGGATTCAGCACCCCAATTGTTCATTAAATCAACATTAAAAGCTCCGGCACCAAAACCACTGTTGGCCTGTGTAATGTTGGTCTGTGTGTATCAGCAGAATCCCTTTTGGATCCCAGAACACGGAATCCACCACTTTTACGACCGACTGCATTGCTTTTGCTTTCTTTAGTGGTGATGAATCTACATGTTTCCACTGCTTTGACTGCTGTTTTGTCTCTGAGGTAAAGTGGTAGACCCAATATTCATCTGTGGTCACAAACCGGCGCAGAAAATCTTGTTGGTTGCTCTTGAAACAGGTCAAACCTTCTGTGGTAATTTCCATTCTGATGCGTTTGTATTCTTGCGTCAAGAGTTGCGGCACCCATCTAGCAGATAAATTTGTCATATCCAATTCCACTATTCAAATGTGATGTGCTCGTTGAGATGATATCCCTACTGCTTCAGGATTTCTCGTACTTTCAGTCGGTGATCCTCCATGACCATTTTGTACACTTTTGCAATAATTTCTGAGGTAGTGGCACATTTTGGCCGGCCACTACGTATGCTGTCTCGATCTAACTTAATCTTATTGATCCACTTGGCAACAGCTGAATATGGAGCAGAGACCCCCAGAGTGTTCTGAAAGCCAGCATGAATTTTCTTTGCTTCCATACCTTTCTTTACGCAGTGTTTAATCACTGCCCGAATCTCAATCTTTTCCATCTTCACAAATCACTACACGGGAAAAACGACAGAAGGGCGTCCTCATCACAGAGCGTTTGTGCCCTGGGCATATCGTATCATAGCTGCCCTGTGCTGTTACCGAGATGGGAACGTGGACGAAGAAAATAAACGGTTCAGATGCGGATGCCGTCACTCGTTTGAAATCGGTTCATTCATTAATGGCTAATTTAACTATTTAATTTGGATTTTGGCCGGTCCCGAACAAATATTACGTTTAACGTAGCGCCAGAACTTCCCATAATTTACTCTATATTATTTTCTTCTCGAGTTCTTCGTACTTTCAGCATACTTTCATGCGGTGCAAAAAGCCTACTTTTTATTTCCTCTGCCTCACTTATTTTAAATTTGTCCTCTATCACGGCCTTTAACATCCTATTACATCAATATTTCCTCCACCAAATCTTTCTGCCTTTTTCAGATTTCACGTAGCAAATCCATTTCTTCACCCAACTTATTTATAACTTCGTCGTTAGCCCTCCTCCATGCACAAATTACTTTTATCTATTCTCCTCCATGTCCACTTCGAGAAATCCTATAATCTACCCTCATTGATTCTACTCAAACATCCTATTTCGTATCCATGCAACAGTACACTATACAATACTATTTACTATTATTTTCTTTACGCCTTTTACTGAGCGCACCTGCCATCAGTTTCCTTCTTGTAAAAGCCTTATCCGCCAAAGCAAATCTACTTCCGTCTATACTACTACGCCCAACCCTTCAAAATACTGTCCAAATACGTAAACCGTTCTACATGACGCAGTTTATTCCCTTCAACCTAGTCTTACTACTTCTTGAGATTCTTATTACTTTAGTCTCCTTGTGATGAGTCTTGATGACATCCCATGGATGCTGATGAATGGATTCTTCCTGGAAAGCCCTCAATCAATGATTACGATCCTTCGGCTCTCTGACTCATGATTATCTGCAAATTTAGCAGACTTAATCACTTTTCCACTCACATTAAATCTATCTCAACTCAAACTCCTCACCATGCCAAAGTTAGTATTTCCTCAGCATTTAATTTAAAAACATTGACGATGACACACAACCCTGGTTACTCCCCTGCATATCACTATCCATTTCGTTTCTCTCTCTACTATTCTAATCTTTGTCATTTAATTTCGTGGACTCTCTTTCTCCATATGCAGGAATATTCAGCGTTGTTTTCGTTAACTTTGGTCACTCTACATCTGGTCAGACACCTTCTAAAAATCCACGACGCACCAACATACAAATACGACCCGATTATAATCCATATTCCTTTCTACCTCTATCTAGCCGCATGGAAAAACTCCTAACTCATAAATTTTATGAATAAGTTTAACAAATCCCTTTCTTCCGTTCAGACCTTAAATATGAGGTCTGTTCAAGAAGTTCCCGAAAAATATTTTGAAAAATATTATTGGCCAGGGTCCCCTTTAAAGTAGTCTCCTCTCCAACGTATACATTTATCCTAAGGGTGTTTCCACTTTTTTAAACAGTCCTGGAACGCTTCTTCCGGAATGCTCATAAGAACCTCCATCGAATTTTTTGCTTTCTCTTGAATGGTGGCAAATCTTTTACCTTTGAGCGGGGTTTTTAGTTTGCATCTCCTGTACAAGGTTTCACAAGGACACCTGTACAAAGTTTCACAAGGATTCACCTGTACAAGGATCCTGGACAAGGCTTCACCCTCTTCAGCTCGATGAAACAGTTTCTGACAGACTTGAACTCTAGGTTGTTTCTGCTAGCGAGGCACGAATTTGGCGGCGACTCGATGCATCATCAATTTTTCAGGCAAGATTTCAAAGTACGAACTAATCGAGAGGCCACACTCTTCTGCAAGTTCCCTGACAGTCAAAAGTCGATTTGTATGGACGAGATTGTTCACTTTATCGATCTGGCGATCTTTATCATCAGTCGACGTTGGTCTTCCGGAACGCTGAAACACTCATTACACTCGCTACGTTTCATAGCATCCTCATCATAATCCTTGATAATCAACTCAATAGTTACCGTGAAGGTTACCGGTGCAGAGTTTCACGCAGAATTTCACAGAACATCGCTGCTTCTTTAAAGAGCTCATTTCCGCGGATCCGATTTTTCGCTGCACTTCACGAACATCCCTTTATATAAACGGCCGTAACTAATCAACAAAACAATATTCCAACAAAGTAGTTATAGGCGCTTATTTTATAAGTTTCTGTGGGCACAACGCTTTCAAGCGGATTAAAAAATAATTAACTAGAGGCGCACTTTTTAAAAAATTCGGAAACCTTTTGAACAGACCTTGTATGAGGTAATTCTGCGAGGAAATTCTTATTGTATCCTTTCCTACTCATCTTCATTTCACGCAGAGCTTTATCTATCTAAAATGTAGTCTTCCTGGGTCAAGGCTATCTACAACTAAATCGCATTTCTTTATGTTCCTAAACTTGCTGGGCCAAACTCTTTATCCCATAGGCAGAGAATATCAACACAGAGTATACTCTGCGGCATAGATTTTTTTTGTATTTTACCCTACTTCCCTGATTCACGGCTAGCTCCGTTACCAGCGTTTCTGTCTTATCTCTTATGGTCGGTACAGTTTTTATTAATCACATCCTAACAATTTTTTCACCTTCGCATTTATTGTGTGAACTTTTCCTTGCCATTGTAAAATCTCTTTATCATCGCAATATTTTTCCCCGCCACGCTTTTCTCTAACTACTAGTTTCATCACTAAATATTTCATTCATTCTTCTCCTCAATCCTTGTCCACGTTATTTTCATTCCTTCTCTCTTTCATTCTCCTAGCCATATCTAGTAAAAGCCTTCAACAGTACCAAATCATCGACTAAGGAAGTTTCTGTTTCATCCTATAAACTGTCTACTGCTTCTTCCTCCGGCTATTACTTATATATATATATATATATATATATATATATATACACACATATGTTATTTATTTATTAGGTAATCTACCGGTTAAGGTAGGTTTTTGGATGGACACAACTATCAAATAAACATTTTGTAACTCCAAACAAAACCCAATCCAGCAACCTAAACTACATCAGGTCCCTCTTCATCTCTGTGTACTTCTTTCCTCCCTTCATCCCATCCAACATCCCTATCCTGTTCCTACCCTTTCCTCGCTTGCCCAACATTCTCCCCTCTATTACCTTCTTCAACATTCCACTACCGCTGAATACGCCTTTCATCCATTTTTCCTGCCTCCATAGGATTTCTCTCAACAAACCCCTCTCCTCACCCACCATCTCCAGTACTTCCTCATTTGTTTTCCTTTCGGTCCATTTCACCTTCTCCATTCTTCTCCACACCCACATTTCAAAAGCCTCCAATCTACGTCTATCCTCCTGCTTCAGCGACCACGTTTCCGCGCCGTACATAGCTAAACTCCATATCAGAGTTTTTACGAGTCTTGTCTTAACATCCCTACTCAACGTCCCCGTCATCAACTCCCTCCTCCTTGAGAAAGCTTCCTTGCCTAGCGCAATTCTTCCCCTTACGTATCTACCACTTTGACCGTATTGGTCCAAAACACTTCCGAGGTATGTAAACTGCTCTACCTGCCCTATTCTTTCCCCGCCTATTTTAATATTTAGCTTGGCCTTTTTCTTTCTAGAAAATCGCATAAATTGAGTCCAGTACAGGTAGATAAATATTCATTCTTTCCTCGGAACAATCAGAAATTCTTACTCTCTATCCTTTTGTTGATGATCCTGAGAATAACTTTAACTGCGTGGGATATCAAACTTATTGTTCTGTAATCCTCACATGACGAAGCCTTTGCCTTTTTTGGAATAGGAAGTAACACCGATCTAACAAAATCTTCCGGCCAGATTCCTTCCTCATAGATACTACGAATCAGTCCATATATGGCCTTCTTCCCACCTTTTCCTAACCATTTCAACATTTCTACAGGAATGTTGTCCACCCCCACAGCCTTATTTGCTTTCATCTCCTTTAATGCCCTTTCTATTTCATCGTCGAGAATGCCTGGACCTAAGCTATCTTCTTCTACGTCATGTTCCTTTTCTATGTCTAACCTTGTTTTCCTAAGTTCTTTACCATACAGTGTTTCTATATATTCCTTCCATCTCTCTTGGATTTTTCCTGGTTCAACTATTATCTTACAACATTTATCTTTAACTGTTAGCACAGATCTTGCCTTCTTACTTCCCGATAATAACTTAACCTTGCTGTATAAAGCACCAATATCACCCTTCTTCTGTAAACTTTCCATATCCTCGCATTGCGTTTTCCACCATTCTTCTTTTGCTTTATTTGTGGCCCTTCTCAATTTATTGTTTAACTCTTTGTACTTCATTTTACCTAACTCTGTGTTTACATTTTTCCATCTTCTTCTCTCATCCATCTTTGCAATCATCTCATCCGTTACCCATGGCTTCCTTATCCTTTTCCCGTTAATGGTTCCTATAGTGTCTTTAGCGGCTTCCAATATCCCTTTCTTGATACATTCCCATTTTTCTTCGATAGTACTCAGTTCTTTACCGTCATCCATCATTTTCTCTACAGCCTGCTGATACTCCTTCCTCGTTAATCCATTTACTGCTTCTAAATTGCATTTCCTAACCCGCCGCCCTTGCCTTATCTTCTTGAAACGAACATTACATTTCATAATAACTAAATTGTGGTCAGAGTCCGCATCCGCTCCTGGGAAACTGTGCGAATTTATCACACTGTTCCTAAACCTGTGCCTAACCATAATATAGTATAAACTAACTGATACCTTTCTGAGTCACCTGGCATTTTCCATGTATACCTACGCCTTTTGTGGTGTCTAAACCATGTGTTAGTGATGACTAACCCCTGTCTCCTGCAGAATTCAATTGCTTTCTCCCCGCGTTCATTCCTCGTGCCTAATCCATAGTCCCCCACCTCACCACCATCTCTTCCTTCGCCTACCGTCGCATTCTAATCCTCCATCACTATCAAATGTTTCCCTGCAGGAACACTCGCGATGATATCCTCTAACTCATCATACATCCTATCGACTTCTTCCTCCTTGTGGTTGCTCGGTGGCATGTATACCTGAACAATGACCAAGTTAGTCGGCTCTACTTTAATCTCTACGAGTAAAATTCTATCTGCCGCTTGCTCTATGTTGACTACGCTTCTTCCTACCCCTTTATTTAAAATTACGGCAACCCCTCGTTGGCTCTCGTCCCCGCCGCTGTATATCACTATAATTGTCACTCCAGTAATCCCCGCTATCCTTCCATCTCACCTCGCAGAGACCTAAAACATCTATATTACCTCTTTCCATCTCTCGCTTAATATTTTCTAATTTGCCTCTCCTCAACATTGTCCTGACGTTCCAGGTTCCTATTCTAACTACTTTCGCCTTCTTCTGAGTCTTCTGTCCTGCTGCAGTTATTTCTTCCCTGCAAGGGTTTCGTGGGATGACGACCACGGAAGCCTTGCCTCTCCCGCTGCCGGGCACGACACACGGCCTCTTGGGCCAAGTCCCGTATATATATATATCCCTTTAGTCACTTTTTTGAAAATCCCACGAATGTGCAAAATAATGTAAATGGACCAACTAGTCGACACAAACACAGAAACTGAAACGCATAAAAGAGGGACTCACGGGTCCCTGAGAGCGTCCGCGTGCTCGCTACAATATCGGCGTCAAATATATATATATATATATATATATATATATATATATATATATATATATATATATATATATATATATATATATATACATATATATATAAAACATATAAATATATATATATTTATATATAACATTATATAACATTATAAGTGTGATAAAATATAATTATAACATTCCTGTGTTTGTTATGACTATCAGTGAATTTATATATATATATAATATAATATTTTTATGTGAATATCTGATTTACCCCTTGATTGTGTTTTATATTATATTATAATTTATTTATAATTTTCAATCAATTATCTCATCAACAAGCTTCAATGCCCCTTCAAGATTCAATGCCCTTTTCTTTCCAGTTTTCTCCAAGATAACACGAGTATGTCACACGTACTCTCTTCCCGTTCGCTAAGTATCTAGAACTGTTGATCAAGCAAGCCCTGCTCTCTCCATCTCACTTTGCAGAACTTGGCTATACTTTCTTTTTCCAATTTTATAACTTCCATGTCTTGAACATCGTCTTAAAGCTCCATGTCCACATTATAACGATTGTTTTCCTTCTCGGCGTTTATTCAATGTTGCTAATTTGGTTGTGAAAGGGTTCCGTGAGATGACTGTGAAGGGCCTGTCGCTTCCCTGCTGTGCACTGTATCTTTTCCAGTTGACTAATTGTTTCCAGGATAAAATACTATATATTTTTGCCCATTAGATTACCATTGGAGAGATAATAAAGCTAGTTTCCCGTTGAAAATCCTCAATAGTGCTTTCAGCGTGATACTATCACTTTAAACCACTGCCGCTTCGAGGTCAGATAGCTGACCATCTGGCTCTTACCCTTCGGTCTACCGAGGTAGTTCAATACGCCGATTTAGGAATCCTAAGGCTCGTCGTGTCCTTTTACAGGAAGTTAGAATTTACCTGTAAATTTGATATTATCGATAATCTTTCAAAATGGTTCCCTATGTTTCCTCACTCACACTCATAATGCTTCACTTAATGTGGAAATTATATTCTCTTTTATTCATGCAACCTTAATCTGTTTTTCAGAGTCATCTACATCTACATAATACCCCGCAAGCCGCCGCAAGGGCGTGTGGCGGGGGGTGTTAGGTCACCACCCAAAAAAGGAAAAAAGAAATACCGCATTCAAAACCAACACACACATGCAAACCCCAATCCACAGCAGTGCACACATTCATTGTAACATCCCATCATTCGACGCGCATGCAACCACACATCTACCTCCCTTCACTCCATTATTTCCTCCTCACACTTCATTATTTTAGAAGTTAAGGGAACTCTTTCACGCCATTCATAATTAATTAAAAAATTTCCACCGACCGGTAGCCGTGAGAAGAAAAACAGCACAGGTTTAATGCTATGTATTGTAGAAAAACCACACATGATGGGCGCAGTTTAATTTTCGATGGCAATTCTGATTCCCATTGGATAAAATTTGAGCTGCAGCTTTAAACTCAGTTGGCAGCTTCTTTTTAATTTGGTTTCACATTTTCTGACAGCGATAAATGACAAAATTTTACTCTTTCTAACTCAGATTTATATTCTCGAGAAAAGCCCAGATGCATTATCCGTGATGTCCTAAGTTCACAGTCGACCGTTATCTGAGATTGTCTGAGCAGCGTTGCCTAATCTCAATCCTAAGGGCATCCTAATCAGTATTTGATTACCCTGTTTTCTTGTAAGTTCATTTCGACCACAGGGGTCATAACATGACTTCCAACCCGTTGCGACGCAAGTCATCCCTCACTCCCATAACCGTCTCACTCAAACCCCATCCCACCGTCCCTAAAAGTACAAAGTCGGCCCAGAACAGACGACGTCACTTTGTAGCTGGACACCGATTGGACCATATTTATTTCATTTTCAAACGCCTTTGACTGCTCTGTTTTGTTGGAGATGGAGAAACTTGGAGCCCAATCACTCATTTAACGTTCGTTCTAACACCACCCCCAGTTCCTCTCACGTCAATCTCAGAGTACGGAGTTGGCAGTACGATTAGGCCTTATTCCCTGTACGATACGCTTTTCGGACTGTGGGACTGGAAAAACTGAAAAGTATAAGCCTTCGACCTGTAAAATGTAAGAACGCTGACCGTTACAGAGTTCCATTTTCAGATGCAATTCTATCACAAACTGAGGAAATATGTAACAAGAAGTCACAGCTCCTAAGCACTGATGGCCGAGTGAAGGTCTTGTAGCCCCTCTACTTAGAGAATCTTATTTTAATATTTTACCACTGACAATTCTGTTACCCTGCGCAGGAGGCCATTTTGGTCCTTATTTAAATGTGTTCACTTGCGCTTTTATGCATTAGCTCTTTATTTCACTTGAACGTACTATAAGAAAGGGTACATACACACTCTGGGTTACTCTAATTCCTGCCCAAATACTCGTACATCCCTTTGAAAAAAGGTCGAGGATAAATGGACAATATGTTGACTCTAGGAATTGGTGTAATTATTAAGGAAAATTACGAATCTGAACCTCAAAAGCTAGGAAAAACAACAAAGAAGGCGGAGGTCGCATCGTGGATGGCTAAGAAGGCAAAAAGACGCACTTGAGGAGGCGTAGTATCTACCTTCGATTTATTGCCAATAAATGCATGTAATAAGTACCCAATACAACCACATTCTTTAGACTAAGCCTTTGACGTCCCGTGACTAAAGTAATCCAGGGATTTGGAACATATCGGATCAGCGAACTAAAGATAGCCTATAATAGTTCCTCACACAAGCTCATGAACGAAAGCACATGAGTAACGCTTATGGCAGATTTTATCCTTCTTTTATCGCCCATTATTAAAATCGTGAAAAACTAAACTTGAACAATTTTCAAGATCACTGGATCCCACGAGGAACCAGGTACCGGGCACTATGAGCATGGAGGATTTTCGGAAGTGCTGAGTGGCTCGTAAATGGTAAACACAACTTTTTGAGTACGAGGGAGAGGTGATAATCAGATCCTCCACGAACGAAGTCCTCGAAATACAGAGTGATTTTCCTCATCATTGTTGACTTCGTCATAGAAAATGTGCAAATGACCCAATGCAGGTCAATAAACACATTAATCTATTCGTTCTGGAATGTCTGTAATATCACTATGTTGTAAAACTTGGAATGGAATCTCTTTCTTTCCTTTTCTCTTTTCCTTTACCATAGGCGTTTTGAAAGTAAGCTATATAGAGGCTCTCCTTCAGGCTTCCCTCACAGGAGAAAAATCATGATTCCGCCATAAAAATACATAACATCGCTGTTTTCGTAAGGAAAACATACCAGGGATACGAAACCTTCATAGAGATACTACAGACATCGTTGATATAAATAGTCGCATTGCCATGGTAGGATACGAATAATATACATCAATGGTGCTGCTGCCTTGAAAAGTATCTATTCTGCTTAGTGAAACTCCTGCCGATTTCAAGAAGCCATCAATTTGTACGTTTCACACCATACGTAGAATATGTATAATATTTTTTTCAAGCTTTAATTTTGATGCCAAATGAAAAAAATAACAGTTTTTAATGAGAGGAAATTACATCTAAGAATGATTGAGAAAGAACTCTATACAAATTAGAACACTATGAACACAATTTTCTTATTTTAAATATTAATTCTTAATCCATTATTTATGAATATCCAGATAAAAATATAAGTAATTAATATACTTCGTTTTAACATGCCCATTGTAATAGGGAATATTAGAATTACAATTTACAAGAATTTATCCATGTTAGAAGGTCATGAAACGAAAAGTTTTCTAACCAATTATTGTACACGTATAATTTGATATGAAAAAATTTCCAAAGTTTAAAAAAAATACTATTACGGATTGCTTAATCCATATTACGACATTTGTCTTCAGTATTCTCTTTAAATCTAAAAATTAAAAACTATTATATCGAGATAATTATGTAAGTGCCCTTGAACTACGTACATGATCTTTTGAGATGACTTCATGTTCACACAGCTTGTACGCAATGCTAATGGTGAATCTGCAGCATACAAGCATGTGATACGTTTTAAAGTCATTTAAACACATTTTTCAATTTATTGCAACCATATATGTATCCTGGAGGTGCATTAGTAAAAAGTACATGTAAGTAAAATTCTTTTCTGATAAAAGATAATTATAATTATTTTTTCATGAAATCACAACTTAAATAATGCAAAAAGAAACTTTACAAAGATTCCTCCTGAGCCCCATCCCCATAAGGAACACTATGAAATGGATGAAACACTCACGCCCACCTCCTAAAATCCTTACTTGGTTAAAAGAGAGTCCCTCGCAACTGGAGAAGCCCTCCGCACAATTCAGCACTACTTTTGAGCTCCAGACTCAATCATACTCGTACCTATCTGTCATAATTATATTTTATTTGCATCGTTTATTTTTAAAAAATTACATTTTGTGAATTGTTAGATAAATATGTAATGAATATTGGTGCCCATTCAATTTATTTCACTTCTGTTTTGCTTCAGCGGCAGTCGTCTCATAATAGTTTCGCTGATGAACTTTGTGCTTTTATCAATAAACTTTGTTTTGACTATGCTGCGCTAGTATACCACGTCCTAACAAAGATGCTTTTGCTGGAGATACACGATTTTATAAGCAGTTTGTGGGTGGAGTGGAAAATATACATCTGATTGGCAGCCATGGCTGATGACTAAAGCTAGGTGTTCTAAGGAAAACCTTTTCCTCTCGTGAAAAATAAATTATTCTTAAATTAAAAGTCGTTTCAGGTGCACAGGAATAACATATACAACTTTCATCGATCCAATAAAATCCCAGATCGGATATCATTATCACTGGCCATCAATCCCAAGATAGATTGGACCCACTTCTACATTCGATTCCTCCATTCGTTGACCTCTTCTCGTCTGTTAGTTCCTTTTTTTTCGACGTCTGACACTACTTCTAACATGGGTATGTATACATACTTCCTCTGTGGTTCTTCCTATTGATATTTGCCTCAGCAACCAAGGCTTGGCTTGTTCAGGCTGGGCCTTAAAATGTAACCGATAAGAGTATCCATTCTTTTTAGAGGTTTCACCAGACGTCTCTCTTCTCCCACTCCTCGAAAGGTCCACGGTCATTTGATTTCTGCCGGTCTCATCTAGAATCACATTTCAAAGGCACTCATTCTCCATTTACTACTACATGCCTATCACAATAAATCCTCCATATATATGAGCACTTGCATTCTTACTTTCACACTGGAGCTGCCAGGTATCAGTAGTTCTCTTTCTGGAAGATTTTATTTCTTATGGTGGGTTACTCTACTAATGATCTCCTTCTTTCCCATCCATTCCATCCATCGTTGTCCATCATTGACTATTCTGCTTCCCAAAAGACATTTAAAGCTTTTTTATTCGCCATTGTAATATATGTTTTTTCTACCCCATTTATTGACAAAGACCATAATCTTTATGATTTTATTTACGTGTCTCCTTTTTATTTCTCCCAGCAATCCCCTCTCCTACCCCACCATACCTGGTGCCTCCTTGTTTGTTTTTATTTTTGTCCTTAACCTTCTCCACACCCACACTTCAAAAGCCTGCATTCTATAGTATGCCTATAATCCTGTTTCCACGGCCATGTTTCCTCGCTGTGCATAACTACACTCCATATCAAATTTTCTTTTCTCAACTTCCCTACTCAACGTCCCCGTCATCAACTCCCTCCTCCTTGAGAAAGCCTCTTTGCTTAGTGCAATTCTTCTTCCTAAGTCCCGACTACTTTGACCATGTTGGTCCAAAACACTTCCGAGATACGTAAATTGTTCCACCTGCTCTAGTTTTTGTCCTCCTATTTAATGTTTAGCTTAGTCTTGGTCTTTATGGAAAATCGCATAGTCTTTGTTTTATTTATCCTAATTATTATCCCATTTCTATCGCAATAAATTTCAATTCACTCAGCAATGCTTGCAACCTCTTGGCTGACTGACAAACTAGAGTTTGGTCAGCAGCTAACCTAACTGATTTTAAGAATTCCCCGCCGACTTTAATACCTATTTCCAGTTCTTCCCATCCCTCTTTGATCATTGCCTCCACATATAGGGTTCATTCCAAAAGTAATACGAACATTTTTTAAAAGTAATTTATTGAGCAGATTTGCACAAACACTTAAAATTCTTCAAAGTACTATCCTCGCGCCTTTACACATATTTTCCATCGACTTTGTCATGGCCGCTGATTGGATCTCTTTTATGGACGAAAAACGGGTTCCTTTCAGGGCTGCCTTAATCCGAGGGAGCAAAAAGAAGTCTGCTGGGGCGACGTAAGGATTATAGGGGGAGGAAGGTAGGGCAGCGTTGGCACCTGGTGTTTGTCCAGGAACTCACGGACATGTAGCGCGTGGTGGCAAGGCGTGTTGTGGTGATGGAGTTACCAGGTAGCGGAGATGTCTTTTCTCGTTCTGATGACCCTTTTTTGAAGTTTTTCCAGCACATGCACGTAGTAGACAGCGATAACTGTCTGTCATTGAGGATCAAACTCCTTGAATAATTCTGGTGATATTGGACAACTCAGCCTTACACCTCTTCCTAACACTGCCCATCTGAACTTTCCGTTCCCCACTCGCACCTAAGCAGTCTGAGACATGTACAGGTTGCGGATTAGCATCCTGTCCCTCAGATCTATTCCTATTTTCTACAACACACTCAATAGCTTTTCACAGTTCACTCCATCGAGCGCCTTCTCGAAATCAACAAAGCAAGAAAATACGTTCTGATTGTATTCTATATTCCTCTCGGTCAGTGAGCTCATTACCGCAATGGCATCGGGCGTGCATCTCCCCTTCCTAAATCCATACTGATCATCCCCGAAGTAATCATGAAACGGACGAACGGATGCTGCGTCGAATACCTTTCTTCTGCCTCCTAACCTTCGACCTATCTGGCATGGGTGATTCTACCAGGAGCAATTATCATTGCTCTCGCCAGCACAGCTCTAGGGGTCATCGGAACGAACTAGCCCTTCCACCTCGTCAAGTTTGTAGTCCGTGGAAGGAGGACTCGGGTTTGATTCTTTGCAAACCTCTTCGGACACCCTCAGCTTCATCCAAGCTATGTGATTTTTTGGGTACCAAATCTTTCTGGGAAACCATAACCGCCACAGGGAAAGTACCTGGCCTACCTAATGCGTGAATTTCACCCGCCGTCGGGTTAGTACAGGGTGAATTACCCAGAATGACTTACTCAGTGAATGACCTTCGGGTTGATTACTGTTTATGGTTATATATAAATAAATATATTTTTACGTTCGTGATTCTGCCCGATTGATGCTCTGGCGGAGCATCCGCCCGGCAAGTGGAAGATCCGGTGTTCAAATCCCGGTCTAGGAAATATTTTTACGTTCGTGATTCTGCCTGATTCCGCCTTCCCCACCTCTCCTGTGTTCGTCCTTTATTTTGTTCTTATCCCTTTTCCTTATATCTATTTCCATGTGAATTTATATATAATATATAATATATATATATATATATATATATATATATATATATATATATATATATATATATATATATATATATATATATATAATGTAAATTGACTAGTCGACACAAACACAGAAACACATAAAAGAGGGACTCAATGGGTCTCGAATTTTCGGTGGTGCAACCACCTTTCTCAAGAGGAGTTAGGAACAGAACTGAGCCGTCGAAACGCCAATACATACTGTGAGATTCTTTGTGTTTCTGTGTGTCGAATATTTTGTAACTGTGTGTTTATATATACAGTATATATATATATATATATATATATATATATATATATATATATATATATATATTATATATATATAGTATATATATATACAGTATATATACAGTATATATATATATATATACTGTATATACTGTATAAACACAGTAATCAACCCGAAGGTCGGTTTAGTAGATGATGGTAGAGCTCACCCATGTACCAAGCCCGACGGCTTGTGAATATTCACACATCAGGGTAGGGGGGCCAGTTCCTTTCCCTGTGCCGGTTATGGTTTCCCAGGAAGATCTGGTACCCGAAAAATCAATTAGCTTGGGTGGAGCTGCAGGTTCTCAGAGTGCCTCGCCCGGAATCGAACCCGGGACCCTTCGGTCAGTAGTCCAACGCTCTACCCACTGGACCACCGCGACCCACATATATGTGTATATATATATATATATTTATATTATATTTATTTATATATATATATATTTTTATATGCATAAAAAATATCTTTATTTTCCAGAATTTAATCTTAGGCGAATCATCGGACGGGAGTCAGATCCTGAGAAACAAAATACGTAAATTGCTGTGCAGTTTCCCAATCACATAGGAGGGATATCGAAGAATAAGATGTCGGAAAATTGGAGAATCAGTTCACCCGAGCTGTCTGGTAGTCGTGAAAAGATTCTCCTCCCTTAATAGCTTTTCTCTGGAAGGATTCTCCCACACTCCCATTTGGCGCTTTGTACAATGGAAATTGCATTCCGCTGGTTTGCGGAAGGAAGCCTTATTCCCTTAGCTTAATTTCGCAACACAATTCCATTGTGTGCCAATAACTCTTGCTCCTATCACAATTCTTTTTCTTCATTTCTGCGTTGACCCCGACATTATTTCTATACCACAGCAAAAATTAAGAGAAATCGTGGGGACATTCAAACACTTCAAAAACCCAAGGAGATTTTCTCGACTTTTAACGGAGAATGGTGAATTCAAGGAGATTTTCCCCCGTGTTCAAGGCTTTTAAATTGCGACCCTCAGCAGTTCGTGATTTTAACACTTTAATCTGTTTTCATACGCTAGGCGACATTGTAAGACTTAACAAGTGTTTCGCGCATTTGAATGGCTGCTCTTTGAAATGTTTGCTGAAGAACGCAGTACGTAACAAGAGGAGGATTTCATTCTAATTCCATCTAAATAGTATAATCTAATAAGTTTTCTGATTGAATTTGGGAAAGCTGAATGCAATTATTTGAATATAATGCGACTTGTCAATCTAAATAAAGGGTACATACTAATGTTTCATTGCTAAAATAATGCATTTATAAGCAGCTGAGTTTCCTTACACCACACAAACAGATGATGACGATGTTTGTCGAAACCCATCATCGGCTGTACAAGATTTTAATTGTTTGAAAATAAAGGCGTGAATATTGTGTGATGGTATGCTACCAAGTTACAGCCTCATCAGTGAGTTATAAAAATGAAGTTAAACTTAGTACTCGGGGGAAGGCTAGTCGAAGACAAAAATTGGTCAGCAAAAAGAAACAAGACCTTCATTAAGAGACTAAGATATTTCGATTCAGGTGGCAGAAAAGAAACGTTTCGTAACTAATACGAACCTCTTCTAAATCTCTGAATTTGTGTCGTTACCGCAGTGTACAGATTCGTTATTAATCTCTATGAACTTGTAAGTCCTTTCTTGACCATCGTTAGTTTGATCTCCATGAGAAGAGATAAATTCTGTTTGCAAGGGAAACTTTCCAGCATCTTCTCGTCCATTTCTTATGAATTTTACCCAGTTTTACTCTGACGAACACAAATGTTTCCCTTGGGAACTCGAAGAATTGATGAAACCCCATTTCCAAATGTGATTTATGGCTTTGATATTAAGGAATATAATTCAATTTTATGTTTGCTTAGTTTATTCTCATATTTTCATTGTGATATGAGATTTAAAGTGAATATAACAGTAACAACGGAAGCAAGAGTGCGCTATACAATATGGTGCACTATCGTACAATATGTATGCGTACGGCCATCTAGAATACGTCAGCTCAATGTGGTTGGGACCTATTTCTTTTTTTAATTGTTTTATAATTGCCTTAAGAACAAAGCTCGAGTAAGGCTGTGCAGAGGAGAGAAATTTGATACGACGGCTAATTAGTTATGCGCATAGGGTAAAAAGTGAAACGGAAACTGTTTTGTTTTTTGCTAGGGCATAAGAATTAAATATTGACCTATATTAATAGCACGTAACGCCTTCTGATTTGATACAACGAAATAGAGATTCATATTTAGCCTTCCATTTCATTATTCGTACTCAAAACCCATGAGCTTTCAGTGGCACGACAACTGAACATTGCGTTCTTGAGCCATTGCAGAATATATCATCAGTTTAAAAAAAATTGGGGCTGCGCCATTTTTTTAATTTCCTGGAAGTTAGATTAGAAGTGGATCCATTTAAAAACATATTCAAACGACTTTTTAAAAATTTTCCACTGCTCTGAAGTTAACGGTAACAATTTTAGCAATGCACTCACGTTAATTGCAATCAATAGGTCAAGGAAATTTGCATACGCACAACTTTCAATGAAACTAAAATGTAATTGTTCTCATATAAAAGCTAAAAAAATGATTTTCTAAAGGTTAGTAAGAAGTGCAGAAAATATGAGCAGATAATTTATAGAATATTATTTGTAGAAGTAAAAGCTGAGCAAAAGAACTTGTTCATTGTTCCGGTTGATCATAATGAAAATTTGGTTTAGACACCACTATAGGCGTAAGTATACATGGAAAATGCCTGGGGGTTCAGAAAGATATATTTGACAATATTATTGTGAGGTACATATTTAGAAACGGCGTGATTGATTCGCGCAGTTTCTCGGGAGCGGGTGCGGATTCAGATCATAAGTAATTTATTACAAACGAAGTGTAACGTCAGATGCAAGAGGGCAGGCAGGGAAGATAGGCGAGGAAATTGAATGTAGAAGCATTAACCTAGGCGAAAAAAAGAGAATGAGGAGGCAGTAGAAAAGATTAAATGAAGACAGGGAGAGTGGGTACATGAGATGAAAAATAGGAATATATGAAAAAGGGATATCTAAAAACGAAAATAAAAGTAGAAAAAGGACAGGTAAACCATTGATTAGAGATGAAATGAATAGGAAGATAGAAGGAAATTAAAGAATGTAAACAGAGAAGCGGGTAATAGGAAGTACAAAGATTCTTAAAATGGGCAGAGACAGGAATGTTATAGAACACTACGGTATGCTCCATTAGAGTTTTCCCACTTAATAAAACCATATTTTAAAACCTTCTCATTATGCCATCGAGAATATTTTTTTCTTAAGGCGACTCAGGTGAACTAAAATGTTGCTGATTGGATTCCAATTTTCTCACAAAATTGTCACTATTTTACTTCTAGAAACTAATTACATTTTTAAAATCTTGTTTTCACTTCATAAATTTTTGTTATTTCACAATAAAAAGATCCATTTTATAGGAATTAGTTTTTCCATAGTTCTATTAAAATTGTACCACCCCCTGCCACACGCCCTTGCGGCGGCTTGCGGGGTATTGAGTAGATGTAGATGTACAAGTCCCAACTAAAAGTTACATTTGATAATGCATTTCGAAAGTTCATAACGAAACGCAGTATCACCCATTAGTTGGGAGTTTTCCCTGTCGAAGTAGGCTTTGAATGCTGTGTGAAGAAATAGGTGATGACTCTAAAGAAATAATGTTTGAGAAAAATGACTTACCTGATTGATGTCTTCGTCTTCTTCGCTGAGATTTGATTAGGCTGCACTTAAATTTGAAGAACACACACTTTTTCACGCTATCTATACGCAGGCTATATTAAAAATTATTCATAGTACAGTTTTTCTGTTTCTCCAATCTTTTAGCTTTTATCTACATCCGTTTAAAAGAAGAAAATATTTACTTGTTACATTGACTAAATAAAGACGTAATTATAGCTAGGAGAGGCAGCCTTTCCACTGGGCGACAAAGAACGTATAGTAATAAAACGTGTTCATTAGCCTGAACGTGAATACATTAGTGTAAAAAAAACCATAAGCACAGTGATCAATCCGAGGGTCGGTTTGGTAGGTGATGGTAGAGTTCACTCAGTACTAAACCCAACGGCGTGTGAAATTCATACATCAGGGTAGGGGGCCATTTCCATTCCCTGGGCCGGTTATGGTTTCCCAGGAAGATCTGGTACTCGAGCAAATCACATAGCCAATACTAATAAATTTCTACTTAGCCGTTAACCATTTGACTCACTATTGCCTGCTGCTTCATCCAGTCTTGCTGTCGTGCCTATCAGAGCGACTATTGAACTATGAGAGCGCATTTCAGCGCGACAAGCGGGATGCTATACCGTGATAGTGCTGGATGCATATCGCAAATGCTGTTTCTTAATTCGCGAAAATTAATCAGATGCGTGGTACATGTTGCAGACTTAGAACCATGCGATTGTTTCTGTTGCTTAATGTGAAGAAACACCTTCGTGGAAAGCGTTTCTTTTATCATCAAAGGCCCTGCTAAGGATATTTTGAAGGACCTATCAAATAATGACTTCCAAAATTTCCTTGAATACTGATAAAAGGTGGGTGACGTGAATTGCATCCAATAGGGACTACTACTATGAAAAGGACCATCAGAATTTGGAGGATGAGTAAAGGTATGGTTTAAAAATGTTCACTCTTTACTGAACAATTTCAGTACGATAAATAATCGTCATCGTCAATTACATTGTTGTTGGTTCATGAAAATCTATTCCTGATAAATATTTCATATTTCGGTACAGCGCAACCATTTCACAATTCTTTTGTTAGCTCTCCAATTCCTCGTGTTATGTTCACCACAAAGTTTATTTCGCCCTGTTCATTATATTATTTATCTCCTTGCACTTCCTTCTGCCTCATTCTAGTTAACATTTTCCATTCCTTTCTACTAAATATATCTTGGTAATCATCCCTTCTGTAATCCATAATTTCCTCGTAAAGAACTATATGCGGCCCTGGATTTCCTTTCTTAATACGTGGTTCCCATCTTTCCTCTACTGTACCCCCCCTCCCATCTATATTTTTTCTACCGTCTCTTTACTCCTTTCTTTTTGTTCCATTCAATGCATCCACGTTCCATTTCCTTATATTTTTCCCTACTTTATCCTTTTGAATCAGACGCTACACTTCACTAGCACTAAATAATTGCCTGAATTCGCATTCGCTCCTGCTCGAATTGACAACGCTGTTCATAGATACTCGTGTCTAACCATATTATAGTCTAACTGATATCTCTCTAAAGCCCTGGACATTTTCCGCGGACACACGTATCTGTCCACCACGATGTTTAAACCAGGTCTTTGTTATTATTAAACCCTGTTACCTGCAGAACTCTTATTGCTTTCTCCTTACAGTCATTCTTTGTTCCTAAACTGTAGTCTTTTATCATACACGAGAACGTCTGAAGTGGGTAAAATTTAACACTTGTTTAAAATTAAGTTCTCCGCTAACATATATATGTGTTTGCACCACCATGCACGTATTTTCAAGGATTTTGACTGGATGTTTTTTCCCTTTCCCGACCCTTTAAACACACTTCTTCTGCCTCGTCCCTATCCTTTCCCAATGGTGCTTGCACCCCCTGCCACACACCTTTTTGGTGAATCGCGGAGTATTTATGTTGATACATTCCTTTTTAATAGTAACCTAAATACTGGCTATGGCATCACGCACAATCATCACTTTTGAAAACCAAACTGATTTCTCTTAAGTAATTATTTGCCTTCCTTGCCATTCTTCTGTTGAAAAACCAAAGTAATGCCTATGCTGCGTGCAAAGTCAAACTTATGGTCCTGTAGTACTCACATTCTGCTACTTTTATCTTTTTAGCGATGAGAATTGTTACTGACCTAATGAAGTCTTTTGGCCAAATTCCTTCATCGTTAATGCTACGATTAAATCCCATAAGAACTCTTCCTTCCACGTTTTACTAATCTCTTTAGTAGTTCTGCAGGACTGATTATCTACTACCACAGGATTTTTCGATTGAATTTCCTTTAATGCTCACTCAACCTCTCAATCAATTATTCCTTGTCCTATGCCATCCTTATCGACATAATATTCCCCATCCATATCAAGAACTCACTGGCTTAATATCTCTATCATATATAGTTCCTCTACGTCTTTTATCTCATCAAAAATTCTTCTTCTTTGATTGATATTTTTGGTCGCATCTCTGATAGTGTAAATATATTCTTTGCTGAAATCCTGAAATATTCTCCAACTTTTTGTTGAGCCCGCCCAATGTATAAAATCCCCATTAACTTTCCATATCCTCGCACTGCTCCTTCTACCAACTTTATTTCATTCATTAAGTTCTCTCTGGAGATTACTGCTTGGATCTTTATACTTTTTTCCTAATTTTGCGTTCACGTTCTTCCATTCAACTTTTATCAATATTTCGAATTACAACTTCAGTAATCCATGACGTCCTAACCCTTACCCTATTGCTTAATTGGCGAGTTTCTATATCCCTTGCTTAAGACATTCATTTCCACCTTTCTTCTACCCCTCGGGAATTCTATCAACTTCATCCTAGCACTCCTTCCTCTCTGTCTCAGACAAATCTTCTCTATTCCATTTTCTTACACTACTATCCTTTTTAATCCTCATAAATTTAGCGTTAGAATCCATGAGTACGAAATTGTGATCCGAATTTTCTCCTGTGGAACTGACCGCGCTGTTCCTAGACATATCCCTGTATCTGCAGGCGTTTTCCATGTGCACCTGCGTCCAATGTGGTTTTAAAACCAAGTACATCTACTTAATACTCCGCAAGCCGCCGCAAGAGCGTGTGGCGGGGTGTGTCAGGGCACCACCCGTAATAAAGAAAAAAAACCGCATGCAAAAGTCACAAAGTTATACAATCCACAAACAAAAGTTGGTATGCATTCATGCAACAACCCTTACAACCCAAACGCATGCAAACACACAAACTGCCAACTAACATACACATGCACCTACATATGTACCTGATGTCTTTGCAATGTTTAATTTTGTTCCGACTAGTAAATTCAATGTTTTTAATGTTTCTAAATTGAATTTGGTTTCTTACTATTATGATACCTGATTGCTCTGGGAAAGAATGAGTATTGGTGTATATCTGTACTGGAATCTATCTCCCTTATTTTATCTTTGTGTTCTGATCTAACTAAGTGGTGTGGGGCCATTATAATACCTTCAGTGTCATCGTTAAACTCGCTTGTTCTGTACCTTTCTAAAAGTCCAAGTCTCGCTGGTTCTCTTCGTATCTCGAGTGCCTCCCAGCCTAAATCCGCTAAGAGACCTGTTACACTTTTGTTCTTGCTATTACAATTTTAAACGAATCTGGATAATTTTCTCTGGACTCCATCAAATTCTTTTTGCAAAATTTTCTCCCAAGGATCCCTAATACTTGCGGAAAAACCTAAATGAGGTCTAACTAGATAAAAATAACACCACTATTTAACTTTCTCATTAAATTTCCCCACCACCCATTTAGTGAAGCCGAGTTTATTTAAAGCGGATCTGAATATTGTCATGGTATGTGCTCCCCATGAAAGGCGTTGTGTTTGAACTACCCCCCAAATATTTAACTTGTTTGGCCGTAGTTAGCACTGAACCCTCTAGTTAATAGTTTACGTCCTGTTCGCTAATTCCTTTGTTCCAAAATTTCCAAACTGCGCCTATGTCCATATTTAGCATCAATGTCTATTCGTTGTACCAATCCGAGATTGCGTCTTAAGTCTCTGGAAAGTAGCTCGCGATCTAATTGGCTCCTTATTTCCCTGTACACCACCGTGCCGTCCGCAAATAATCTGAGATTGCTACTAACGTGTACACTTAAGTCATTGATGTATATTAAGAATAGAGCGGCGGAAGAGTACCAATTATAATTAGGCGATTTTACCAACAGAACTCTATGTATAGTTTTCTCCTCGCGGTATAATTTCATATTCCTACATTCTACTCTCATACCTCATTCCGTCTCTCATTTTGCCCACCGCCGAATTCCAGTCACGCATCACTATCAATCGTTTCCTTCCTCACTATGGCTGGTTGTCGGCATGTACACCATTGATTGACCGGGTCGGTTTTATTTCTGCCAATAATATTCTGTCATTGGAGACTTTGCAGCCGCCTGGCTCCTTGTAATCTCCCTACGCTCGTATTGGGCCCGCTGGTGCTTATTGTTCGATTAATCTATGCGCCCGCTGTTAATGTAAATTATTGACATCATACAACGTACCAGGGCCTGCTCAAAGCCTAAGAGTAGGCCCTGAATGGTCAGAGAACACTCATCGTTGTTACACCACCCAGAACTCAAGAGAAATTAAGCAGCACACAGAAGAATGGAAAATGCAATTTTTTATTTTTGCACCCTATCAGGAATAGTAATAAAGAAGTACTGGACTGGAGTAATAGTTTTATGGGAGGCAATCAACAGGTGAGGTCATTTGCACCATTAGGGATGGAAAGGTAAGGATAAAGAATGGAGAGAAATCCGGCCTCGGCATTAGCCTAGTCTTAACGAATGGTGCCAAGGTGCAGCTTAACGTCCCATCCGACGGACTCACTCAAAGTGCCTTCCACAAAGCGCCTCAAGTAGGAATCGTGATACCACTGAAAAAATACCTGCCGCCGCCGGGATCCGAACCCGGGCCCTCTGGGTGGGTACATTAGCCACTAAACCATCCTGATCCCCCTACTGGACAAGTCCATTTTGCTGCCAGGGGTTTCCAAATGAAATTCTTTCATCTAACCTATTTAAATTTTATGTACCTTATGTAGATATTTTTCTTTCCCTTTGAAGAATTTCAAAAGTTACCATTACTAAGAAAAACTAAATGCTGGAAAAGCAAGCAAGAAAGCTAAAGGAAGGAGATATGCCAATGATAAACAACAGATGCACCTAACTCAAGGCAGAGTTTAATGCTTCAGTGAAACTTATGGCCAAACAAGGCACAAAATTATATCAGAGTTAACTTTCTTTAAATCCTGAAATAAAGAGTTTGCTACAACTCCTATAGTCTTGGTAATCTACATAAAGGGAGAGATGCCTCTGGACTTTCAGGAAATAATTTATAGTTAACCTGGAAACCTGGAATTGAACCCAGAACCATTTACTCAGCAACCATCTACTCACTAAGATACCCAATACTTTATAACCAATGGATTAATTTTTTTGCTAAACAAGTGTTGGTACAGCCATGGACTAGTGACGGTGATTTATGCAATGAATCCTCAGAACTCATGTACTCCTAATACCCTTCCATGGATTTATCCATATTCTTCTTCACAGTATGTTGGCAAGGGCAAAGAAAAAATATAGTAAAATCCTAATGATTTATTCAAACTCAAGTTTTCACAGTTATGAGTACATACATCTCAAATAGAGTACATGCATATTCAAGTGATGGTACCCAAGTTAAATGTCACAGCATCTCCTCTAGCGTTCTTAGAATAAAAATTTCAATTTTTTCTGTCATCTTTCAAAATTTTTGTAGTAAATATTCAAAATGAAATTAAGGTGAATTCTGAAGCAAACCATAGTCTAAAATTTCACAGACATAGTCCTACCTTCACCTTTGGATCCAAACTGACAACAATTACTGGCAGAACCACCTTATATACAACAGAGGTTGTAGACTCTATTCTCGTTAACCAGGTTGATGACAACATGCGAGAAGAAAACCAGTGTAGGAGGGAAAGTTTGAGGAGTGTGTTCAAATCAGACACCATGTGCAACAGCTGATTTTGGTTCTGGCGTGTTCAAGTTAAGAATGCTACCCATTGAGGGGAGTGCACTTTGTAGGCATATAAGCAGAGGTATTAACAAAGCTTGCTTGCTTACTCAGATGCATACTGGTCTCCTTCTCTTCCATTTACACTCTTTTCCCTTTCAGACTCTTTTTTATGTATGTGTCGCCTCTGAATTAAGCAATTTCTGCCCTATTTTGTTAGACGGAGCGGATCCACAATGCACGTTAAACTACTGAGTCTTGGTCAACAAATACTGAAACACAAGTCTAAAAAATTGTCTTTCTTAGACTATGACTAAATGGAAAGTACAATATGCTACTTGTACAGTAAACCCTCATAAATCTGAAATTCAAGGCAACAGAAAATTGAACTACAAAATATCTGGGTTTGGAAAAAGTACAGAGTTTTTTCGTATGATCTGATATTTTTCAGATGAAATATTGCCATTTTTCTGTCCACTAAAATAATAGTCAAATTAAACTGCCACATATTCATTCACTATTCCTAACATAAGCATTGCATTAAGAGAAGAGAATGCTAATGCCTTCATCTCCCCTTTAAGCGTTCTCAAAATAATTTGTACATATTACATTTGCTCATATCAATTTATCACTTATTTTCTAATAATAACGCTTCATTTTCCCTAAGGCCAGAGTATAAAATATCTGCTATCAGGCACTTCAAGGTATAATTACACAAAATACACACTGAAAAAATATACTTCATGAAAATATGTATAAGAAAATAAAGTATTTTTCACCCTTCAAGGTAACTGTAAACATTATAATATGATTTGATTGTAAAATACATTTTCTTTCAATCATGGTTATTTCCACGAACTATTACAAATGGTATACCAATATCAATCACTTCATAAAAGAATAAAATTCTTAACAAAGTGATCCACATATTTCGCCTCACTAAAGAAGCAACCATTACTGGATAACACTAAATTTTGAATGAAAATTCATAAAATATATCAATGCCATATCCTAATTCTAAAGGCACAAAACCTCATTAAACATTCCATTTGGTGAAAATTTGGCCTAGGATATGAGCGTTTTTGAAGCAGAAATGGTAGGAATTTCTGTGAAATTAGTTTATACAGGGATGTAACTTCAGTCTTTGGAACACCCTAAAAACCCCAACACTGCTGCATCTTCAAAAATTTTGAATGAAAAATAAGTTTATAAAACATTTCATCAATGCCCTATCCTAATTCTAAAGGCTCAACTTCATTAAACATTCCCAATCAGTGGAAATTTTGCCTAGGATATGAACATTTTTGAAGCTAAAATGATAGGAATTTCTGTGAAATTATTTAACAAAGGGATATAACTTCAGTCTTCAGAACACCCTTAAAACCCCAACACTGCTGTATCTTCAAATTTCTTAGGGCTAATCATGCACATCTCGTTATTCCTTTTATTTCTGGAGAAAGAGAATGTCTCACCTAACTCTACCATGCATTGAATGGTGGTCAAAGTATTTTAGTGCTGCTCTTCAGCTAATATCTTTCTGCAGAGAGCTGAGGGGCACCTGCTTTGGTGGCCCTCAGTTCTCAGCCTCAAAAAATTGCTGATATGCTCTTCAGTTACACTTCAAATCATTCCGATAGTGGACAACAGGGCTTCAGATGAGCATATCTGTTGCTATCACAAAGTTTTCCTTGTTTAGTCCCCTCATGTGGAGGATGAAAACCAGAGGGTAGGACTTCACCCACCCTTCCTCCAAGTTGACTGCAAAGTAATCCTATCTTAGTTTTAAAAAAAATCTCTGACTGATTGAAAGGGGTAGGGAGAGTACAAATTGTTTATAGTGGCTGGTAAGCAAGATCTCTTCTTGCCTCCCGGATAGTCCTGATATAACCCTAGAACTATGGACATTTTACTGTTAATTTTCTTTGCATATTTAACTGTTGACTTTAAAATTCCATGATGATACCAATGTCTTTTTTATATTGTCCATCTGTTGTGGACAGACAAAACACATACAATGGGAAAAATGACCCAAGCTGACAGTCACCTACATTAATAACTACTACCATTATAAAATACAAGTACTAAAAGATTCCAATGGACCGAGGCAGACATTTTACCTAATAATACCTATAAACATTATGCATGCATGTTTACATTGTTTCAATTTGTGTTTTCCATTCTGAGAATATTAACTGGATAAACATATAAGGGACATTAGATTTAAATGGAATACATTATGTTATTATATAACTTTTTGACATTTTGTTCATGTCAAATTATAGGAGGTATTACATTTTG
The DNA here is from genome assembly GCA_037158775.1 of Hetaerina titia. Taxonomy (NCBI): domain Eukaryota; kingdom Metazoa; phylum Arthropoda; class Insecta; order Odonata; family Calopterygidae; genus Hetaerina; species Hetaerina titia. The sequence continues at coordinate 32,988,574 of CM073779.1, forward strand.
CAATATATCACATATTAGGAGAATGCCATTTTCAGCAAAAAAAGTTTACATTATGTTATCATGAATGCGTTTCTTATGAATAGCATTTACTCTGATCATTTCAACACATACATTCCTTTTATTTTATGGTAGCTCTTCCTCACCCAGAGGCAAGCCAGTCACACTAACAGCTCTACTTTAGCCTTGAGCTCTGGTCATTACTCTCCAGCATGATTGGCCATAACACAGCCACTTTCTGAATATTTTTTTATTATTTTGTATTTATTTAAAAATAAAGTATTTCACAACTTTCGAGTGAAGTGGATGGTGATCCAATTTTCAATAGTATAACAATCGGGATAAATTGCAGGTGATGGTGATAGCCCTTCACTTTGTTCACACAGCAGAAAGCATGAACATGGAGTACGATAAGAATAATTGGGAGTCTACTGGAAAAAGTTTTAAAGCTTGGAATGAACACCTATCAGATGCATTAGTACAAGCCAATAAACATTTACTAATGTTCCACTGAAACAGTCCACATCAAGTTCATTCTGTCAAAATCTGTCATCTAATGATAAACATTTGAGAGGAAGGTAACAGAAATACATATTACTTATACATGGCAGATGGAAGGAAATAGGCAAAAATTCAGTGCAAGAATTGAAGTATATCAAGGGAAGGGAGTAGTGCAAGATATGACTGAGAGACTCAAAAATCTGGGCAGCTCTGAGATATGTACAGGGGATGAATGTGTCTCCTATCCCTCCAATCTACTAATATTTACTGCAACATATTCATTAGTTTTTCTCAATTCACTCTATGCATTTAAGAAATACCTTTTTAAAATCTACAAAACCGACATTCTAATTGTATTCTTTATTCCTCTCTATTAGTGACCTCATTACTGCTATGGCACCACACATGCCTTTCCTCTTCCTGAACCCAAAATTGATTATCCCCTAATTATTCATTTGCTATACTCTCCATTCTTTTATTGATGATCACGAGAACCACATTAGCTGCATGTGAAATTTAACTCATTGTTCTGCAGTTCTCATATACAGGTATGGCTGCCTTTCCCTTTTTTAGAGTAGAAACTAGGACTAATCAGACAAAATCTTTCATCCAAATCACTCCCTGACAAATGCAAATGAAAGAGTCCATGAAAACTCTTCATCTCATGTTTTCCTAAATCCATAAAGAAGTTCCATGGGAATGTTGTCTACCTCCATGCCCTACTTGATTTCAATTCCCTTAAGGCCCTTCCTATTACACCATCAAGTAAGCCTGGACCTAAGCTATTCTCATTCACATCATAATCTCCTTCTATGTCTAAGATTGTTAGCCTAATGTCTTTACAATATAGTTCCTCTACATTCAGGGTAACAATGTAAAACAAGCATAATTCATTATATGATCTTTCTCGTGAAGTATTTGTTCAGTGAAATAACTTTTCGCAAATAATTTTATGTAAAATATGATGTGTTCCATGCTGAGAGAAATAAATTATGCAAAAAGTTTATTAAAGGAAAATTATACATACATTGTTTAGGACTGTGAATCATATGTATCTTTTCTTCTACCTTAGAATGAAGCAATGGAAAATGCAAAATCAAAATAAATAGCCTATTATTTATGCTACCCACCTTATTTCTTTTTACGCGAAAGCTGTATAGAGATATTTGCTTTTTGCATATGTTACCAAATTTTGTAATAAAGAGACAGCATTATGATTAAATAAATTTCTGGCAAATTACTGTTAAATAAATGAAATAAAGCCACTGCCTTATTAGTGTGATGCCTCATACCAATAGCACAATACATCAGTTTCTCACAACCTCCACATTATATTTAGCCTGCTGTTTTGGAGTTAACACCTCTTAAAGGCTCGTAGAGTTTTTAAACAATATCAAACAGGGGTTTAATTTTCAGATCATCACTTCCATTGGCACAAAAGAGCAGCGTGAGACCTTTCATTGGCTTGTGGCCGGGCTATGCATTTCCTTCTATTGTTATTTGTAAAAATATAAATTTGTGCCTATATCTTTTTCCAGAAGAGATCCATCTCATGACAATTCTCAAAAATCTTTTGTGGCAGGTAACCCCCTGAAACTAAGAGCTTCTTGAAGTCATCAATGAAGTTTTCTGCTACCTTTGAGCTGGAGTGTGCTGCTTCACCATGGCTCACAATGCTGTGGATGCTAGTGCTTCTCATTAACTTCTTGAACCCAATATTACCCCCTTAAATACTTCTCCAGCCTTACATGATTCTCAGATCATCTGAACTAAGTCAGCAAAAATCACTTTCTCCCTCACACAGATGGTATTCTTGTTAATGGTGTCGCATTGCAATTGGTTTTCATTTATCCATGAGAAGCAAGCTGTTAACATCACTGAGAATACATAAAGATTACATAGATATTTTTGCCACTCACTTTGTAGCATCTAGCTCCTTAATCTTGTCCTTGAAGAAAACTCAAATTGTTGTTGACCAATTGTTGATGTGTATAGTAGATCAGCCACACTCACACCTTGCTCCTGATTTTCAATGAATTACCCTTCCATTTCTATGGTTAATTTTATTCTCTTATGACTGTCTTTTCATGGATTTTTCTCTCAAGAAATTATTAAAAGTTTGCTCAAAATATTATTAAACATTGCATAAAAAAATCACAAATAATATGTCTAAACACACATATTTGGAAAAATGTGAGATCACTAGTGACACTAAGATGCTAGCAGCACGACTGCTAAACACAAACTGAAGCAGCAGGCATGCTATCATTCTGGGAATTCCCTTCCCCTCATCATACATATAGTCACTTGATGAGCGAGTCATTTTTGGTCAAAATATTTTTGCTAAATATACGAGGGGCTCGTTAAGCAAGGTTTTACTGTATTCATTCCAGCTCTCTCAAATCTTCCCTAGTTCAATTATTTATTCAGTTGAATTAACTTTAGTTGCATGCTCAGATTTTACCTTCTTACTTCTTGACAAAGCTTTCACCTTCCTATATAAGCACCAATTCCACCATAAACATTCCATAACTCTCTATACTTCCACATATCTCTTCATTTAGATCCATCCATTTCCTTCTGGTTTTTCTATTATTTTGTCTGTGGCTGTCAATATCCCTTTTGTTATTTGTTTCCATTTCTCTTTTTCAGTACCCAGCTCACTCTCCTTATTCATGATTATCTCTAAAGCTTGCTGGTACTCCTTCTTTTTCACCTGGTTAATGCTTCTACTTTCCATTTCTGATCCCTCTTTCTTGTTTTGCTTTTGGAATTTGAGACTACAAGTTACTCTGTTCCTAATTCTGTGCCTTACAATAATATGGCCTAACATATCTTTCTGAATTCTGAGGCATTTCCCATGCATACTTATGCTTATTGTATTGTATAAACCAAGGTTTTACTATGATCAACCCCTCTCTGTTCCAGCACCATTGCTTTCTCCCCATGCAAATTTCTATTTCCTAAACAGCAGTCTTCTGCCTCACTGCCATTTCTTCCTTTGTGTCTACTGCTGTCTTCCAATTCCCATTAATATTAAATGCTTCCTTTTCAGAACACCTGCAATTATTTCTGCTGATTGATAGAATGCCCTGTGGACTACTCCCCCCTATAATTGCTAGGTAGCATATAGACCTGAACAATGACCAAGTTCTTTGACTCCGCTTTTACTTCCACAGATACTATTCTATGAATCGCCTGCTCATATTAGCATATATTGTGTACCCATAAATTCTTTATAGAATTTTTTCTTTGCCAAAAGAGGATTTCTTCGCTCAAATGGTACAATAACAAAGCAAAATACTCTTATCATTTGCCCTTTTTACAAGTAATCGATGCAAATGATTGTGTGTGCATTCCACAAAACTACCACCTTAATAGTAGATTTCAACATCTTCGGGGCCTCTAGAAACCCACTATTCCTTTCTCTAGAGTCGAGCAGTGTATCCATATTTTGTTCACAGTTATGTATTGATGCAGGACCTTGATCAGGAATGTGCCAGAGAAGCATCAAACCAGCTTCCAAATCGACCAAACATTTGCATTTATTCTCCACTGAGAGCAAAGCTGGCACCCATCTTCCCGAGATTTTTTCATACCCTATCTTTATGCAAAATTGAACATATGGCAAATACCTTGTGATATGCCTGTGGCTTCAACTATTTTGTGAATTTTGATTCGTCGATCCCTCAAAACCATATCGTGGATTATGCCAACCATTTTAGATGAAGGCACTTCCAAATGGTGATTATCATTAGTGGATTCATTCACTAAACTCATTTACCCAATTGTAAACAGTCACAGACACAGGAGCAGATGCGCAATGAACTTCATCTATCTTGGCTTTAATCTTTCACAACGTTAAGCCTTTAAAATAGAAGTGTGTAATTACTGCATTGAACATTTTCTTCTATTTTATAAATAAACAAAAGTTTATGCTTGAAAATGAACTATGAAAATCAAAAAACAACACTGGATACATGGAACTTTAACAGCAGCCTAATGGGAGATGTGGTTTATTATAGACAAACCTTTTTTGATATTATGATTACCATCTTATGAATTTTCAAAGGAATTATTGAACGACCATGTAACAAGGAAAAAGTGCGTACATAGTCAAATTAAAATAAGAAATGTATACAGTATTAATATACCTGTATTAATACAATAAAAATTATTACAAAACTTTAAATGGCCAAAAGATAGGTTTAATCCAATTGACTGATGGCATCACAAACTGATAAGGTAAACCAAAATTTTTAATAGCTATTAAGTTAAGATGATAATTCTGTTCATATTATATTTGATATTATTTCCTGACAGCATACTGACCCAACAAAAAGATGAGGCAATGGAATTTTTTGAGATAAACGTTAAACACTAATGTGATGCCTTCTTTTTTTGCATACAAGGGGCTTTACAGCACCTTAAATTGCAATGATGCTATATTTTGGGAAAGTATTTCCCTTTCACATTTGGCATACTGACCAGATTATGGCTTTGAGTTTCATTGTAGACATTTCTATCATGCAAAAAATGCCAAATCATGCTTTTGAAAAGGGACTGATCTTAGATTCAAATTTTAGTTTGATAAAAAACAACAAAGTTCCACTGAAATGAGAATTCAACATTTAAAAGGCTAAATTTTCCAGTTATTTTTCTGAAATCCTGAGATTCTTCCAGGTATACCACATCAAAACAAATATCCCTGATTTTTCCAGATAAATGACCAAAGTGAGAAAGCTTTCAGCAACTCTAGCTGCATCATAAGGCTTTTCCTTGTAAAGGAAAATTACATGAAGTATACAGAGAATTTATGTAAAGAGAGGATGACAAATTATCAAATTAGTGAAGGATATAACATACTAGCAATAGACGGAAATAGGTGGGTTATATGTCTCCTTGAGAACCCTAAGTTTGCGAGCTTCAAGTGTGCCCTGGATATGGGTGATGTTTCCAGTGTGGTGGTATGGCTCCTAGAAAGCCTGATAGCAAGCCAAGAGTCCACCAAGCTTCCAGAGGCACCCAGGCCACTGGAGACTTCAAGAGGGAAATAAGAAAAAGGCAAGATGAGTGGTGAGTAATTCCTTCCCAAAGGTGAGAAGTGGCAAATAGATATAAAGAAAGAGGACAAGCATGCAACAGACAGAAGATGACCACTATATGTAGAAAGAAAATGTTATACAGAAAAGGATGAATAGAGAACTCTCTAAAAAATTCAAAATTATAACTATGTCCAGCTGCCAAAGCAAGAATAATAACTTGGAAAGTAGACAAGCAACCATTTGTAAAAGTGAAACTCTTTTGCTTCGTTTGCAGTAGAACCACCAACAAAGCAAGAGGGATATTTAACAAAATAACACACGTTATTGATTTTGCCAACACAAAAAAATGCTGATGGCTTATAGCAGTAATCTAGGCATAAGGATATGACTTATAAAAATATACTATTTGCTCTTTTCTATGGATGTGTTATGTGGATCACATGCTTATCAGAAGTAGCATAAGAAATTGGGCAGTAAGCAACAGAAATGGGATGTAATGGAAGAATTATTGACAAATTGGAGACATCCAGTGTACAATGAAGATAAAAGAAATAACGATGGGGTACAAAAAAGATAAACATACCACCATAAACCAAGTCTGCAGAGTAATCCATTGCACTTGGGAGTAAAACGTGCCCTCATGAATAGCTTTAATATGCCTTTCATTAGCTTTAATAGCTTTCACTTTCTATCCATTAAATATCGCGATAACAAACATTGGTGGAACTACATATCATACATAAAAGAAAGGGTTTGGGGCAGTTGAGGAGAATTTGAAGATCAATTTGGAGGAGTAGGGTGAGGGATAAGTGAACTGTGAAATAATCCCCATTGAATGTACAGAGAATATAAAAGTATGAAAGAGTGCTATGCTACACGTGTTTGGTCATATTCAGGGAATATAAAAGAGCCAAATCAGCATGCACACACATGTGTGTACATACATATATAAACACACACAAATTCATATATGAAAACCCACCAAATTGTAAAAATGCATGGATATAGACATAAGGAAAGGGATAAGAACACACAAAAGAAAAACATGTTAGTCTTTTGTATGTGTCCCTTATATCTATATCCATGTATGTATATATATGTGTATAATATATATGAAAGAAGAGTTGGTGGTTAGGGAGAAAAGGGTGCACAGACAAAGTCGTGAGTCAATTAGGTTGCAGAGACCTGAAAAACTAGGACTATCTTCTCAATAAAAAAAAAGAGCATGGCTGCCTGCCTTAAAATACCTGATTGTGACAAAGGCAAAAGAGAATGCACAACACGATTGATTTGTAAAAATTTGTAAGAGCATGTTTCCTCAACATGGAGAAAGTTATTGATGGCTACTAATTCATGGGGAAAAACAGAGATTTCTGGGGTTGTTTTTGCATTAGTAGCTGGCACCATTTCTCATATCCTACACAATTTCTCTTCCCAACTTTTCCTGCGTCCAAAAGGAAGTTCCCTTCTATGAAAGTATGTCAGTTGCCTAGCTGGAAAGTCATTGGACATTGCTGGCTTTCCCATTCTAAGCTACCATTTTATTATGTAGTTTGTAAAGACAAAATTTGGTTCCTAAACAAAAGCATTTTTTGTAGCAATATTTATAATGAAATCAAGAATGACCATGAAAAGTAAGAGGTCCCTAAATAATGTCTTGAACCGACATTAGACCTTTCTTTTACACTAGAGATTATTTGATGAGTTAAATCTATCTAGTCCAGTCCAATCCTGTATTTTTTCATCAAATAAAAAAATTGGCCTTTTTTTAAACTTTCATATAAGCTAAAATCCCTGCCAACAGCACTTGAATACTTTGTCCAAAAATTGCAACACATCTCTTTCCATTACAAAGCAACCCACTTTCTATATAGTTTCTGTTTTTCAAGTTTGAAATATATACCTCCTGCTCAACCTTATTGTGTCTGCAAAATTGAATGGCAAATGGACTTACCATTGAAGCAACTTGGGGCTAATGTAGAAGTTATCCATACATATATTGGCCCAATTCAATATTTTGGCAAGTTCAAGCATAAACAATGTGGGTAACAATTCATCATATATTTACAGTTTATATGCTCTGAAATACGTCCACAGCAGATTTTCATTAATTATCAGCAGATTTCATTACTACACACTGCCTTCATGAGAGCTGGCCCTTCCACATGAAAACGATTCATCCAGTTTTATTCTCCTAACAGGCACAAACATCCTAAAACTTACGTTTTCTCTTTAGGTGGTAAACATGACTAGGAAAAGAATAATAGGAAATCAACTGGTTCCTTTACTCTTCTGGTTTCAGAGTAAATGTGGTCACATTCATGGGACATTGCTTTGTTTGGCCTACATCTTATTGACCCACAGTCACAGAATGAATACAGAAGAAATTGTAAATGCCTTTAAAACTTTGTTCAATCTTTTTTGTTCTTTTTCTTCCCTCAAGAAATTTCTTTAATGAAATTTGCTTAACCTCCTCATATTTATGTTAACTGTTTTTAAAGTTGTACTGTTTGTTTGCATGTTTCCAACGTTATTGCTGCTCTAACTTCTCCAGCATATGATATTGTGGGCATTGCAACTTATGCAAATGACAGTAGAGAAAAAATATATAAAGTCAGAATTCATATTTTAAGCACAAGCACTGGCAAGGATTAATAAAGAAAATAAATTAATCAACATTTAAAGTAAAATAAATTTATAAATGAAGGTTATACGAAGAATGCATACATGGAAAACTAAAATTTTCCTTTAAAAAATACAATAAACAAAAGTTATAATCTTGATTTAAACTAAATCCATTTTAGGCCTTTATGTAGTGTTACTTTCACTCTTATTAAAATAACCAAATTTTAAAAAAATGAAACTGAAACAAACCTCTTTTTTACACTAAAACATCTACAATAAAACAAAACTTATTTAAAAAACATAATGAGAACAAATAAGGCAAAAAATGGAATGATTAAATCTATAATACAGATCACATTGAACTTATTTAAAACTTTTAAATAGCTGGTCCATCATTTCCTGAACAGTGACATATTTGTGAACATTTGTAGTTCTGCTGTAACATATGCATCAGTTCAAGTAATTATTTTACGTGAAGTATGGTAAAAATATTAACCAAAGATTTCCTCTAGAAGGCACAGCACCAGGAAATATATCGAAAAGTGATATATCATACTAAAAAATGGGTACACAATAAGTCCTAGGAAACGCTGTAGCTTATTCATTCTTCCGAATGTTTCAATGTAGTGTGTCAGCCGAATATTTGTACCACGACCTGCTGTTAAATTATGTAAAATATAATTGAATTCCAAAAGGAAGAATGGGTGAATATAGCTTGCATCCCTTAAATTAAAATAACCTGTTGACACCATAGAATAACATAATTTGACAATAATCACATAAGGGACAATAATAACTGGAAAGGGTAGCATTGTTCTGACTTCTGGAAGTCTCCGATTCCTGTGCCTGGGCCTTGGCATAGGCCTAGGCTGAGCCCTAGTCAGTGGAATCTCACCCTCTGCAGCTGCTGACATATTTACCCCTCTTTCAGGATTATCAGGTACAATGTTTTCCATATTAAGCTCTGGAGTTTCATCAATCGTCTCTTCTGTGATACCTAGAATGTTATTGAAAAAAAATCATGTACACCTATGACTTTTTCACAAAATTCAGCACTAAAGAGATGAACTTATAATGCATTTCATTTGAGAAAAATACTTACTTGGAGATCTTCCAAGTATTCGTCGCAACCGGGCTTCGCCCCTTGCAAGGATTCTCCTTCGGCGTTCCTCTGGAGTTAAGGCCAAACCTGACCGATACTCACCAGCCATATTTCTACTCTCTGGCGGTGTATTATGACACACAGAAATAAAAAATATTAGAAATTTTAGATTTTTTGACAGCTAATAGTAGTCAGGTTATTTAAGTCATGAATGCTCACTAGGTATTGTATACCTTTGATTTGGAGAAACTTTTGAAAGTGTGCATTGGCCAATAAAATATGTACTTATAAAGATATTCAAACAGTTAGCATGCATTAGGCATACAGCCATCCTAGCTTGAATGCAAATTTTGAAATTTAGAACCGTTGTCAAAAAATTTTCTGCTAATTTAAAGCAGGTCTTCATTAATTCAAAATCAAACAAATCTCTCCAACTGAGATCATGTTATTACTCCATTATAAGGCATACATTAACTTGGTGATAAGACAAAAAGAACTATAACATATACACCATAAATTACCCTAAAAATGGTAGTAAATCAGCCTTTAAACTTGTTAAAATGTTGCACTGTCCTCAAAGTTCCAAATGCTGAGCATAGAAGGTTTACAATAAATGTAATGAAAAAAGTTTTGGAAAATAGTTTTATTTCAGATATTGCCACAATAACGGGGGCAATCTTTGAAGAGGTTGTGTCACTTAAAAACGGCAGCTTGCGACATGCTTTCATCCTTGAACACTCCATCATACCCAACATCTCCGTACCCGATTTCCTCAGCCTAATACAACATGTGATGGAGTACCACTGTTCAAGTGCTTGGTGCACTTGCACAGTCACTTGACAGGGGTCCACTAAAAACATAAACTTGCCTGAATGAACAGTCGCAGGCAATTGGCATATGTTGAACTCCAGACCCCTTATCACCGAGCCTGCATACACTGAGCTTTTTATACAATCCTTGTAGATTCTGTTTCTCATATACTCTTGTTACCAACAAATATGCTATTGCCATTCTACTGAATGAAATTTTATCAATTCCATAACCAGACTACTACAAGTCCAGGTACAAGTCAACTGCTAAAAAGTAAAGCCAACTGAGACCTAATTCACTATTGCTGGGTATGCCACACCATGCTCAACAATCTTTCTCCATCCTACAGATGACAACAAAATTTAAAGAATTTTTAAAACATACGGAAGAAAAACTCAGGTGGATATGATGATTTAAGCTCTCTGCTATCAGACAATGATAATTTTTCAAGGGGATCAGAATGGTGCAGTGGCTAATGTGCTGGCTTCCCACCGAGAAGGTCTGGGTTTGAACTCTGGAGATGGCAGATATTTTGCAGTGGTACCCTGATCCCTTCTTGAGGTAATGCAACCATTTCAGAGAGTAAAAATCATTCGCCTTGACCGGGATTCGAACCCGGATCCCTCGACATCCGTGTAACCCGATCCTCGATAACATATTGCTCCTTTAAAGCCCCCAAAATTTCAGAGTGTAAGAGGACGTCTTGGTAGCTTAATTGGTTAAAGCACTCGGCCGGATATCGAGGGATCCGGGTTCGAATCCCGGTCAAGGCGAATGATTTTTACTCTCTGAAATGGTTGCATTATAATGCACACATAGCGGGTGACTCCGTTAAAGTTACTGTTACAGTTTCTTGAAATTTGCCTTCTTGAGGTGCTTTGTGAAGAGTACTTTGAGTAAGTATGCCATCTGTCGGATGAGCTGTTGGACTGCGGACCCCTTGGCACCTTTTGTTAAGAGTTGGCTTATGCCCCCCCTTCTTCCTTTCCCATCCATTCCTAAGGGAGCAAATGACTTTAGCTCTCAAGTCGCCTCTCCAAAAAACTACTAATTCTTTAATGATCCATGGTATTAAATATTTAGTCAATGAATCTCTATCTTCAGGCATCTTCCTAAATAGATTAATGGTAGCTGAATTTTCCGATTGTTCTAGGGAGGTGACCCACAAAACATGAATAATTATATCACTATTTCTATCCTGTTTTCTCCATGATACTTGAACAAGCAATGTACAATAAATTATTTGGCTCATGTAAATTCAATATTCTCTCTAATTCTCAATTTGCCTTCATGAAAAATAAATAATCACTTGAACTAGACAAAGGGAATAATATACATGTAATTGGTGTTTTCAACAACTTAATAGGAATTTTCACTCACTTGATGATGCAGTATTACTAAGTATGCTAAGGAAAATGGAAGGAAATATTTTTTGATCGGACAGTTAATTGCAACCAGCTGAATCAAAATCAATTCATAATCTTTTCATGATGGAGGGATCTCCTAAGGACATGCCCTGGATCAGTGCAGAGAAACAACGACTGTATAATTTATTGTGTGATGACAATTTGGAGTTCAATTAAAATGAGAAAACTGGATATTTCATCCCAACCAAATAAAAATCATAGCCCCACCTCTTTTGAGGATAAATGTGTCCTCTCCTAAGTACCCTACTGTGACAAAACTCTTAGGGATAGGTACTCGTATTCATGAGATGATACTCGGAGAATCATGTTGATAAAATAAGCTCTAAAACTGCCATTAGATGTAACCTTCTGAGAAGAATGTGACCCTGATTGACAACGTTATGGCTCCCTCAGTTTAATATGTATTTATTCTTAGTCAACAGAATTATGATATTGCCATACGAGGGCACTCATATCACTAATGGTATTCACATTACCGAGGTCAAAGTAGAGCAAGGGAACCAAAGACACTAAGACTAGGCAGTTTTTAAATGCAATGCTTGAAGGATAAAATTTATGAGCTAGGGCTTTAGCTCCAATGTCATAAAGGCAATATCCTATGCTTTACTGAGCAATGGCTGAACAAGGAAGGAGGAATTTATTAAATAACTGGCTATAATAAAATAAGTATCGTAGAAACCTTCACAAAAATACTGGAAGTGTCATTTCTGTTGACTAATTCATTTTTGTAAAACTGTTGGCTGAAAGACAATTTACTGTAGAAAAGCATGTCGAATTTGCTGCTGTATATTTACAGGCATGTACTGTGATAATTGTTTGTGTATACATCACCCACCATCTGGAGATAAACATTTCTGGATCTATTCATAATTCTATTCGAGCAAATTGATAAAATGAGTAAATTAAAAGTTATTTACGGAGATATAAATCTAAGACATTTCCTCAAATATAAATGAGATTCAAAAATTTGAAAACCCATTAAGACCTTTTAATTTATTGTGAACTAACCATTATCTGACTCAAAGAAACTCCTGTTGTTGGATAGCATCATTATAAATATAAAAAACAGTTATCCGGCCAAAGGCTATTCCTTTCCCTATGTTACCAATGGTTTCCCATGAAATTGTGGTACCTGAAAAATGACAGCTTGGATATCGAACCCAGGCCCTCTGATCAGTAGTCCAACAGTCTATCCTCTGGACTACAATGTTGCTATCATTACAAATATGAATGCCAATATTTATGTTGTGAGATTTGACGATCCAATGACCTCAGACCATAAGCTTCTTTGGATGAAAACAAAGTTTAGAATATTTTAAGGCCAAACCAAAGAATGGTCAAGGTTAGACCAATAACTGAGGGGAGTGTTTTAGACCTACAGCATACTGGCTCATGTTGATTGGGAAGATAAATTTGAATTTATTATGTTTTCTAGAGAAATATAGAAGAGATAACCCCTAAGACAAAATACTATTCTAAACACTTGCTGTACATGAGAAAACAACTTTCATTGTTGCACCTTCATTGAAAATAATAAGACAGAAAGTAAAGAGTACTACTATTTAAAAACTTAAACAGAACACAGAAACTAGAAGAAATGAGAGGAAATAATGATAGAACCCATTGAACAAGCAAATAACAAATACAAAACTTCTTGGAAAGTGAGAAAGAAGAACGCAACTAACAATAATTCACACATGAGGCTGATATTGATACAAATGAATTTAATAAGAATTTCATGGAAATAGTAAACAAGACAAGGAACCACCAACTAACATCAACTTTCACCCCCTTTTAAATAGTGGATAATGTAAACAATAACTTTCAGCTAACCTCATCTAGCACAGATAGGTTTGGACTTTTCCCAACAATCTTATGGAACAAATAGTCGATGTAAAAGCAGTGACTTTGATGTGCAAGTGTGTGTGTATGTATGTATATATGTGTGTGTGTAAATATATAGATTTATTTCCAAAGATATGGTTACCCAAGCTTAAAATGATCCTATCCATAAAATGGGGGCTAAGCAAGAGCTAGGACAATACACACACATTACTGTAATTTCTGTCTCTTCAAAATTCTAGTAACTACAATGAAAAACCAACTGTTGTTCTAGTTTGAATTGAATGATATCAAATCTGCTAGCTATGATTACAGAGTTACGATTCAGACTATGCAGGTCAACTATGCATGTTATAGAGAGTGATCTAAATTTTGATCACTCAAGTTTTTTATATAGTACCACAACACATCTTCATAAGCAAGCTATATTACTGTGGAATTAGAGGTGTGATATGTACTACATTATCCTGCTGTTTAAGAGTCGATATCAACATATAAACTACATCAGAAAGGCATCCAATCAAGTATAAATAAAAAGTGGAGTACTAATTATCCTTCCAATAACTTAGCACTAGCATTATTCAGTATTTTAAATGCCGACGATACAACATTAATCCACCCCAACAGACTACAATAGAGTATGGTAAACAGCAATTGATATCTTAAACAGAGTCAGAGAGTGGTTTCTAAGCAAAACAAAATTAACAAAAATTATTTTAAACATTTGGTAAAGATTGAAACCTATTTAAGCCTTGTAAGAAAACACGACTTTTGAGATATTAGTACGCATAATAATTGTTAAAATTTTTGTTACGTTACCATACTTCATGTCAGTAGCACATTCTTAAATTTATGAGATCTATTTCCATGTTTATCACTCGCAGTATCTTTATTACCTCATAAAAAAATATATTCAACATTCAATTAGTGAAAATGTGAGGGATCCTTTGGATATCTAAGACCTTTGTCCATTGAAATAACTTAACATCGAGAGGAACACAAAGACTCACCAGGAATTCTGAACGCAGGGTTGAAAGGTACATTTTCACGCCCAAGTAGTTCGTGTGATTCATCATTGTCACTCATATTGACTAATCTTTTGTTGACACAAACCTGAAATGTTATTACACATTATAAATTAAATTTGATCTAAACCACAGACAACGCAATAAACTACAGCAATATAGATAAGTAAACGCTGCAAAATGGCGATAACAACAATTGTACTTTAACAACACAGAATACAGTGAAAGACGTAGATACACTGACAGCAAGTTTTGACCGATATAAACAATTAAAACATTTTTAAAAGGTGGAACTAAAACCAATATGAAAGTCAGGATATTATTTCAGGAAAACTCAAAGTGTCTCATTAAGTGTGACCGGCAAGTTGTAAGATTGACTTTACTCAGCCAACATCACGAAATATTCGGTACATCACAGTTAAGCAATCAAATTATTCTGTTGCTAACACTAAATGATAAGAAATGTAGATATAAAAGTTATTCTGTCGACATAAGTAAAACTATATAAAAATTCGATTACACCAAATTAACTCTTGGACCAAGAGATTGATCTCCATGATCATCCAATAGTGCCCTGGAATCTTAACCAAGGTTAAATGCAAATATTAAGTAAATTCGTTTAAAGACACCATAGCTAAATTATTGGAATGTTCTTATACTTACTAGTCAAAATATGGAAATCAACCACGAGTCTCAAGGCGCCTATGCGCTATATGCTCATCAGTGCCCTCTGCGCAGCTTTTCCGTAATTCAGTTGTTTTTAAATCGGTTTCTCGCTTGATAGCCCGGGAATTGAAACATTTTTGTTACGACAATGCATATGAAGTTATTCTCAGCAGACCTGTCAGGAAGTGTTATTAAAAAGTTGGTAATTTATAGATAAGAATTAATTTGTTGTTAATAGGGTAGATCTTTTTTTGCCGAGAGAAATGCGGTAATAATACAAGGTACTAATATTCTATGATAATAAAAATAATCTTTATTCATCTATGCCATATAGATACCCATACGGGTATCGTCATAGCAGTAAAGTAATATTGATACATTGCTTACTAGGAAAATGACCTTTTGAGCACTCACTGCAGTAAATTCAAAATACAGCATGCCCAAATTCTAGCTAAAAATATGCATTGAAAGAACACAAAGGATTGGTTTTCTTTCATTTCTTAATTATATTTTTTAAACCATTAAAGGTTACTCAGTTGGTACTGCTTGGGAACGAAATGAAAAATTTAATTGCCAAGCTGTCGGATCGATACTAGGCCTTGGACTCCCTACACTGGTTATTTACCTCATGCTTGGTTCATGTCATATGAGTGAGCATATGACCAGATAAACATTGCTTAGCATCCATGAGGCTGAGTAACGCAAACACCGTAGAAAGTTCAGATTTGCATTTTTTATTTTAATATGGATGCTAAGGAATGACTATCTAATGACAATCTATTAATGACTATTAAATATTTATCTATAAACGATCACTTTTTTATTGCACAAAGCTTCACTGGCCTGCTGAGAATAACTTTCACAGCTATCTCTTTCATTTTTCCTGTCGTCAGCACTCTTAGTTCTTATATTCTGTAGGCAATTTCAAAGATGTTATTCGTTTTGTAGTCCTTGAACATTTCCCAAGCTCCTTATCAATAAATCCGTTTAGATTCCAAGGTTTCTTCAAGGTATTCATAATAATAGGGTTTTTACATAGTGGAGTTTTGGCGACACACCCAATTCCCATCCTGGAGGACTAAGGAGTGACCAAGTGTCGTTCATTAGTCTGGCTCATCACCTTAAACTGGTGACATTACCAGGAGCCATAGCTCCTGCTGGCATAACTTGAATGATCATTTCTGCATTCAAGCCTACCCTCACATAAAAATATATACTTTCTTATTCAAGGTGGTGACGCTTTGAGGAGAAACCCTTTGACCAACTGACTAACTAAAATTTATTCATCAGTAAATCTAACTGATTTTATTATTTTCTGCTGATTTTTTTTCCTAACTCTATATCTTCACATCCCTCCTTTACAATTTCCTACACATATTATCTGAACAAATTGGGTAATAGTTGACACCCCTGCATTCCTATTTTCCCAATCACTGCCCATCCTAACTCTCCATTTGTCACACACCCATGAGCAGGCTGAGACATGTACAGGCTGCAGATTAGTTGCCAATTTCTCCTGTCTAGTCCCATCTTCTGTAATGCATTCATTAATTCTGTCTAGTTAACTCAATCAAAACTTTTTAACAAAACTCAATTGAACTTCTCCCTTTCTTAATCCCAAACTGATTATCCCTTGAGTTTCATTTCCCTCCTCTCCATCCTTTTATTGATAATTCTTAGCTGTGCGCAATATGAAACTTATCCTCATGTTGCCTTTCCCCTTTTTTGGGGTGGGGAACTAATATTAGTATGATAAAATCTTCCAGCCGAATTTCTCCCTCAAAAATGATACTAAACCCATAACAACTTTTCCTTCCAATTTTTTCTAAATCCTTAAGTAGTTCTGTTCTATCTCCTTATTGTATAATTTGATTTCAATTCCCTTCCTGTCCTTTCTACTTCACAATCGAGTATGAATAGACCTAAGCTATCATTAACTTCATATTCTCATCTGACATCTAAACTTGCTGGCCTAATATCGTAACCAAATAGATCTTCTACCTATTCTTGCCATCTGTGTATCTTTCTTGGGATTGATGATAAATTTCTCATGTCTTTACTTTTCTTTTATGTCTTGTACAAAAAAGACCTGACCATTCCAGTAGAGTTCAGGTTTATTTGGCAACAATCAATGGAAGGAAGAAGAGAAAAGTTGTCCAAGGGCAATAATCAGTGACCTACATATCAAATCAGTTCGTATTTGCAATACTCCCATTTCAAAGAAAAAGGTCACTCAGGTAGATAGGATTAAAGCTATTAATGCTGAATGCTTGTCACTAAACTCATTTCACAGTATTCTTTATTGTTTGAAGACATTTAACTTTTTTACTTCAGCATGTGCCTCATGAGAGACAGGACAATTATGCCCCCTATATTATTAGTGTTCTCATCACTGACAGATATACTTAAATTTATTTTCTTGTTTTGAACCCATCAAGGTATTAATATGCAGAAATGAGATCGTATCCTTTGAAAAGGAGAAAGGGGAAGGGAAAAATCAATAAGGAAGCTTTATTGGTCTTTGGCGGTCAGATATTTTAGAAAAAAGCCAATATTGCATATTTAATTCAGAGATTGAATGGGTCACATTCACAGAAAAAAAGCAACCGTGGCAGCTGGTATGAATAAGCTTTGTATAGTGATATTGAAGAGTCAAAAGATGGAGCTAAAAGTGCAAATAGAATTGCCAGAGATTTATGAGATTGCACTCAGTATATTTTTGTGTATGTTTTAAAACAATGCTTACCAAGGAGAAGTTTAGGACCTGCGGCTGTCTTGGATATAAAAATGAGAAATGATTTCAATTCATTAAATGGCTAGGACAACCACGCTCTACCTTAATGTCAAAGAACATCTGTCAACTAGCTTTCACTTTTGCTGAAAACTTAAAAATTCCTCATTGTATTAATGTGGAAAAACAAGTAGCACTTTTTTTTATTGATTCCAACTTTTTTAATACGACATTTATCTTTAAGTGTATGGAAAGCTGAGGTACTCTTCATAGCATAGGCCTTTGGAATGCTTAGAGACTAAATCAGTTATCGTTTTAACTTGTTGCATGAAATTCATAAGGAATATGACCTACTATCACAAAATAATAAAACTTACAATGTAGATGAATGGAATCTTCATTTGAAACATAAACCAGTTGTCCATATTATAACTGGTTTTTCAGTAAATATGTCCACATTAAATGAGTTCGTAATTTTCCATAGACTTTAATTTCAGGTACACTACCTTAAATAAAGTATTAGGAAAATTACAAACTCATTTTTATCTCAAGAGTAAATTTAACAATTTTGATTTTCAAAAAGGGAAAAATAAATACTTTTTTGGTAATTATTTTTCATAATAACCTTAATGGATTTTCTTATTGAGGAGGAAGTTATGATTCTGGTGACCTTTTTCTGGGGAGAAAGATTTACCCCACATTAGGGATATTGCATCATAGTTCTAACCTATAGGTGATATGACAATGTAAGAGAGTAGTTGACTTTTTAAAATTAGGTGATAGGAATCAGCATTCTAAGTTTTTCAATATAAACAAGACTTAAAACTTGTTTCTTTGATATGACAAATATATTTAACCTCATTTTGGCTTACTGTTGATATGAATTTCAAACAAATTAACAATAGGATATCTAAGTAAAATTAATTGGCCCCAATTTCATTATTGATGACTCTCCAGGTAGCATTGTATTTATTTTTTGAATTTGGTATGAATTCATCAAACGCCTTGAGTTTTCCTTATCTAATTATAATATTATACTCAAGTCTGCCTCAATTTTGTGCCTTTTACCCCTCTTCCATATTTCTAGTGTTGTAAATGCTATGCTACCACAGTATTTAATTTTTTATGATCCATGACTCCAGTGTAAACCATTTGCATTTACTCATTTTCTTATTAGTTTTTTGGGAAAAGTGTTAGTAAAATTCCATAAAATTATTTGTGAAAATAGAATAATCGATTACCTTATTGTGAGGTGTAAGCAAAATACACAATTCAATAATTGCAATCTATGGCAACAAAAAATTGAAATTTTTCATTCCATGCATGGTAATTGACCTCACATGTCTTGTATTACACTAGGGTTATTTGTCTTATTTCCATTCATCACTTTGACTTTATAGAGTATGATGTGAAGGAATTTAGTCCATGAAAAAGGAAATATGACTTTATGTAGGAATTGTGCCATCTACTTACATCAAAAGTTTAGCTTGTGATGTACTTCCATATTCCCTCGGTAGGTGACTTGGAATGTACTTTTACTACTATGCTCTAGGTGGCAGGAGTCACCTCTTTTCCCTTTTCCTCTGTTGCTTCAATTATATACAATTATTCATTTGAAAATAAGTTATAATAAAATGATTGTAGTCGTGAATTAGAGACCTGACTTCAGTTTTCTTATTTATAGATTTTCAAACCTAAGGGCAGTTATGTGGAGATGATATCATCACTCTATAGGAAGTGTCAAGTCTCTGGGATTTAGCTGGCAGTTATGTGGAGATGATATCATCACTCTATAGGAAGTGTCAAGTCTCTGGGATTTAGCTGGCAGGAAAGGTTTAATTATGTTAATTGTAGTCACTAATGTAAGGAAAATTGTAAGATTAGGAATGAAAAATGAATGAAAAAGTGAAATGACACCACCCTATCAAACCAGTGACATGGACGACTGTTACATCTCTTTGATAATGTGAAAAGGATGGATCAGGCACGAGGGGAGTGAGTTACTTAAATGGGTAGAGTATTAAAATCTTATTTGATTACATTTTATGAGACTAAGAATACATAGAAAGAGAAAACTCAACAAATGAGTCATAGCTGCATATGCATAAGCTTGGGTGTAAAAAATAATCAACATAGGTTGTCTATAACTACTAGTTACTGATCCTCTTCCCCAGTTCTCTCCATCCTCTGCTATCCTCTTCATGTTGATGTACCATCCTCCTCCTCATCAATTTCTTTCCCCTTCTTCCTTTCTTTGCCATTTCCTTTACTCACCTTCCAGCATATTTCTTGACAAATATACCCTTTTAAAGATTTTGACCAATTTTCTTTTTTGGTCCTGTATAATTACTAGCATATGTCTTGCATCATTCGCTCTTCTTAAAACTACATTTCTCACTATATTTGACCATGTGAAGCAAAACTCTCATCTCATTTTCCATAATGACCACGTCTCACACCCTGACACTCTGGAAGTACGAAAAAGAAGTATGAAGGAAATTAAAGGTTGAAGCCAATTTGTAAATTTTTCACTGAGAAACTGATAGACTATATACGTTAGAACATTCTGACTGAGAGAAACCCATGCTAAATCCATTTGTTGAGACTTCTTATATATGTATTAAGAATACAATACTCTACTAATATAGTGCAATAAAAAATCTGAAGAAATTTGCTAGCTCTCCAGGCCAAATGGTCTCATAGTGTGGCAATTGCTTATGTATATTATTCTGTTATAGTAATAGATTGATGAAGGGACATAGTAGCTTAGGGGGCATTGTGTTACAGTGAGTAGAGTGTTAAGCTCCTTTCTGGAGGGCCTGGGTTTGATTCAGGGTGGCACATCTGGGCACTCCAGCTTTACCCAGGCTGTGTGATGTTTTGGGTGCCAATCTTTCAGGGAAGACAAAGGAGGTACAGGGAAAGGAATTGCCCCCCCTAAACAGATATGTGAATGTCACAGGCCATATAGGGCTCAGTGTGAGGTGAGCTCTTCCCTCAACTAGCAACGTTTGAGTTGATTACTCTAATGGTAGCCTAAAAGGCAGAGGATTAAGCTACTGACTGGAGAGCTTGCATTTGATTCTAGGTGACTTTAGACATCTTATGTACACTAAAGCTCTGTGATTTTATGGATGCCTACCATATCTTCGAGGCAAAATACAGGTAGCAAGTAGAAAAGAACAGGCCCCTTACTCTTATGTGTGAATACTGCTGTAGGGATTTAGCTGTTCTTGATCCTCAACTATCAAAGAACATTTGGGTTGAGTACTGGGGTTTTAAGAGAGGAGTTCTTTAATAATTTAAATAAACAAAAAAGTACTGATAAGGAATCCTGTTTCTCTACAGAAGAATTGCTGGAATGTCATCATTCACTCATCATCATGCCTCATCTGTCATCAGGCATGGTTAGTGTATGTCATCATGAACTAGTCATGTCTGCCTTAATCACTCAACCATTATTAGATTACTAATAAAAATTATTTTAATTGAACCAAAGGTTATTATTTCTGAAAAGAAACACTTTTCAACATTTCATCAATATTTATTTGAAACCACATGTAATTGGAATCAAAATATGCATATTTTTATAAACATTCTGGATTACTTCTGTAGTAAGTAAACATTTTGTTCCACCTGCCTCAACTTGTGTCACTTTTCACATACATATAGTAAACACAATTTATAAACAGTAGAAAAAATTTCTTTTGCCTAAGTAGGTCCATGAGCCTAGGGTGCTAAGTATTTTAATGTTTCCAAATTTTCCGTTTTGGGTGAGCATAGTACAGGAGGTTAAATAGAATAATTTGGAAAGGTCGGCTTGTAATAATTGGTAGAAAATACATTTTATATTTCTTTGTTTCTAATGTAATTTTTCCAAATTTGGTCAGTCTGCAAAATGTAAGGTGATGAACAAGTTTCGCATGAATCTTAAAGGTTAATCATTGAGTTTTGATTATAAATCTTCAACCATTTGGTTTCAAATAAAAAAAATCATTGAAATCCCATAAAGCATACACTATTGAATGCATATGAGATTTGAAAGGTGTTGATCACATTCTCCAACAGCTATTGCCAAAAAATAAACATAATCTGTAGGTAATGCCTTTAACAACTCATCTCACATATCTCCATTCCTTTGGTCATTTTTTCACAGCTGATGCCTCTTGATAGGTACTCCATTAGTCACAATTGACTAGTTTTTGATGCTGTATAAATATTGACATTGCTTTTCAATTCTAGGTCTAATTCACAATAAATGTATCATTATAGTTCTAAGATTAGTATCTATATCTCAATCATTTAGCAAAATCTGTGTGCATTACAAATGTCATATTTCATGGCATTTTATAATACAGAAACAGGAGGCAACATATGCCTAGAGCCTTGAGCACACACAAAGTAAATAACACTAACAGACTTTATATTCACATCTAGAAAAGTTTTCTATGTATGTATGTATATAGCACATTTATCTACATTATTGGATTGGAAACAAAATATTGAAATTTTCTATGGTATACAATTAAGCCTCATTTTTAAAGAAAACCTTCTTGAAGGTAATAATACCATTAGATGTTACATTCAAGTACATACTATTATCTAAACTACTCTCATTCTCATTATAATTACATAAATATGAACACAACCTAACTGGGCACTTGCCATAGATAGGAAGCAATCCTTCACCATTAAACGCATTACGTAACAATTTTTTTAACAACATTGTAATGCATTATATCAAGAGATGGTTTACTGAGTTGACTTGTGACAGTACATTTTAGCAACTTGTATGAGATTTCCAGATGATTTTTTAAAATATTTCATTGGTATCACATGAAGTACATGCATTTAATAACTAACTACTCACATGAAAGGCAATCCCGTGAAAACAGCTGCATACCAGTTTGACAAACACAACACTTTTCACATCTAGACAATAAACTAGCTGGTTCTCAGGCATGATTTCTTTTCCAATAGTTGGAAAATCATATGAGTTAATTACTCTTTTCAAAGTAACTCCAGCATTAACTACTTAGAATTTAGAATAACAGGAACTAGTCCCATGCTTCATTCAGTTCTGATGTCAGAAAATTCATTTTAATGGAAAAAATAACAATATTTTTGGTTTTAATGCTTAAGGTTGAAGCTTTTTGTTATAACATGTCTACAGGCTACTAATTTTTCTAAGATTTCCTAATTGACTCCTATGTCATTGATAAATCAACATAGCTACCAAAATTATTTTAAGGCCTCTGGGTGGAGTGATTGTCTCATAAACTTCATGGATCTGTATGCTCAAGATTTCACCCTGACATAAAATATGGGTATCTATCATTGTTTAAAACTATACAGTTGTTGGATAAGAATTTGCCTTCATTCTATTTTTAGAAACATAAATTTTTACTTTTCAGATATTAAGCTAGGTAGGTGGGTACCTTCTGACTGAATAAAACAGTGGTATTCTTTCACATAAGGTGACAAGCAAATCATTAGTGATTCAAAACTGTGTATTTGTGTAGGGAAAATTTTATGTGAATTGTTTGATCACACATTGGCAACTGCAAACAACTTCATGAGAGGAAAATGCTACAAATATGTTTATATGTACGTCCACTTACACCCATCGCCAACATACGAACAGTGGATCATTTCCCATAAACAGGGTTTGCATCATTGTTTCATCGCATAAAATTTGTTTGGGAAGTGCAATTTATTTTTGAGCTTACATCATATATATTCTAGAAAGACTTTTGCTGAAGCATTGGGTTGCCTTAGAATAGGTACCTGCCCCTTACTCAGAACAAAGAAGAAATGCTGGTAAGGTCTTCCTTGGGATTTGTAAAGGGTAATTATAATGAAATGAGAATAGCCTTCCATTATAACAGAAAACGTAAAATATATAAGAAGTCTTTCTTTAGTTTAATTTATGTTAACAAATTAGGTGCAGGTACCTTGATCAACTAAACAGAGAATATATTAATTTTACTAGAAGGAAGCAACAGTAGAATAGTTTATATACCTATGAATTAGAAACATCAGAGTAAAGGATACCGTTAACATGCCCTATGATTTGCAGTGAACAACAACTTTTACCCTAGTTTTGGAAACAACCAACTGCAACCAACTTTTTATATCATTCTTTCACAACATAGCAATCATTAACAGTAAATAATTTAGATTACTTACACTTTAAAAATAGTAATAAGCCCATTAGACATGGAATATTTGTTTGGTCTAGGCTGGAGCAAATTCTACAAAAAATTGATAACACACAGCATAGAGAAATTTGGGAGCAATAACTAATGTTTTTCAACAAATAAACTACATCTGCTTACTAATGGATTTGAAAAGGGAGTGAACCCTATCACAGGCAACAAGCTAACTAATACTGCTGCAGCATTTAGTTTCAGTCATTGATGCTGCAGAAGTGTAACTTCTAATGGGTTTGCAGGTAACCAATTCCATTAATCTGAAAAAAAGAATAAAATAGAAGTAAATTAAAATTGACTCACGATTGTCTAACAGAAATAATATGGTAATTGGATTTAACACAGGAATAACAATAGAAACCAGTTAAATATTTCCTCTCCTAAACTTTTAACAAAGTTCATACTTTGAATTGAATATTTTACATCCAATTTTATAGCTTAAAAAAATGATAACTGAATTTAATATAGGTTCCACATATCTTTCTTCTTGCAAATTAAACTTTAAATTTGACTTATAGTCGTGCCACAAAATAAGGCAATTTTTTTGCTCAACAATTCAACTTGTGGCTAGAGAAAGTTGCCCTAGGCTCCTGCAAACACAATTTACAAAGTTTTACTTTTCATTGACATACTTTATAAATATTTTTTTCATTTAACTTTCGATCAATTTTAGCATGGACAATTATTGATTCATTTTCACAGAAAATTTAAAAACCAAATTGTACTAATTTTCTTGTCTCTACCTAAGGTATATTCAAGCCTATAAGAATATAATTAATAGATTGTTCTGATAAAAACACTTCAACTTATAATTGAGGTTACTTATACTCAAAGATATAGACTGTTCATGGTAAAATAAAATTTACTGGTCAATTGTTCCCACACCTCATATACTAGTAAAGTTTTCCTAAAAGTAGCACATGGTTTTCAAACTTAAAGTTCATCACCATTAAATCTTGCCTGTAAAATGATATATGCTGCCCATAATATTAGATATATTATTAACAAATTAAGTTTTTGGGTGGGTGGAGCACAATGACTAAAGTGACACAATAAGCCTATCAGTATCACACATGCTACTTGCCATCCTCAGATGCGGTGGGGTAATATCCTTGCCTGCAAATCCAAAGTTTGTGGGCTCAAATCCCACCTAGGTGGACTTTTCTTTTCCAACTATGGCTCGGGTATTTGTGGTTGCTTTTCCAATGTTTGTAATATAAACTTAGTTAAAAGTATAAGAGCATCATATGACTCTAATTACACAGTTAATAAAGATATAACTATTATTACAGAGCTAAAACACACAAAAGTGAAAGGGTTAATGAAAGAGATCACATTGGCAAGTTTAATACCCCAGAATATGAATAGAATACTGCACTTAAACAATTTCCCCACAAAACTCATGCAAATTTTAAAAATTACTGAAAAATCCACCACCCACAAGAATCAAGTGTGGACTCTCAGTGTGGTAAGCTACTGATGGCTCCAATCCAATCCCTTCAGTGATACTAGTCATTTAGTAAAGGTAATGATAATAATCCTTAGTTAGTCCCCGCAATAAAATAGAAAACTTACTGTCATGTCATATTCAATGATATACATCGGTATTTCTAGCTGGTCAGGTGAAATTTTTGTGTACAGATGCTTCACTCCATCCATATTTTGCACCTTCTGTTTAATAGCAGGTGCCATGAAAGTGGTGAACCACCAGGTCATCATCTGAGTGGGAAGAATTAATTTATTTTATAGTACTTTTATACAAAATTATGAACACAGATTCAACAAGTTAGTATCACACATTTTATGAACAATGGGATGCCCTACCATGAAAATTTCAGGAGTTCATTTATATTATAATTATTGGTGTTCTACCATCTAAGAACTTGTTTGAATGGACACACTATAAAAGGGTATGATATATTTTTACCTCTCCTAAAAAAAACAAAATTTGACATTCGGCACTAAAATCAATCTTTCTTCATTTCTGCATACTTCCTCCCTCCCTTCATTCCATCCAACATACCTATTCTATTCCTGCCTCTTCCTCATCTGCCCAACATTCTAAGCTCTATCATAAATTTCAACATTCAATAGACTACCAAAATATGCTGTATCCATCTGCCCTAATTCCTTTGGATTTCTCTCAACAATCCTCTCTCTTCTCCCACCAGGTCTAACACTTCCTCATTTGTCTTCCTTTCTATCCATTTCAACTTTTTCATTCTTTTTAACATCCTACTCCAAAAGCTTCCAAACTATGCCTATAATCTTGAGTCCATGATCATTTTCCTTGCCATACAAAATCAAGCTCCACATAAATATTTTAGAGAGCCTTTTCTAATATCCTTATTCAATATCTCTCTGTCAACAATTCCATCTTTGTTATAAAATCTTCTTTGCTAATAAATTGTAAGTAATAAGTGCCCAACAGAACATATGAACTGATCAACTCTACTTGAGAATTATTTCAACATAGTATTTTCCTAACACACAATAATATCCTCTGCTGCAAAAAGCCGGTGCCACAGAAGAATGTTTTAGAGACAGAAACCCTTCCCTGTGCTGTGTAAAACAAGGGAGTTGCACACCACCTTTCCATTACCCTGTACTGTATAAAAGTGGAAGAGGTAATATCTAAGGCATTTATAAATGCTTGTTTCCCAAAATGCTTGTGGAAGCCTCTAAGAAGTCCCCTACAGCAAAATGTCTCATATCACATCCATATATCATGGGAGTTCCAGAGGAGTCTACTATGCCAATAATCACATTTATCATCATCATGTAGGGAACTCCTTGGAGACTCCCAGAGCTGGGAAACAAACAAATAATACAGGACTCAGTTTACTTTGGCATATGGCTTATCACCTATAAAACATATTTATCATTAGTTAGTTTTTTCTGATGATACTATCATTAGATGAAGTATTTTATTTTCACCATGTATATTCATAAATACTTTTATGTAATTTTTTTCCCACTAATATTATACTCATAAAAGTAAAGGTAAAGGCAAATGTAGTTGAATAATTCATGCATGTTTTTTTAATTGCATTTCATACTGTAGCTGGGAGGATTGCCTTAATTAGCAATGTGGCATATGACTACTTTTATTTTTTATGAAAGGGTCAGAAGTAGAAAGCAAAAGTAATTCTACTGAACATTTTAACAAAGAAAACACTTTTCAAAGAAAAACTAAAGCCTCCCCTCTTTTAAGTATAAATGGATCATCTCTTAAGGGTTCCGCTGTAACAACATTTTTAGGGATACATATTCATGCGCCTCTATCCTGAGAAAAATTGTGACCCTGGTTCATACTGCTACTACTCTCTCAGTTTATTATGCATTTATTCATGGTAACCTAAAATATGGCATTGCTGTGTAGGGACACTTATATAATTTCATGAACCTCTTCAGACTGCAAAAAAGGGTAATAAGAGCCCTAGGAAAATTTCCAAGGGCAGCAGACCTTACTTTAAAAGATTCAACATTCTAACTCTTCCCTGTTTGTATATATTCAATACTTTTATCTTTGTGCAGCAAAACTAAGCCATGTTCACTCTGAAAACCAATGCTGATGTAATAATAATAATACTTTATTAATTTTGAAAAATGGTACAACCATATTAAATGTCATCAATAGAAATATTACTTAATATATAAATATATGTTCTTAAATGTGATGAAGATTGTCATAAAAGAATTCATCCAATGACTAAAGAGGATGAGCAAGTAACCAGGTATATACCTTATTCTTGAAACTCTCGATACAGTCCAATTTCAACTGAGTAGGCAGATAGTTATACAATCGTACGTTCATATTATGAAATGTGTTGTAAGTTGATGACAATCTACAATAGGTAGTCTTTAGATTTGCTTTACCTTTTGTGGTGTAGTTATGGATGTGAGATCTTAATTGGTAAGTTTCTAGATTAATGTTCACCTGAATCAGGACCTTAAAGAAATATAAACTAAATACAGTCATGATTCCATGCGTAATAAGAAAAGGTGTGCAGGAATCACATGGTGTCATTAGCAAGAGAGCAAATAGCTCTCTTTTGTAGTAGCAAAATTTGTTTAAAATGTGTGGAATGACCCCATAACTCAACACCATAAGTCAAATGACATTGAAAGAAGGCATGGTAAAGTGTTAAACGATACTCAATTGAAATGAGAAAGTTGAGCTTTCTTAATATATAAACAACTTTACAGCAAACTCCATTTGTTACAGATCTGACTGATTGCTATTACTGATCTTACTGATCTGTCTTCCAGTTAAGTTATGTATCAATATGAATTCCTAGTATTTTAGCAGTTTCAATATCAGTTATTTTTTATTTAAGACTACATAGAATATGCTGAGTGTGGTTAGTATTTAAATGTAAATGATTAATATCAAATCATTCCTTAGCCTGTCTTTGGGTGGCTATAGATCATACCTTTGCATCTTCTAGATGTTGACATTTTTGCACAAAATAATGTCATCAGCATATAAAACAGATGTAGGTTTCATATTATAGGGCAAATCATTAATCATGATGATGAAAGGTACTGGGCAAAGCAGAGAGCCCTGTGGTACACTACATTTTACTTTAAGAGGTGCAGATCGACAACCATCAAGTTCAACCAATTGGTGGCGATCATCCAAATATGACTTCATTAGTTTCAGTGCAACTCATTTAATACCATAATGTTCCAGCTTTGATTGTAATATTGAATGATCAACGCAGTCCAAAGCCTTACTGAGATCACATAGTGTCATAGAGACTGATTACTTCTCCTCAAATGCATTAATGACATAATTAAAAATGGATTCTACAGCCAAAATTGTAGATTTCCTAGATTGAAAGCATACTGTGATTTGGAAAACAGATTATTTGACTCAAAAAAATCACATATGGTATTTGATCTTTCATCATAGCTTCAAAAATTTGACCAAAAACAGGGACTATTGAAATGGGGCGGTAGTTAGTTAAATCATCTTTATCAGACTTCTGATAGACAGGTACTATTTTGGAATATTTTAGAGCTGTTGGAAAATCTCCTGTCTCAAAACATAATTTGAGTAACATAGTTCCGCAATGAACACAATAATGTCCTTGATAAGGGAATTAGACCATTAAATCCTTACTATTGGATTATATAATTTTTTTAACAGACAATAAAAGATCAATGGAGTAACAAAATTTCATTTAAAATTTAAATTATTTGGAGGAAGATCTTGCAGCATATTTCCAATATTGGCAGCATCAACCTTTGGAGAGAACAAGTTGTCTTCAACAGCTTTTAAGAAAAAATTATTTACAGTATCTGGGGCAAAAGGAAGATTTTCTTTTACATTACCGTGACCAACTTCTTGATTGATTACTCTACATGATGCTTTTTGTTTATTTTTTGTATTCAATATAAAATCCTTATAAGCTTTATTTCTTGCACAGCTAATTGAGCTATAATAATCTCTTTTGTATTTCAAGTAAGCCTCTCTGTATAGAGGTATATCACAAGAGGTTGTATTGACTTTAGAATAACTGCCCACAACACAGCTTTTTTGCTAGGAACCCTGGATATACTGGTGTGAAATTTGTGTCAGCACTGCCAAGAAAATTAAGGGAAATATATGCTTTTTTGTTATTTAAGCCTACACTATAAATTACTTAGTGATCATCAATGCTATACAGTTGATGAATTCATGTCCCTTTCTCTAGGGAAATAATTTTCTTCATAAATAACTCTATGGAAATACTCTTGCTACTACTCCTGACTCCTGTTTTTGGTTTTTACTCTGTACACTTATTTACATTTTTATTTTAAGATGTATACTGACTCTGTAATATCCACTCTGTGAAGTCTGTAAATAATACGAGCAGACAATGTGATGTGTTCCATACTTGTTAAAAACATGTCTCATAGGAACCAATAAACATTATTATTATTATATGAATAGTTGAATACAGAGATTTCCATTGGGTTTTTAAATTCTGGGGGTCTAAGTTGGAAATAATTTGTCAAAATGGATACATACCTTTGTCCAAAATGTAGGATGCACAATATAAAATGCTTTCAAGTTCTTCTTGTATCTAAAATAAAATAGCAAGTTTCAGATGTTAGCATAGAGTAATGCAGGCAGTGAAATTTGAATAATATTCATTGTGACTTTGGCAGCTTAGAGCTTAATGATTCAACACATTTTTAAAAAATATCAAAATATGGCGATTGTGCTTATCATAAATGTTACTTTTTGAGTTCTGTGCATATACAAATGTAAAAATTTAATTTTCACGGAATAATGATATCCATGCTTTGCAGATTCCTGGATTTCCAGGTAACTGGGAGAATATCTGGAAAGCATAAATATCATTATGCTGTGAAAATTAAATTTTTACATTTGCATATGTAGTGAACTCAAAATGTATTGATCTACCCTAGTAAACATAAATCATGGAAATAAAAATTCAGATAATCCTCATTATTTCAAACTAAAGAGGTCTAAAAAAAACAGCAGTGAAGTATATATTCCATAATTATTAACTGACATGGGATCTTTATTCATCATGATGAGAAACATATATACTAGGTCTAACAAAAATCTTTTCAGCTGATTTGTAGGTGGAGTGATT
The DNA here is from genome assembly GCA_037158775.1 of Hetaerina titia. Taxonomy (NCBI): domain Eukaryota; kingdom Metazoa; phylum Arthropoda; class Insecta; order Odonata; family Calopterygidae; genus Hetaerina; species Hetaerina titia. The sequence continues at coordinate 33,019,171 of CM073779.1, forward strand.
GAGAAAGGATAGCATTATCATAACAATGTTAATTTTAAGAAATATTTAAAAATATTAGACATCATTGGTAAATGATCATTTCACCTGAGAGAGTGTATGTGCTTTCATAAGAACCATGATTTATGACTCTATGCCAATTAGTAGAGAAATCACAAGGAAAACCACAAATTAAGGCACTAATTTTTTGGTACAATGGAAGAAATTAAACAACCATATAAATTACACAAACATTTTTGTTCAAAAAACTGTTTTAGGCTATTTCATTTGAGTACCTCATTTACCAAAAATTTAGTTTCTTTGCAGAGTTTGGTAGATGTGGCTCGAAGTAAATGAATTTTGACTTTTCAAAAATGAGACAAACAGTAGTACTGCTGTATTCAGCCAGAATCTTATGACAGCTTGCCAGAGAATTACTTTAATGAAACATGATTTTTCTGTAAAATTGAGGGGTGGAATTGGGCATCCAGAAAAGTAACTGCAGAAAGTTATACAGATGTTTCTGTTTCTGGAGAAGGCTCGTCAATGATCCAATCCAAAACATAGAGAGACAATGAATTCAAGCATAAAAAATTATGTGCTTTTCCATAAAAAAATGGTTCACTAAAAACAATTATTTTGGATGTAAAATTTTATCATAAAAAGTTAATAGAAGAATTATTTTGTTCAATTCCAAAAATTTGAAACATGACTTAAACTCAAACTCTTTCTTCAAAGCCTAACTCACCACCAATAGACCATCCTTGCTTTTGACTCTAAATGAAAGATAGTTAACATACTTAGCTCAAAAACTTCCTATTAAAAATATTTGCTGCTAATTATTATACTTTATAAAGGTGGCACCACTCTATTTTTCAAAAACCTTTGCAAGTCTGTGAAGTTATTTAAAGTTTTTTGTAAAAGTAATACTTAAAGGGCATATTAACATATACAAGATTATTATAATGGATTCTAGAATTAAGAAACCACATATGACTAATTTTTGGTTTATGTTCAAAATCAATTAAATCTGGTTTTGGAAATTATACTTCTCATTGATATCTACCTTATAAATAGTAATACTACTTACTTGTAAGGAAGGACATTGTAAACATCCCTAAGCCAGGTTAATGAAGGATGGTTGCTGCTCGATGTCAAGGTGTGGAAGTAAGCAATTACATAATCTGACTTCACTATTGGATCCAGGAGATATATCAGATACAACAATGCCTAAGTGGTGCAAGGAAATAATTATAAAATATAAAGTGGGCACAAGAACAGTCTTTTAAGTTTGTAACTTGATTCAATTTTTACAAAAATTATGTTATAAAAAACTTTCAGTGATTAAATCTAGTGATATGCCTTAGAAGAAATGGTACTGCCTACAGCTTACATCACAAAAAAAGTTTCATCAGTTAGAATTAAGCACATGGCAAAAAAATACTCAAAATTATTTACCTTTTCTAAATTTATTTCTCCAAAACGGAACCACTTTCCAACAAAAACAATGACAGGACGACCCAGTCTGTCAACACCACTCTGATAAAGGCATCCGATTCCAGACACCTCAGATAAATCTTCCATTTTGGCACGTCGCAGCAATCGTTCGTATCTAGAAAGAAAAGTAAAAGTGAGCATATCAATCAAAATTCAAACCATGCCAATGCTAATAATAATAATATCGTATTTGATTTTTCATAAGTTTTATTGAGGTACAGCTCATTACTGGAAAATGAAGTACTTGTGGAAAATGTATTTTTCCTTGCATTACATTAATATGTAGCTGGGATAAAAATGCCTTGTTCTTCTAATTTGTAAAAAATAAAAGTGGATGCATGAGTAGAATCAATGTAATTGGTGTGGAGATACATATAAGCCAATAAATAAAAGATATTTACAAACACAATTACAAACAACAAAAAAACACAATGGTAAAATTATTACTGCATCAAATACAGGACAGATTAAATTAACTCTTCAATTATAATTACGCATTCACCAAAAGTCAATACACATTTTTTTAACCTTTAGGACAAGTGATAAAAATTGTTTTTTTATGAAATTAACCAGAATTCAGAAAACAAGATTAAATATCAAGGTCTTCTAGGTATTTGCTAAAACTAATAGGAAGTATCCATGCAACATGGATTTGAGGACAATTGACTTAGTGTGAGACTGTCTTGGTACATATTTTTTAATGAAACTAAGAAACTGCTTGTCTCATCTTTTCCTGAATTTTTCTTTATAAATAATAAATGTTTACTTCTCAAGCAACAAGAGACCAGCAATATCTGCATTTTTTCAGATTTTTCAGGAAGATTTCATCATATCAGGGTTCATTCCCACCCCAAAACAAGGAAAGGAAACCTTTTACAATTATTGAAAAATAAGTTTGATTTCACCTGCAGAAATATTGATTGTTTGAATTATCAATAAAAGGATGGAGAGGAGGGCAAGTCCCATAGCAGATGATCAGTTTGGATTCAGGAAGGGGATATACATGCATGATACCATAGAAGTAATGGGATTACTAATAGAGAGGACCATGCTGAGAGACTTAACAGAAACTTATAGAATAGAATGTACTCGTCAAATAGAGAGCACTCTCAGAATGTTTTGGTCTGTTGTTTAGAATTTGAGTATGCATTCAATAGAGTAAACTGGGTAGCATTAATTAATATATTACAGAAGATAGGATAGGATTGGAGGGATAGTACACTTATCCACATACTGTACATTAAATAGACTGCTCAGGTGTGAGTGATTGGCTGATGGAAAATTGGGATAGGCAGTATTAGGAAGAGGAGTAAGACAGGGGTGTCCATTAGGCTTGTGGATGATAAATCTTTAGGTAGCCAGTCAGCCAAGGGGCTGCAACCATTGCTGAATGCACTGGATAGTCAGTGCATAAGGTATGGGCTGAGAATCAGTGCAATAAAAACAAAAGGTAGTTGTGTTGGGTGAAATAAAGTGAAGAGGGGAGTGAATGGCATTGAAGAAGGGTTTGTTGTAGTGTTGGATGAGGTGAGGCTAAGAAATGTAACAGTGTACAGTCTGTGTCCATCTTAGATGGTATTCCTTAATAATAATAAAAATAACAGTTATAAACTAAAGTCATTTTTATTAAACAATTAGAAGACAGATATAATGAGAAATTAAGGATGGATTTTTGAAATTGACACTTGAAAAGGAGATATATATGAAAAGATTATGTACAAAAACAGCCACCATGAAAATAAATTTGGAGATGTGATAGTAAAAGGCGATGTTAGAGTACCACAAATACCAAGGAAACAAGGCATCTATAGGTATACATCTCTTTTAAACTAATTCCCTGTGTACTAGCAAGTTGCATGACCAGTTCATCCTAAGCCCATTGTATTACTTCAAGCTATTCCTCAGTTCAAATTTTGGACAAAATTTTGTGCAATCAAGCCACTTTAATAGGTACATCAAAAAGTACCAAAGGAACATTTTGCATGCTATTTTTCTATAGAATCCAGGAGCACCAATTTTTTGCAAAGCAGCAGGATAAGAATTTGGTTTGTATTAAATCATGATATATCCACTGACCTTTCTTTATTTTGCATTTCTTTGAGCATAATGTCACCAAGGGGGTCACCTTGCCCATGGCTTCCACCAAGAAGCCGCTGCTGATCCAAGTCACCTTGCATCTGACTAAAGGCATGCTCACCAACATTTAAGGAGACATCAAATTGAGAGGAAGACCAAGATGACAGATCCACTGACTCATCACAACCTGCATTAAAAATGAGAAGAGCAAGAGCATTAGCAAAATTATGGATATTTTCCCTTTCTATTATGTCTGTCTATTAATAACTACAATTTATTGAAAGTCTGGATGACTAAGTCTAACACTACATTGGCCACTGTATCACTCAGATACCCTTTCAAGTTTAAAACTGTCAATGATAATGGGATGTTCAGAGAAAGAGCTTCCTCTAATTGTATCCTCCCACCACTATCTTTCCTTTATCATATACAAGGTCAGTCCCCAAAGTAGTAGAACTGAGTCGATAAAAAACTTATTTTGCCAGAATTAATACATTAATTCAAAAGTCTTCAAAGTAGCACCCTTGTGTGTCCACACAGCACTTCTAGTGGGTTTTCTTGTATGCCTTCTGGAAGGCGGTGCTCGTCATGGACTATTTTAACGCTTCCACCGAGCCATGGTGATGTCCATCCAGGACGAATTTGAGATGAGGGAAGAGGAGAAGGCTGGTGGGGCAATATCAGTGCTGTAGAGTGGTTGATGCATGGTTGATCAGGGTAGGGGGGTATTTACATTCACACCAATGCCTTTCCCTGTGCCGATTATGGTTTCTCCATAAGATTTGTGACCCAAAATATCACACAGCTTGGGGAGAGCTGAGGGTGCCAAGAGAGGCTTGCCAGGGAATCGAACCCACGCCCTCAGGTCAGTAGTCCATGGTTCTAGTCCTTGACTACCCCGACCCATTCCAAATGAACAATATATCCTATATTTACAGAAATAGACATTTTCAAGACTTGAGTGTGCACTCTTATACTTTGAAGGAAAGCAAAAGGATGCACAATCATGGACAATAATTATACTCAATCAAAATATTTGCATAGTATTCAACTAATCCCTTGTCAGTTTCATGACTCTATAAAATTCCATAGTAAATGGAATACTCATAGTAAAGGGATATATTCTTAAATTTACTAATTCATTAGAAACCAACCATCTGTATTGTGAGAGTTCTGTGGATTGTCTATAATTCGAATTTGTCTATCTGGGATCTGAGGTTCTCCATCAGGACCACCAATGTCTATAGGCAAGTATCGCCTTCCATTTTCTTCTTCAATAGGGTTTCGGGGGAAGTATAACGGCATCAAAAGACGATATATTCCAAGATCCAAGGTGTCCAAAACAAATACCACAGTAGAAAGCAGCGCTCCAGACCACTGCTCCAGAAATCGGCGAGTGGTACCTGAGGAGAAGATAAAAATCTATTTTGACAAAGCAGAAAAGTATGATTCATGTATTATCAGCAATTACTATTATACAATCATATCATCGTGTAAAGTTATAAACCTGAGGTAAATATGAGAACATTTAAGAAAGAGGTGCTTATTTAGGACATTTTCATCAGTGTAAATACTTCATGTGTTCAAAATTAGGTTAATTAAAAACGTTCACTCGCTAAGTTGGGAAAGGAAATTGAAATATAGACGATGTGTCTTATCAAATGTAACTCTGAATGTGTTCAGAGTTTGCCAAAATTGACCAATTTCTAATATAATACCAAGGTCTGCTTCTTCCTCCCTATAACTGAAATAAACTTTCAAGAAATCTAATATCCCAGCAAATTACAATCTCCATAGTTTTTGCTTGGAGGTTTTTTTGCTTGCCTCTTAGGTGGAGTTTTATGGGATGTGAGGAGTAGGTTTAAGAGGGCTGTTTTTATTGTGATCTGCTCGATTCCACCTTCCCCACATCTCCCGTGTTCGTCCTTTATATATGTTCCTATCCCTTTTCCTTGTATCTATTTCCATGGGACAAATGTGTGGCCGTCATCATCAGAATGCTGTTATCGGGGAAGAGCGGAGAGGATGTGTGTGGGAGGAGGAGAGGGAAGGGACCAATAAGAAAAGGGCATGGTCATTGGAAATCGCAGCCTTTTCCTTCGAATCCTTCCACCACTTACCCGATTCCATCCAGCCTCAGAAAATGTACCCAAACCACTCTTATGCAACCATCCAATAGAAATGTTTATCAATCTCTTTCTGACAAAGATTTCCAATAAAAGATTATAGATTTCTTTAAGTCACCAGAAAACCTTTCTCCCACTGAGAGACAAACTCTCAGACGTTTAGTTTCAAATAAGAATATAATAATCACGACGGCGGACAAAGGGTCATCCGTTGACGTGCTAAACAAAAAAGATTACGACGCTGAGGCACTAAGCCAATTAAACGACCTTTTTTGCTATGCCCCTCTGCCCCAAGATCCTAATCCTTAATATCAGAAGAAAATTCTCTCTTTCATAACCAATTATGGTCCAAAGAAGGCCTCTCATTCAAAGATATATTCATTCTTTCTCCACCTAATCCTAAGACCCCCAATTTCTATTTGCCACTCCAAATTCACCAAACCAATAGCCCCGGACGCCCCATTGTCTCCAGCATCAACTCGCCCACTGAACGAATTTCCGTAATAGTAAAACACCACCTTCAACCCATAGTCATTTCACTACCTTCTTACATCGATGATTCAAACCACTTTCTGGAGCGTTTACACTCAATTCCAATTTCTCAGAACACGACTGTTACTGCATAAAACACTTGCTAAATAGTTGCAGGCAAAGAACTTCACTGAAAGTAATGGTTCACCATGCCGGTTTAGGAAGATGAATGATATTTATTGTAAAGGTGAACTACGAATGCTTACAGCGATACCGCTGAACCATTTTCGGAACATATGTAACCACTGATAACTGAGGATGATGTACGGTACTTTAAATCTATAAAAATATATTAAATGAGTCTGCAATGAAGAGTTTTGATAGAAAAGATGCAAAGTTTACGAAGTGAAGCCAAGGTTGCTAGGCGAACGAACGATAAAAGTCGTCTAGAGTTCTGTATACTTACGAAGATCGTAGCTCCAAGTTGAAAAGCGTTGCCATGGGATAATGTCGACAGCCTCGAACACAGAGGGTGAAAACTAATTACCTCTATACCTCAATAAATTCGATAAATGCATAGTTTTTTGGGGAACTCACAACGGACTGACTCAATAATTATTTTGTTTCCCAAGTTACGAAAAACCAAATCGAAGCTCTGTAAATTCCGAAGAATGAAATAAAAGAGCATTTTAAATGAGTGACAGAGACACATTTAAATCCCAAAACAATCATTTCCATCAAAATGATACATCACGAAAATTACAAAAAATGCTCTCCCGGCGACCAGCATCTCGAACTCTCTGTTATTCCCAACTACAGCCCTTCTCATGCTACCCTTCCTATTGCCTCAGCATATACACGTATATATAGAAAGGTACCCGCGTTGATGTGTAACCCTGTCTTATCTCCACTGGCAATCCCGATTCTCTCTTCTACCCTTACCTGTAATGTCCGAAAAATGAACAAGTTTCGGATAAGTCGCCTTTAAGTCCACGTCCATATTCCGAAATATCTCCGTTAACTTTGCCTCCTCTACACGGTCGGACGACTATTTAAAATTCTACAAAGCACACAAAACACATCCTGATTACATTCAATGTTCCTTTCTCTGATGATCTCATCACTGCAATGGTGTCATACGTTACTCTCCCCTTTCTCAAACCAAATGATCTTCACCCAAGTAGTTGTTTCAAGTATTTTGTAAGCTAAATGATTGTTAGAACTACCTTAACTGCATGTGGAGTTTAACTTATCGTTCTTTTGTGCTCAAATAAGATTGCTTTAAACTTTTTCGGCATCAGGATCAAAACTGGCCCAAGGAAATCTTTTGTATATATTTTTTCCTTATAAATACTGCGTTTATGTTCAAATTACCCCTTCCTTTCATTTTTCCCTACACTCTTTAGTAATTTCGAGGAGATATTATCTATTCATTCTGCCTTGGTTGACTTGATCTTCGTTATTGCTTTTTCTATCTCGCTATCTAGTATTCCTGGACCCAGGCCATTCTTGCCTACGTCGCATTCCCTGTTATTTATATTAGCCAGTCCAATATTTTACCATAGAACTCTTCCATATATTCTTTTTATCTTCCCTGAGATTATTTTGGCTCAATGAGTAACTTCCCTGCCTTATCTCTAATGAATGATTTTTCTCTTGCTACTTGAAAACAATTTTATTACATTCTTATACAGCGCTTCTAACTTTCCATTTATACGCGATTTTCGTATTTTTTCTCCATATTATCGCATCGATCTTTCCAAAATATTTCATTGAGTCTACTAGTTTATCGGCTAAGTATATTTTTTATTAATGTTCACGTTCTTCTCCCTATTCCCGTGTTTACGTTCTTCCATTATATTCTTTCATTTGACTTGTTCATTCTCTTATTCTCTACTATTGCAATTGTTTCCACAGCTGATTTTCGATCCCGTATTTAAGCTCCCCAAACGTTTTCATTTAGATATTTATTGAGTTTTTAGGGTGCTTCATTTTTATTTACTACAGTAAAACATTCATCAATTCCGATTTAGATACTCTCCAGCTCCTCCCAATACTTTTGAATCTTAAATTGCATTTCACGACAATTATAGCACGAGTCTGCATCCACACCCGGGAATATGTGTGAGTTGACGTTTCTATTTCCAAATCTATGCCGGACCATGATATAATTTACCTGTTGCTCCCGGCAACGTCCATGTATGCCTGCACCTGTGATGATGTTCAAACAAGATGATAGGTGTTATCAAACATCTTCTTTTGCAAAACTCAACTACTTTCTCTGCATGATAATTTCTCATTCCTAACCCGTAGTCTCCCTTGCTTCCACCTCTCCCTTCGCCTGTCACTGAGTCCCAATCCCCAATCATTTCCTCCCTCTTGAAACGTTCTTAGTCATGTTTTCCAATTGATCGTACGAGGCGTATTCTTAAAGTAAGTACCGTTGGCTTATATTTAAATATTGGCGCTTCAGAACACAGTTTTGCTCCTGCAGCGCCATCTACTAATTCATTGAGAAGCTATAGCAGCATTTGTTTTGTTTCAGAAGCCGTTTGCTTGTCCGTACATGCAAACAACAATGTCCGCGACAATCGTTGATCCCGCCAGCTGTGAAGTGCGTTCTGTCATACGATTCTTGTATGCAAAAGGTTTGTCGGCTGCTGAAATTCATCGGGAATTATGCCTAGTTTATAAAACTACAGTTATGAGTGAAGGAAAGGTTAGACAACGGTGCTGTGATTTTAAAAATGGATGAACAAATGTCCATGACGAAGAGCGAAGTGGTAGGCCCAGAATTCTGACCGATGAAATTGTTTCGCAAGTGGAACAAAAACTGCGATGTGATCGTCGATTGACAATCAATGGCCTTGCTGAACAATTTCCTCAACTTGGACGCACTACTCTCTACAATATTGTTACGGAAAACCTCGGATACCACACATTGCGTGCAAGGTGGGTACCGAAAATGCTCACCGACCACCACAAAGAGCAAAGAATGTCCAGTGGACGAGAGTTTTTGGGTCGTTGGGAACTCTTTAAACCACCCACCGTACAGTCCTGACCTTACACTCAGCGACTACTTCCTCTTCTTGCACTTGAAACAGTGGTTCGGTGGACAACGTTTCGCAACCGAAGAGGAACTCAAGAATGGCGTTGTCGATTGGTTCAACCCTCAGGCGGCGAGTTTCTATGCAGAGGGGTTAAAGAAGCTGGTGCAGCGGTACGTAAAAAGCTTAGAAGTGAACGGCGATTATGTAGATAAGTGAAGTAGGTTTGTAGCTAACTAAAAGTGCCAATAAAATGTGTTTCATATGAGTATATTTTTTCCTGTGACCAAAGGGGTCACGGTTGGCACACTTTTATTGCCATTAGATTGGTACGGTTAGCTTACATCTCCAAAGGGAGAATTCTACCACTCACCTGCTCTTAATTCACTACCATATTGTTCTCATTCATCACTATATTCAGTCCACGTTAACTCTCCACACTCACTCTTTAGCTATCTCTCCAATGACACTGCTGTCTCTTCTTTTCACCTCACAAAATCGTGACATATCTACGTACATTTCCTTTATTCATTTTTCTTTCGATGTTTTCTAGCTTCCCTGTTCTCATTTTTGGGATGCGAGACCTGATCTTTGAGAAAAGAGAAAGAGAATTGTCTGGAGACTTTTAAGATGTGGCCATAGCAGAAAATGGACAAAATAAGTTGGCCAGAGAGAAAGACAAACGCCGAGTTTTTAAATGGGATAGGTGAAGAAAGGAGAGTGCGGACCTAATTCCGAAAAAGGTAGAGAAAGTGGATGGAGGCAATATTGATAGGCAGTGGTGTGTCGAAGGCTGTAATAGAGGGGGCAATTTGAAGTAAGCGGAGTAGATAGATAGCATGTATTCATGCAAAAGTTAATAAGAAATGAATAATGAACGGCAAAGTGAGAGGAAATTCTCGTAACACCTAAAATTGAGTCGTTAGGGACCATCCGAAATCTACCTTAACATACGTATAACATACCTAGAATGAATATATATTATTATCTGTATTCTGTCGTTGAGGGTATATTTTGGATAGTTAGAGGCTTTAAAACGGCACAGCAGTATATTTGTATGCCTCTCCTAACAAAACGTAGTCTGAACTCCGAAATTACAAAAAAATCCTTCTTTAATGTCGCATACTTCCTTTCTCCCATTATTCCGTCCAACGTGCCTAGAATAGGGATATCCTATTCTTCCCTTCCTTACTTGTCTAACGTTCAGTCTCTTTCTATTACTCACACACTCTTCAACACGCTATCGTCGAACAAAACACTCTGCATCCATCTTTCCTGCCTCCTTTGGATTTCTCACAACAATCCTCTCTTCTACCTCACTATACACTTTCTCTTATGTTTTCCTTTCTATCTACTTCAACCCTTCCATCCTTTTCCACGCCCACATTTCAAAAACCTCCAATCTACACACATCATCTTGCTTCAATGATCATATTCCATTGAATAGGCACACACACACACAGTTCACATTCCAAACATATTAAAACACAGAGACGAATAAAAAATGACACTCAAATATTTTGCAATTCGACGGTCATGCTGCTTTCATCGAATAGAAATGAAGGACGTTCTCGGGAAAAAAGTGAAAGGGAGCCTGTTCAGGATGGAGTGAATTATCAGGAGAAAGGTGGAGGAATGTCTCGATGCCGATGGCAAGGGAATGGTGGCTATTAGTTATTATTTTGGTTATTTAATCGGCAAATCAAAAGCTCTTCATATAATAATAATAATAAAACCTTACATGCACATTTACTCCAACAATCATTACAAAAAGAATGTAGAAAACGTTATATATATATATATATATATATATATATATTATTTTCGCACATAGAAATATACATATAAGGAAAGGGGATAGGAAAACACATAAAAGACCAACACAGGAAAGGTGGGGAAGGCGGTTTTGAGCAGATCACAAATGTAAAAATATTTCCTTATCCGGGATTTAAACCACGGACCTTCCACTTTCCGGGCGGATGGTCTACCAGTTGAGCTAATAAGGAAACCTGATTTACATTGAGATCTGCGATCTTATAAAGCGCCAAAGTGCTCCGATAGATGTTGCCCGAGAGATGGCTTATGGATCTGTTTCACCCACCAAAGGAGAAATAGACGGGACACATGAAGGGAAAAGGATAGCAGAAAAGCATTCATACGATAATATAAAGGATAGGAACGGTGCGTTTCATGGCACGCATTGCCAGAAGAAGAGACGAGCCACATTGGCCAAACACATATTCAAACTTGAAAATCCCGCCATACGGCGAACAAATATTATTTTCGCACATAGAAATAGACATATAAGGAAAGGGGATAGGAAAACACATCAAAGACCAACACAGGAAAGGTGGGGAAGGCGGTTTTATATTTCGACAGTTTTTGACGATGTTGAGGGCTTCAGCCATGTTTCCGCTAGAGATGTAACTTGGATATTGTCGTCGGTTAGTATAGCTCGGAGTAAGTGGATCATTTTGAATGGACGTGGGTATGATTTAAGTGCATAATGTAGCAGTTGCCCTGTGCTACATGGAAAGGTCTAAAGACTGACAACATTGTCATCCCGGGCTCTCATCTTAATGGTTTCTGCAGATTCCCGGAGAACTTCTTACATTGTTGCGTCGGGGCGGTTATTGAAGGATTGATTGTAGGGAAGGGTATGTTTAGGAATGGGATGCGGGAGATAATGGGGAGCAACCTCGATTGCTGATTCAGATTGAAAAGGTGATGTTGGATTCACTGTGTACAAAAAGAGGCAGAAGTTATAAGAGAGACGACATATTATACTAATTAGGAACAATTCGCTCACAAGGAGACTGGAATTAACTCAGTTAAACAGGGAAACTAGAATAATTAGAAAATTACTGTAGTAGAATTCGCGAGCGGTAGAGAAGGCCGTCCCTTCTCAGCAGAAAAATAATAAATTAATTGTAAGGGTATTGTTCTATTTTGAATTGTGTCGTGGGGTGGGGCAGCAGTGAAGGTTATGAAAGGAGAACAATGCGGAGGGAAAGGACGCGGCAGACTACTATAATGAGGGCACTGGCGAGATTTGATTCGGTTATGAGTACGGGGAAATTTTCTAATTAATGATTAAGTTAATGTTTGGGGAAGAGAGAACAGTGTGGTTGAATGTCGCGTCTTGGTAGATTGAATGGCCATATTAACCAAATTATTAACACTTTCGTTTTAGTAGCTATGTAATCGACGCTCTGGGAGGCAGGAAGTGGAGAACGGAAACGGAAAAAAATCGATCGAATGTTTGTAGTTGTTTTGGGACCGGAAACTGCAAGGAAGATCCTCTATGCTTATTAATGCGGATGTAAAATATGGAAAAAGTTTCACCTACATTACATGAGAGACACTGGTTATACTGTTGTAGGTGTACGGCGTTTTTTGAAATTTAGTTGAGTTTCTGGAGGGAGACTCTAAGGTTGTTTAAATTAAGGTCCAGTGATGAATGATTACTGTAAATACTACGGACACGGATTGAGAGTGTATAAGGGATTGCGCGTTTAGTGTGTAGACGTTGGAAGCCCCTAAAATAGGGATCCTGTACGTGGGGTTGATATGAACTGAAAAGAGGAATGGTTACATTACATAGTACCCTGAAAGCCACCGCAAGGCTGTGTGGCAGGGGTTGATTACACACCAGAATACTTTTGATCCGAATATTTTTACCCCTACTGCGGTTGGACAACGTTATTCTGATTCCTTATCTTTCGTGGAATAAATAGAATCTTAAAGATATCTATTCTACACTTAAATCTCTCTGATTTTATTAACATGATCCCTCCCATCGTAGTACGATGGAGCTAATAATACATTTTCACCATCATCGCTAAAAAGACATCCTTCCAATTATTGCAAGAGATTGAATCTGTAATTTAACCTTCGCTCCTTGAGTGATTCCCAATCTTGTTCCTCTAATAACTTTGATACGTACGTTACTCAGTTTTTCATAACAACCTCTTCCAAATCCAGCTCCTCTAAGCTGCACGTGATCTAATTCGGTAATCAATCCAACTTCACGAGGATCCCAAATACTAGCAGCATATTATAAATGAGATCTATCCAGAAAAATATAACAATCATCTTTAAACTTTCCGTCACATTTCCCTAATTTCCTTCTAATAAATCCTAATTTCTTAATTGCTTGTACACATATTTCCTGGGTATGTTTCATTCAGGAGAGGTGGCCAGTGAGGGTAACGCCAATGTATTAATCGAGTCAACAATTTCTATTTCGGCATTACTAATGCAGTAGGCGGAATTGCTCCTTTTCTAAAGATTCTGCACTGTGCATTTTTTTTAAGTTTGGTCTAATTGGCAAATGTCGTACCAATGTTGCATAGCATTAAAGTCATTTGCTAAGGGTACTTTATCCTCAGCACTACGCATATTTCTGTAAATCTTTATATCGTCGGAAAATAAACGTTTCTTACTATTCACAACTGAGTTAATGCCCTTAACGTAGAGAAGAAATGAAATAAATAGTTCCGATAACATATCCTTGGGGAACACCTGAAGCGAACTTTGCTGCATTAGAGCTAACAAAATCTTTGACTATCCTTTGCACGTGACCATTCAAAAAGTCTTTAATCTAACCCAGGATATTTTTATCTATGCCATAGGCTTCTAGCTTTGTGAGTAGGTTACTATGAGGCACCATGCCGAAAGCTTTTTGAAATTCTCAGAAAAACCGCGTCTGAAAATTGCTCTCTCCCAAACCAAAGATATTTTGAACAAAAAGCACAAGCTGTCTCTCGCAGGTTTTACTCTTTCGTAAACCGTGCTGGTTTTACATCAATAACTCCTGACTATCAATGTGTCTCACTATCAAACTAGCAATTATTATTCCATGACCTTGAATCATATGGATGTAAGGAAAATAGATCGGTGAATGCTCGGTTCCCCCGTCTACGTTTTCAAATATAAGTGTTTCATTATCCCTTTTCGATCACTGGGAAACCTGTGATCTACTAGCACTTTCTTAAATATGATTTCTAGATATGGCGGAATTTCCGACGCTAGTTGTTCAAATATTTGGCACTGGTATTTGATCACAATAAAAGAATTTGTGAGGGCTAGTATTTTTCAGCAAAATTTCTATTCCGTTAAATGGTATTTCAATTTTGGGCATCGGTTGGCGGAAATGATTTGGAAAGGCGTTAGTGAATTGAAGTACTGCGGTTTAGAAGCTAGGAAAGTCCGTGGAGGTAAAGCAATAGAGTTCTCCCGGAGACAGGACTTAAATCATTACAAAAATTTGTTTTATACGCCACAGCGTGCATGGGAAATACCCGGGAATTCCGAAGGATAACAGTTAGACAACGTTATGGTTGATTACAGATTTGGGAACAACAAGCATGCGAATTTGGACTATCATTTAGTAATAATGAAGTGCAACGATGGATTGAAAAAGGATAAAAGAGGCAAGATGGTTTAGGAAATGGAAAGTAAAGGCATTGACCGAAACAACAAAAAAGGAGTACAAGCAGGCTGTAGAAAAAATCATGATTGAGGAAGGAAGCTGAGTACTGCAGAAGAAAATGGGGACATATTAAAATTGGGATACCGAAGGTCGCAAAAGTAACAATAGGAATATCAAATAGAAAAAGTACAAGAAAACTATGGAATACGGACGAGTTGATTAGAAAGATAGACGAAAGAAGAAAATGGAAGAAAGTAAATGCAGAGTTAGGTTGAGAAGGTACGATGAGTTGAATGATAAATTGAAGTGGGGAAGTAATAAAGCGAGAGAAGCGTGGTGGAAAACGCAATGCGAGGAAATCGAAAATTTACAAAAGAAGGGTGGACTTAGTGCACTCTACCGGAAGGTGAAAACAATGCCAGGAAGTAAAACGGGAATATCAAAGTAACCATCCAAAAATAAGTCAGGAAAGTCATCAATTGAACCAGGGAAGATTCGAGACGGATGAAATGAATATGTAGAGGAACTAAATACGATATATGGTCAAGACATTAGGCCAGCAAGGTTGTCCATGGAAATAGAATATGTCGCAGATGATGACCGCTTAGTTCCAGGCTTACTTGATGGCGATATAGGAAGTGATAAATGGGATATAGGAACTACACCAAGGTTTAGGAGAACGCGGAAGGAAGATTTTTTGGACTAATTCGTAGCCTTAATGAGGGAGGAATTTGGTCGCAAGATTTTGCCAAATCAGTGTTAGTTCCTATTTCAAAAAAGGGAAGGCAGGAAAAGTTTGATTTCTCTCGCAGCTGAAGTGGTGCTCGAGATCTTCAGCACGAGGATAGAAAGCAAGGCAAATGATTATTTAGAGGATGATCAGTTTGGGTTCAGGAAGGGGAGAGGCACGCGTGATGCCATTGCAGTAATGAGATCGCTAATCGACAGGAATATAAAATGCAATCAGGACGCATTTGCCTATTTCGTAGATTTCGAAAAAGCATTTGGTGGAGTAAATTGGGAAAAACTAATGAGTTCGTGCTCTGTGCAATAAATCCGTGACCTAGTACAATCTGCCGGCCATGACACTAACTATAACCCCGCCCACTAGCGGCCCTAGTTGCCTGAGACCCAATGAGCCGTCACTGCTTGGCGGATCGTTGAGCTGTGCGTATGGTACCAGTTATGTTAGTTCCTGCTGTCTTTTTTTTTACTGTTTGTCGAAAATGGAAATTGACGAAATCACGAGGAAATGAATCAACATCAAATTTTATGGTTAACTGTGGTAAAAGTTATCAAGAAATTGCTGAAATGTTGACAGCTGTTTACGGTGATAATTCTCCGAACAAAACATCCATTTTCAAATGGATTAAGCGTTTTAAAAACGGCCGACAAGACGTCACGGATGATGCAAGGCCGGGACGACCTTCAACCACCTCTGTTGACGAAAACATTGATTGTGTTCGGTCCCTTGTCCTTCGTCCGATCGTCGAAAAACTGTCCAAATGATAGCTGATTAACTGAATTTAGGAAAATCAACAGTGCACCCTATTTTAACCGCATATGATGGATGGATCCTTCACTATGACAATGCTTCTGCACATTCAGCATTGATTGTTCGCCAGTTTCTGGCAAAAATTCAATCATCTTCCTTGATCATCCTCCTTATTTGCCAGATCTAGCCCTCAGCGAGTTTTTCTTATTCCCAAAAAGCAAAAATGTTATGAGGGGACATCACTGGGAAGATGTGGACACAATAAAGCAAGAAACTACTAGAAAACTAAAAAGTCTAACTGCCAAGGACTTCCAAGGGGGGTTAAACAGTGGAAAAGAAGATGGTAGAATGTGCATAGCAACGAATGGAGAGTAATTTGAAGGGGACAAAATCGATGTAGACTAAATTTTGCAAAATGAAGTTTTTATGGCCTCAGTTCGCGTACTTATTGGGCGTACGTATATTTTTGAAAATAGGAATATATTGGAGGGACCGGAGGCTAATCCGCAGCCTGTACAGCTCCCAGACTGCTCAGGTGCGAGTGGGGGACAGTGTCTGCATGGGTAGTGTTAGGGAGAGGTGTAAAGCAGGGTTGTCCATTATCATGTGCACTGTTAAATAATATGCGGACGAAATCATTAAAGGGACATGTGAATAATTGGGGCTTGGAATAAAAGTCGGCGGTGAATCCGTAAAATCAGTTAGGTTTGCTGATGACCAAGCTCTAGTTGGTCAGTCAGCCAAGACGTTGCAAGTATTGTTGAGTATATTGAAATTCAGTGCTATAGATGTGGGGTTAATAATTAACATAAATAAAACAAAGATTATGCGCTTTTCCAGAAAAGGAAAGGCTAAGCCTAATATAAAATAGGAGGGCAAAAACTAAAGCAGGTGGAACAGTTTACGTGTTTACGTATCCCGGAAGTGTTTTGGACTAAAAAGGTCAAAGTAGTAGGGGTGCAAGAAGAAGACTTAGACTAGACAAAGAGGCATTCACAAGGAAGAGGAAGTTGATGACAGAGACGTTGAGTAAGGATGTTAAGAAAAGGCTCATTAAAACTCTGATAAGAAGCATGGTTATGTACGGCACGGAAACATGGTTACTGAAGCTGGATGATAGGCGTACACTGGAGGCTTTTGAAATGTGGATGTGGAGAACGATGGAGAAGATTAAGTGGAAAAAAAAGAAAACAAATGAGGAAGTACTGGAGATGGTGGGTGAGGAGAGGCGATTGTTGGGAGAAATCATAAGGAGGCGGGAAAAATTGATGAAAAGCATATTGATCGACATGTGGGATGTTGAAAACTCAGAGAGGGGAGAATGTTCGGCAAACGAGGAAGGAGCAGGAATAGAATAGGTGTGTTGGATGGGATGAAGGGAGGAAGGAAGTATACGGAGATGAAGAGGGGCTTGCTGTAGAGTAGGATGTTGGGTTGAGTTTATTTGGAGATACAAGAGAATTATTTGGTTGTTGTGTCCATCCAGAAGCGACCTTAAACGGGAGAACAACAATAATAATTATTATAATTTCATGAATAAAAACTTACAGAGGGATCAAGTCAGTTTTTCACTGAGAACTAATCGCTATTGCAAGATGTAATTTTTTGCGGTTTGTGGGTGCGTACGAACGCGCGGAAAATGTGTTTAATTCATGCAGTTCTAGTTTTCATGAATTCTGTCTTTGATTTGAGTGCGGGTAGGAGTGACTCCTCCTTGCGAATCGGAGTGAAACAAATACTTATCTATTTATAATATAGAAGAATATCTCGCAAAGTCATTTCAAAGTGAGAAAATCAGAACATCCCGCAAGATTTTCAAAACTTATCCGCCAATTTAAACAACTTACAGACGGGTAAAGGAAGCAGAAAATTAGCTTTTGAACGAGAGAAAGAGAGACATCTCGCTAAGTCATCCCGAAATGAGTTTTGAAAAGGATATTTTTGGAAACATTTGCAAGAGCGTTGAGTATCTGTAAATGAAAATGACAAGCATACAGCGTTAAAAAAAAAGGCAGATGATGAAGAGCTAAAAAGCAGGAGATGGCCGGAGACCTCTGTCATGAGGTCATTCAGAAGTGAAAAAATATGCAAATCAGGATCGTATGTCAGATGGCTGATTTTATTCATTACTTTTTTTCTTCCAAGCAGCGTCTTTACAGTGAATAAGTTCAAAGAATATAGTTTCAAGAATTAAAAATTTTACAATAAAAATTATGGGGTAAGTCAATGACCCCTCCTTATGATATAGTGAGTGACCTACGCAGAGCGATCCCAAATTAAGAGCTACTGCTTGTATTAGTAGTAGTATGCCAGCTGTTAGGCTTTTATTGGACCCTGAAACAACACAATACTACACTCTCAAGTCCAAACTTACGCGAAACAAATTATTCTTAGACCCCATAATACACATTACAATGAATCATTCTTTTTATCTGTATATTTCTACTTCCCTTAAAATATATCTTCTTCTCTCTACCTCACTTTCCAAGCGTTCTCCTCTCTACTATGATTGCAAAGTGCAAAAGGACGGAAACTATATTGCTTCGCTATGATCATCATCCTAACCCCTAAAGTCATAATTTTCCTTGACGCTCTTATCCTTGAGATTTCGCAATACTATTCGGTGACTGTGGAGAGGGATGTCGAGAGGCCTCGTGAGGGGTGTGCCACGGCGAAGGAAACACCACCCCTCTCCGTGGCCCCTCGGGTCGCCCACGGGAAGATGGTGTTTCCATGCATTGACGACTAACCGGGGTTTCGCCGCTAGACCTAACCGAACGAACGTTCTTACTGAGAGTCCAAAACATCTCTTTCCTTTCAATTTCTATGGCCTCCTTTGTGCGAGGCGTCTCATTTCCGACACGCAGCACTTGCTACTAATGGAAAAGAAAAGCTGATTTTAGCTTCGACGGCAGTAATTACATAATATCACTTTTCAGGCGAAAGTGAAAGGAAATCTGAGCAAATATGGCATTTTTTTTCTCATTTCCCTTCGCTGGCTGAGCGCGTGTGACAGCGGGTGCGCTCAGGCTCCGTCTGCCCGCGAATTCCCTGTCATTTGCGCGGCCCGGTGTCGAGTCACGTGATGTTAAATCTGTCTCATTTTGAGAGACTGAAACCGCATCGGGATGCGGTTTCGTTCGACTTATCGTAGTTCATTGCTACGCTGCTCTTTACACATCGGAATGATTCTGTCAGTTGATATCAATGCTACTCTTGGACTCGAACAATTTTTTTGCGGAAAATTTCTATACGGAAGAATTATTTGAAATAAAGATCCTATTTTACTACGATAAATAAATTGAGTAAGATGTGAATTGAAACATCTTTATTGAAGGTGACCACTCAGCGATTGACAACACTATAAATACTTCAGGGTCGAGGAATAAACGAATGTGGTTCAGAGTAATGAAATAAAAGTTATAAATACGGAATTCAGTCCCTTCGTCATCACTTCGCTTCTAGATAAAATAATAAAAAAAACACGTTTCCTTGATCATTCCACTGTAGCAATCTCCCGCAGAATGTAGTACGAGAATCAGGCTAATCTTTAAAAATTGCTTAATAATATCAAATTTTGTCTTTAAATAACGGCTATTAAAAACATTTAATTCAAGCGTTCCTCAAAGTATATTTCAAACTAGTTCTGGAATTCTACTATTGACAAAGAATTAGTTTTGAAGACTCTTGTTAAGCACAGACAAATTTTGAGCGAAACTACCGTTGTTTAGTGACAGGAAAAAGAATGTCGTACACATCTGTAACTCCTTTCTCAGTGTTATAGCATTAGACCAATTTCCCAAAGAGGTCTCTCCTACATGAAATGCGGACATTTTGTCAGATAAATAAAAATACATTTTGGTATCCTTCACAATTGTAATTTTTCCAATTTTAAATTCTCACAGACTAACAGAGAAAAACGTGTCCGAATTCAATGCCTAACCTGAAAATAATGGAGTTATATTACACATTAAATGTTCTACTTTACCTGTAGTAGTATCAGTATACATAAACCTTCCTTATTAACGACATTAGATGTACCAAGATAATTTTATTTCAAGCTTACCTCAGCTAAAAACTTTGAGAACATAGGATTACAGTTCTTTGATTATTGATTTCCAATTTTAGACTGGGGCTCATGACCTACTTTCGCTAATTGAAAACTAATCTACTCACTATCTGAATGCTCGAAAGGAATACTGTTTGAGATATAAGAAAAACTTTCCATTACAGGAAACTTAGTTTTCTCCAATGGATATTTCATCCATACTCTTCCTTGAAGGTCACTTTGTTGATGATCGTGATAATTCTGGAATTGTCAAGTAAAAATGACGGAAAAGATTCGCACTTTGAGGGCGGACTTGAGCCACTTAATCTTGACGAACCTTGCTGGTAGATTCCCAATACCAGCTGAACCAACAATCTACGCCAACATAAAGTATGTGCTAAATACCATGGTACTTAACTAATCAGACTCTTAACGGCGAAAGCAAAACATAATTGAAGTCCACGACGTTCCTGTACATGACAGACGGCATAACATTAATCTACAAGACAAGATTTGAAGATTAAACCTTCAGGTTAGCCAAGATTCGTGTTGCCCACGAAAGTATAGCGTCAGTATAAGGCTGAACGACTTCATTCACGTTGATGAAGATGCCAAAATTATGACCTCTTACATCGATGGATCGGTAAATGAGCAAAGTCACTGCTGATGAAGAGTGAATTCGATAGGTTATAATAAGCGAACATTCACAACATCAATTTTCTAAATGAATACTTACGTAAAGCAATATGAGCTCCTTCCTCAGGGGGATAGTTCCTTTGCACAGAGTTGATCACACATAGAGCTACGGAAGTTAACTGGAGCTCTTGAACTTTCTGCAGTACATTTCTGGCAATAGATAATTAAAAAAATAGAATATTGCATTAATGGCAATCATCAACCAGGGTAGATTTCTAAACAGGCTAGTAAGACTGGAGAGAGAGATGAATGAATGTCAATTACCTGTAACAGAGGTGAAGTGAGTTCTCAGCTGCGGTTTGGTATTTGATATTATACTTTGGGCCAACTGTATGTAGAATGTACCTGGCGGGTAGATTATGTCCTTGGGTAACAACTACTTCACCCGTCCGACAAACTGCAGCAAAAAGAATTCGAATTAAAGTTTCTCAACTTTTGACGCCTCCTTCGACGAATAAAAAGAATAGCATCGGAGAAACATCACAGGTGTATTCACGCTATTTGGCCAGACTAAGGATATTTTATCTGCCTAAATGCGTCTAAATATTCCAGACTTTAGCATACCGAATATTTGTAACCTAATGACCAAAACAATTTGAATACCTAGATAATTTCTAATTTTCAAGTAAATTAGTAAGTGTTTTATTATGAAACACTGTGCCATTCCGAATGATGACAGTGGCAAAGGAATGAAGATCACATATTCATCATCGAAAGGCAGAATGTGACTATTTAAAATTAAAATCTTTTCACTTTATACACAAAATATGCATAAAATAGTTCCTCAAGTTATCATCTGGTAATGAAAAGAAACACACAGTGTATAGTTATTTTTCAGTAAGAGTAATGCTCTCTTATTTTAATTGTATTCTAACTGTTAAGTAACAAATTCACTTATAATTTTGAGCCTTTTAAGTCTACATCAAGGTTGGATTTTCAACCGCCCGGGAGATGAAGTGATGTCGGCTCAGGCAGAAGGAATTACGTTACATACTGGCTGGTAGGAATTTCTTCTTGACTGGGCGAGACACTTCTGCTCTGCACTGCTCGCATGTTGCATGAAAACCCAGTCTAATGGGTGGCACATATTAATGTCCCTCAATTGTACTAGCGATAAAGATTTTTTCAATTTTATAAAACAATGCAATAAGTATACGAGGCTTACTCTAACTCTTACCTTTGATATCGCGCCTAATTTCATCTTGAAGTCCAGGTCCAGCTTTAGCCATGATTCGATCACTAACTGTGTTCCTTTCATTCATCGTTTCATTGGTGGAATTTACAATTGCATCTACTTTCAAACTTGTGATATCACCAGTCCTGTAATAAACATAAAGAAATACGTTATTTTGTCAATTTGAGACATGACTTTGAAAAAATGCTCAATAAAAAAATACAATGATTCCACGAAGATTTATTTGACATTTCATTTTGAACTCGTATATATACCTAGGGAGTGGAAATGTTCTGCTCAGTATTTTTTCACTTGTTCATCCTGCTTGGATTAAAATACTTTAAGGAATATAATAAGACTCACAAAAAGGTTTTGGGCCCACCTTAGTCAGCACCTACATGACTACCGAAGTTTCCCCTTCCGGACCCTCGCAATGGACTTGTACGTGCATGGGCAATGGATGAATTTATTTGAATGGAGTCTCAATGTTTGCCACTAGGACTGCCTTGGAGGAGAGTTAAGTTAAACGATATGGTTTTTGGGAAATTCAAAAAATTGATTCCGAGTTTCCGGTCCGAGCCGTTAGGTAAAGGGCAACATGAACATAGAAATGAGAAGTCGCAATGTCACTGGAATGTGAATTGATGACTACTTCATAACTTTCGCAACAAAAAACAGAAACCAAAATTGAAACCAAATTGGTTAATCAATTAAGAGTTTATCTTGTGATTATCGTTTCATACCCTAATTAGATTTTTTGTTAGATTATTCACAAAGAGAAATCTTCCGTGTTTATACATTTACACAGCTAACCTAAATATAGTTTCAGAAATAATTAACTGCCAGCACCTTTCACTCTGCCAGTTATTCCAACAACAATTCTTTTTTACTACGGCTTCATGCTTACCAGAAGATCCTCGAAGGTTAAACTCTGATAAAAGAAACATCCTGTTCCATTCCAAGCCCAGGGATCGCCATCAGTATTTCAATATTCTCATTAAGATTACTGTCTGATCACGGGTAATCGTTCAACTCATTTGGATAAATCTATTCCGGCGGGGTAAGTTCCGAGGATCCCTTATAGGCTTACTACCCACCAGCCAGTCCAGGTCGGTAAGTATTTTTATACTGCTGTGGCATTTAGAACCGGGAAGTCGCTTAACATTGCCACAGAAGGAGAAACGGGAAGGCATATTGTTCGTGCTACCATTTACATGGAGATTGCTCGTACGCTAAAAGGGATGGGAGGCTAACACTCACCAAAGGACGACCTTCATGTTAAGGTCCGGTCTGCAGTGGAACGGTGGCGACGTGTGGTTGGAGTCGAGGTTGCTGTTGTCATTTACTCTCTTGGAGCCCCACCGATTAGGGGTCGGCGAGGGCGGGAAAATGGCTCGCCTCTCGCCGCAATCGAGCACGTGGTCATCGTCGTCTTCTTCATCCAACCCGCGCAGTTGTCGCCTATCCCGTTCGCCTTTGAGCGCGCCGTAGTCGAGGCCGTCCACCGAATTGCCGTGCTCAACAAGCACGGACGTGGACGATGTCTGCCCCCATGTTTTCAGCTTGGCGGTCTCGACTACGTCCACCACCACACCTAAAGGATCCATCGTTTCTTGAACCCTCATTGGTCTGCCTGTCGAACGAAGAAAGGTGATTAGTGTGGTGGAGGGAAGGATAAATTCGTCGGGGGCTGAGAAACCTCAAATATTGGTTCCCTTCTCACGTTTGCACCACGTCCGCGTGGAAGCGGAGCCGAATCGAAAACGGAAACCTCATTGATCCGATAGTTCTCCCAGAGAGAAAAATCAAACCCGAACTGAGCATGTTTAATCTTGGGAATGAAATACAACCAAAAAACTGTCCTATATTTAGTTCTAACTTCCAATTCATTCGAGCAGTAAAATGAATTCATCCCATTAATAAATACTAACATGCTACCAAAATTGCAGAAAGTGCTACTGAATTTCTAAGCACAGCGTTTGCCTTGGACCTTTTCATTTTGAGATTATATTTATGAGAGGCAAAAAATTCTTCGAACAAATAAATGCTTGAAAATATAATAAAATTAAAAAAACTGGTTTAAACTGAAAAATTTTACTTTCTCTAAACTTAGACACCACAAAAAGAATTTCCAGATAACAATATTTCAGAAATTTCTCGAGGAATTTTTTCAGGTTGCAGAATCGCCTGTTGAAACCTTTATATTCCCTTTGGTAGGTAGGTTAAAATTGGTTTAAAATATGTAATATTTAAGCAGTTTTAGAAATTCTCTAGTATATACAAGTATATATCCAATTCATTTCCACTCTACGTAGCTGCATGACCATCCTATCTAAAATAATGCCTCTTCCTTATGGAAATACCGCAAAAATCTACTTAATGAAACCAGAAAATGTGGTTACCAACAGAAAATTTGCCCTATCAGAAGCTATTAGCCCCTATGGTCCACTATTTTCAAATGGCTTTTACTTCAACGATACTTTTAATATCCCTTCTTACTTTGGCCAATGACCAGCCAACGAACAAAAACGAGCCGACATGTATGAATCTTGTGAAACTTTGATATTTTTATACACAACGGTTTTTCATCCGAAAAAAATTCGGAGAGTATTGTGATTTCGAATTTGTCTGTGAAATATGCTTGATCTAGTCTTGCTGGCTAATGTACGGTAAATTGATACTTTACAGCAGTGAGTAAAGACGAGATTCGATAAATCCTCTTATATTATTAGTTCTGCTAATCCGCACTATGCAATCCATTTAGGATCGATGAAACGGTACATAAAATAAATTATTTTTATTATAAATTCCATCAAGGTTTAATGGGCAGTGTTATCCTTTCCAGGCAATGCTATCCATGAAAATTCGACTGAGCTCAAAATTTAGGATTTGAGCTTAGTCGATCAATGAGGTGCCGAGCACAATCCCAACATTTCTATAGAAATACTCTTGCATCCGTGGAGAAGGTGAAATGGACCGAAAGGAAAACAAATGAGGAAGTACTAGGTATCGTGGGCGAGGAGAGGGGTTTATTGGGAGAAATCCTATGGAGGCAGGAAAAATGGATGAAGGGCGCATTGATCGGCACTGGGATGTTGAAGACTGTAATAGAGGGGAGGATGTTAGGCAAACGAGGAAAGGACAGGAGAAGGATAGGGATGTTGGACGGGATGAAGGGAGGAAGGACGTACACAGAGAGGGACTTGATGCAGAGTAAGTTGCTAGATTGTTTTGTTAGGAGTCACAAATTATTTATTTGGTAGTTGTGTCCATCCAAAAATCTACCTTAACCGGTAGATTACCTTATAATAATAATATCCTTATATAACACCTAAGTAATACTTGCTATACAGGTATACTATCGACAATTTCTATTGTATAAAGATTCGTGTCAGATTACATTAAATGACTTGTTGGTTTACGGTGACTACGGATAAATTTGCAAAATCACATCAATAGCATTCCATTTGAAAAGCGAGTAATTTAGTGTTCTTTTTGTTTATTAGTCATCGAGGAGTACCACGAAGATTTTCCAGTGAATAAAACCCACAAGAAGACCTAATGCTACAGAGACTTCCGAGAACTTCATTCATGAACGGAAAGTTTGAGCTTTCAATTATCTTAATACTTGCAAGAGCCTGGCAGTCGTCCAAGACCAAGTTGGAATTACACAAATCACGGCCCAAATAAATCCTAATTCCGAAGAATAACTTTTTCAATAATTTTTAACGTTTTAACAAAATGATTTGTAGGTCAAAATATATCAATTGGACTTGCTATGGCAAAATTCTGGGCATTCTTCTTGAGTAAGAGTCTCGAAAGTAAAAATCATTCAATTACTTATTCCACAACACGGACGTAGAACTATTTCAAATATATTAGAAATAATCATAATTACGTAAACTTGTATTTTCCCATTCATTCTTCCGGATCGGGAATGGAGAATGGACGAAAGAACGACACTAGCAAGGGCAAAACTCTTTCCATAATTTAGTCTTGGGATTTGTGGTACCTTGAGACCAACTACAGACGACCTACAACGATACTAAGGTGGGCGGGACTGACCATGAATAGAAAAATAAGACAAATGGATTACAGACGACAAATACGGAATCACATACTTTTCTCTAATGGAGTACGTATGATTTGATCATGGGTGAATTAAAACTCAGAAACACACACGTTCATTACTAGGTCTTTTATCCCTTCACTTTTCCCCTCATATACACCTCAACCATTCCCTACCTTGTTCCTCGCTTTTTACCCTAATGAACACGATCAACCTGCCCTTTGAGCTACTTCGTGTGAATGAGGATGCGCATGTAAAACATCACAGCAGCCACCACCAACAGGTGGTAGGTTAATCATAAATATCTCAGCGTAGCATACATCTCCGCATCCTGCCTATTATCTAGTATGATACGAGTACTTTTGCACGTGTCACACCCCTCTCCTTTCCTTCCTCTAATGGCGTTTCTACGCCACTGAAGTGTCCCTTGATTGATGCCATGGCGTGACTTGATTGGAATACCCTCTATGAAAGCGGTCTCATCCTCGTTTGCCGCACTCTGACCATCACTCTTTATTGGCTTTTGACCAATCCTCATGCCTTGTTACACCAGATAAACCTGCCTATCTCTCACCCACACTTCTCCTCCCTTCGCCCAAAGAGCAACCAATATCTCGACCTTTTCTATCTCATCTCACAAAAAAATGTATCGATTTTCGGACACAAAAATCACATTAATTGTTGAGGTCGAGATCGCCTTGAAGACAAGCCATACTATATCCACTTCCCTCGCAGGATTATTTAAAGTATATTATAAAATATCAATAAATATAGTTAGCAAGAGGTTAAGTTTGCAATCGAGAAGGGTAGTGTTTGTTAATCGTCACGCATGAACATTTCATTGGTAATCTCTCACCCACAGGCAAGCATGAATGAAAATATGAACGTGTACACGATTGCTTTAATAAATTACAGACAAATTTTTCCACATGTCTCAATCTCCACCATTGCAAAGAAAAATTAGATTTGCGTATTAGTTAAACATGTGTAACGAAAATAACGCTAATGCGTAGTGCTTTGGAATGTATGGTAATATTCTGCGTTATTTTTATTTTGTTACTTGCTGTATTGTTACGGGGTGTTCATCATGATGCTAATTACTTTCGCGGATATAAACTTGTTAATCTCCCACAATAAATGTTGTTTACATTATCTCACACAATTATTTCCCTTTAAGTGTACTCGGGTGACTCGATAGATTCATTGTGGGATTTAAAGAGTACATAGGAAGCTATAGGATTTTGGGCGATTCATTTACAGGTTTGTTAGACGAACACTTATAAATACATACCTGTTTGGTGGCTCGCAGGGTATTTATGTAGATGTAGATGAATACAATCGAGACGTATCTGATAAATGATGAAGCCTCATAGATGATTGAGAGGTTTTGGTCGACGACAGTTGTTGGACACAAAAATATTATTATCATTAAAAGTATTTAAATTCCTCAAGGAAGATATCTCTAGGAACACGGTAGTACTTTACCTTGCAATAGTCTGCGATCACTTCTCTTGAACTTATAAAAAAATACTACAGCAAATTCAACGTAATCTTCCATTTCTCGCATTCTGCGTTAGTTCTTTGTTTGTTTATTCCATTCAAATAAGCTTCTTGAGCGTTGTGAAACAAGCGAAAAACATATATTTTTATAAACTTTTATATATATTATATAAACTTATGAATTAGACATTTTTGGCTGTGATTTGAGTATTTCCGATGGCGAGATGACTTGGTCAATAAAAATATTTCCGTCCAGAAAATCACAAACTCTACTCGTACTAGGCACAAACTCTCAGAAATGCCGTCATATCTATTGGGAGGGTACATGTGGACCCACTTGGGAACTCGCGCGTATTTCCTGCACCCGTCAAGTGAAACATTCGTCGTTATTACAATGACAAAATATTTACTATACCAAGAAGTTAGATTGGTTTAATTATTTTTTAGGGATACAGTTGCTTTTTCGTGGATTAAATCAATCAATTAAATTAAAGTGACCAAGAAATCACCTTCTCCGTACATCACCTCTCCGAAAGTCACCATCTTAATTTCGAAGGTGAGCACAATGACATCGGCTGCTGACTGTAAGTCCCGAGTACAATCTTAATGATGCAACTCAACAACCTCAGCTAAACCTACGCTGTGAGTACCATATATACTCTTGGCACGGGAACAGAAATCTCAGGCAGGGCAGGTGAAAGATCCGACCCCTGAATCTATAAGCGTGAATTTATTTTGTCGAAAGGCTTCCTCGTATTCGGTGAACTCTACCCTAACACTCAGCGAAGTGTTTCGTGCTTCTTAATGATACGAGTAGATCTCCAATTAAAAGCCATTCTATAAATACTACATTAATGTTTAAAAATTACAGTTAATTCTAGTTAAGTCTTTCGGCAAGAGAAATAGAATGGCGACTAGATTTCGGAGGGTGAACGGAGTCCATTTATTTATTCTTCACGGTCCGAAAACAGCACTTTTTGGCCTTTACATCGGACGAAAATACAAACACCCAAGCCCTAGGTGAAATAAAACCCACCCAGGCGGGAATCGAACCCGCGACCCTTGGATTGGACGAGGACGTTACCCCGCCGCCATCGGGGCCGGCAAAAAGGAATCTCAAAAATTCGGCACATTGGGGTTCACTCCGTCGGGAAAGAAATCGACTTTTGGTCCAATCCCGGTGAGAAGCTCAACAACCGTTCTACATTCTCCGCCCCTGCCGATTTTGAACAAAAAGTAGCATTTGTGCAGCATGCAGCATAAAACTTGAGAAAATATTTGCCCTATGGGTATACCTTAAGTGATCAACCAACGAATACCCATGCGTGGGCTGTCGACGAATGGTAGTGCGAGAGATTCGAATCAGGATGACCCCATTTACCAGCTGCATTGAACTGTATAAATTTGGGGCAACATCCGAGGTATCCAATCTTAAAACTGGAGGCGCCAACGTTTTTATGGATTTGAGGAGACGCGGCTGGCGAAGTTTTCCTGCCACTGACCTAGATAATACGGTGAAATAGGTTGAACACAACCGCCACGTAACCCCTGCTTCCAGTCTCCATCAAAGAATTCATCCATGTCGAAAAGAAACTGCACAGAAATTCATGATCCTAGCATATTTGTTTGCCCGGATCATTCACAGTAGATACAAGGATTTTTACATTAAGACCATTTCCTTTTCAAGTCTATTGTCTCTAGAAACAGAATGTACTCAGAAACACAGAGATTATGACGGAAAGGTGATGTTTTTTGAGGATTGTTCATGGAAAGACTAATAGTTCAAACAAGGGATTTAGATGACGTAACGTGAAACGAGATGAAAATCAATTCACGGTAAAGATACAATTCGGTTAATTAATCGAACCGTCTACGATATCACTACACAACGTGGAAACCGGAAAAAATCTGGCAACTCTATTTTTTCTTCAAGTTTTTATGCGGGAGCGGGAATGGGATGTTATCGTATTCCTATGCATTCAGAAGGTTCCCAATTGCGCCAGAGACCATTTTTAATAGCTATAGAACATATCGATGTCGCTTGAACTGTACTAAAATCAAGGATGTTTTTCCTATGGAAAATATACGTCATACTTAAAAATAATTACAGAATTTTTATTCACCTATAACAACATACACTATTAGTTTTGCTTACAAATCTGTGGTAACACCATATTCCTGGATCAGCGACAAAGCGCGTTTTCAAATGGAGGTGTCTTTTTCCTGAAAAACACGTAACCTGCACAATGTTTTACTCTTGGCAACCTTAGGGATGAGCGCATTCGTCAATGAAAAACGCCACTCTGCAACGCATCGATGTTTTATCGATTCTAATGGGATTTTTTTTAAGGTAATCTACCGGTTAAGGTAGGTTTTTGGATGGACACAACTATCAAATAAACATTTTGTGGCTCCCCACCTAGCAAACTAATCTATATCAGGTCCCTCTTCATCTCGGTGTACTTCTTTCCTCCCTTCATCCCGTCCAACAACCCTATCCTGTTCCTACCCTTACCTCGCTTGCCCAACATTCTCCCCTCTATTACCCTCTTCAACATTCCACTACCGCTCAATACGCCTTTCATCCATTTTTCCTACCTCCATAGGATTTCTCTCAACAAACCCCTCTCCTCCCCCACCATTTCTAGTACTTCCTCATTTGTTTTCCTTTCGGTCCATTTCACCTTCTCCATTCTCCTCCACACCCACATTTCAAAAGCCTCCAATCTACGTCTATCCTCCTGCTTCAGCGACCACGTTTCCGCGCCGTACATAGCTACGCTCCATATCAGAGTTTTTACGAGTCTTTTCTTAACATCCCTACTCAACGTCCCCGTCATCAACTCCCTCCTCCTTGAGAAAGCCTCCTTGCCTAGCGCAATTCTTCTCCTTACGTCCCTACCACTTTGACCGTATTGGTCCAAAATCTAATGGGATACGCATTAAATTATTATAAATTATCCCAACCCTGCTCATTTGTTGCCGTATAATTTCAGGTCTAAGATTTATTTCTGAGGTTTCTATCACGCTATGCATAAGCGATGGCTCCCAACGAAGCTATTTATTATGGAATTGGGTGCAGGGTGAGATGCTCTTCAGGTCTTAGGTGCTTCGCAGGCGTGACCCCAAGATGATTCTCTTGACTTCCTATATCATGCTCTGATTCTTTTCATTACTGAAAAATACCTCTCTGGAAATGAATTACTTGAACTGTACTAAAATCAGTAATGTTTTTTCTATGGAAAAAATACGTCTTACTTAAAATAATTACAGTATTTAAGCTATTAAGAAATTTTATACACTTAAAGCGCTGTATTTATATAGCTCTATTTAAAAATGGGAACATTCCCTGAAATTTGCTGAGCCATTGCGAGACTATAAGTATGATGGTTTCATGTTTTATCCCACGTATTCTCAGTATCCAGCCTACTTTGAATAATAGGGCGAGATTAATTCATGCTATGACATTCTCGTCTGGTCACAAGCGATTAATTTCTAACACAGCGTTTACAGGTCCTCTCTTAGGGTTTCCAGACGGAGGGAAAATTTTTCTTCGCTAGTTATAAAAAAGCTACGTGGAAGATATTTTTCTTCATGGCAATGGAAACCAAAGAAAATTTGATGAGATGAGAAATCCTATCAAATTTTGATGAGGAAGATAGTTGAGAGGAAATAAAAATTTGAGTCTTTTGAAATTAAGAGCAAACGTCACGCAACACGCACAGTTTCTGAATCCCATGAGCCAGAAGATTCAGGAATTGAGATGCCCATTTCTTTCCCCCCTTCATTAACACACTCAAATCAATCTAGTATTTTAATTCCACATGATTGGAGCTAATTTCAGAAATTTATATCGATCGGTGCCTAGTGCTACTATTGTTTTATGCAATCTTTAAACAGAAACTTTCGAAATCTAGAATACGTTGAAAAACAATTACTACTAATTTATAACTTCGGGAAAATAGGACAATCCCGGATTCAGTTTATGAGCATAACGGCGAACAAACACTGCTAGAAATTATTATAACTCCGTCACAAGAAATTATTATAGCTCCGTCTTACGCAAATGGAACTAATTGATTTTTCACTTTAAATTCCCGATAAATATGAAGTCCATGTTGAACTTCACAAATAGCTATCCACTATTACATCCATCACAAAATTATTTCCTCAATGATATCGCCACTCGTGAAATATCCAGTGTAGCCATTTGAGAACTTTAAGCAGTGTTTCTATCGTTCTTTCGAAAACAATTACTACGAAAGTAGCATAAATTCCTCTCTTTATTTCATCAGCCATAAGGTTCGAAATAGCATAGACCAGGTAGCCGTAATTGCTGCTCGACAATTCTTCAGAATTAGTTGTTTTGGTCGGCTGCTGATAATCTATAAACTGACAAAAAATACCTATAAAAATATCTGTCGAATCACTATCAAAGTTCTTGTAGCTATTCATCAGAGTTTATCCATCCGCATATATTTAGGACCCATTGCGTCCCAAGAAAGGAAAACCTAACCCTCTTAAATACACCTAACACTCATCAAGCAAATAATTACTTTTCTGTTAATTTTAAAAAATCCCATTAAGTCAAAATAGAGTCAATACTTATTAGCCAACAAACGCTAAATGAATATTTCTTCGTTGGGATATATTTTATATATAAATTTTATTTATTATATATATATATATATATATGTATATATAAATGAATATTTTTAAATATATCTCATTGGGGTTTCTTTTTGTTTTACACGGTGGTAATTTCAGTCGAGTTTTACAAAAATATGAGAGACACTTCAACTAATCCCAAAGGCCATGTGATTAATCGAATAGATTAAGCATAGGTTCATTAGAGTACAATGCTACTCTAATATCTCATTAATCTAAAAAAAAAGGATTTCGCAGACAGTGCTTTCGTTTTCCATACAATGTACATTTTTGGTCGATCGCAAGTCAAATATCCTCAATGTGAAAATATGAGTAAACTGATATTACGAGGAGAATATATTTTGGCCCTGGTTACAAGAAATATAATTTTCTCTTTGAGAAAACTGAATGACTAGATTGAAACTTTTACCGCTAACATTGCCCTAAAATCGCATGAAAATCATGAAAATTACACTTAAAGGGTTGGAGAGTACATTAACGTATTAAAACGCGAAGGGAGCTGGCAAGGTAACAACAACCGAGAGGTGACAATGGAATTAAGACGTTAAGGGTTATTATACACCAGGTTTAAAAATAGTTAAAACTGTAATGATGGGAAACTAAGGTAAACTTTGAAAGGATAAATCAACAGAATTTTGAGAAAGGACGGAAAATAGTATGCGCAAAGCCCTAGGTCCTTTCGAAATACAAATTCTATGCGAATAATTAGAAGGAAAACAAATCATTTCGGTCTTACTAGGGAGAAATATAAGGGAAATGGCTTGTCGTTGAATTTTGGAAAAAGAAGAAAACGCCGTAACTTTACCAGACACGCAGCGTACATAGAGGTTACATCGTAGAGCAATTTGTTCCGAGTCTATTCCGAAAATACCAACTTATCAAACTAAGGTCCTCAAATATTTAAATGAAAGAAGTAACGCCGGAGACAACAAAGGTCCTCAAACCTTAATGAGCAAATCTTACCCTCTCAAACACCGAATAACCACCATTATCTCACCTATTATAGGAAGGAATTGCATTGTACCTCCGCAGCAAGAAATTAATAGAATTCTGGTTCTTTAAGAAATGCCTGCACGGAATACTTGAGCAACATTTTGGAGAAAAACCTCCTTACTAAGGAAGCGTATCCCTCAAGTCGATTGCACAGGTTCCACACCCCACGAGGTTCAATTTATTTCATCCATAAAGTTAGAGAGGATTAGAATAATTACACATCTATTTTTTAAATCTTGATTATTGCTAAACCATACAATAACTGAGTCAAAGTCAATACAAGCTTTAAGCATACAATTTAAAATATCATTCAGCCCACCAAAGCATAAACGATATTATAAAAATCATGGGAAATTAATCGCAATTCATTGGATTCAGTATTTTCTGATTTCAAGAAAGCCCCCGGAAAATTCAATCAGAACAAAATGTAAAGCAAACTAAAATATATATTATATCATTCTGGAAGCGTCTGCGACTTCTAGTTGACAATGGTTTTGTTCGGCGTCGGTGTTACACTTGCTACCTAGGTTACCGTGATGAAAGAAGTTTCACCTCGAGTCCTGGAAGCATCGAGTCTCATCGAATTACTTTGTTCATTTCAGTAGGTTCTTTATTCATGGTTCAAAAATAAGCAGCATGAGAATAACGACGAAAATGAATCCTCGCTTTAGGATTTCCTCTCGAAACTCCGTCTCTATCAAAGAGCGGAACTGAAATTTCCTTGGTTTGTTTGGAAGCAACATAGCCCGGCATTCACTCAGCGAGAGAGGCAACGAGAAGCCCGAAAAAGTCAGAAAATTCAATAGGACAAATGAATTAATAAATAAATAGACAGATAATAGAAATAACGTTACATTCTCTCCGGTATATATAGGGATTCGTGGCTGGCCTTGAACGCTCAGATTGGCTGCTCATGGGTGAGGTCGAAAATACCCTTGACCGCGTCGAGGTGAGATTGTATTCGTCTTCCCCGTTGAAGTTATCCGGATCCTTCATTATTCACCCCGGTTTCCTGATGTTTCGGAGAAAATGGGGATTTTCTCTCACTAAATATTTCGTTCTATCAAATTCTATTTTGTGCTCTGCTTTAGACCATGCATACTCGGCGATTGCCGAAAGACAATCCTCGCCATTTATTTGCGAGAGGTAATAGGACAATGTTTCTTTTCTGGGACCATTAAATGTATTTAACTCGGCAGCGTTTTGCTCTCATTGTTTTTTTAGAAGTAAGATTTCTCCACACTAAATTTGAACTTGATTTCAATTACTCTCTCTCGTACACAAGAACTGAAATCTAGCAATTAAGTTTGGGAAGGAAAATGATTTTCTTCGTTGTTGATGACTTCGTTATCGTAATATGTTTTTAGTTCACATTGATTTAGCAAAGTCATAGCAAAATGTCATAGTGACAGCTATTTGGATGCACAATCACACAACCATCCCACTCAATGGACTTCACTAGGGAATACGTGTACATTAGTTCATCCTGACTAGAGTATCTAGGACTTCGTATCGCTTATCCCGGGGAATTGACGCCTGATTTCGGTTTTAGAGTAAAGAGGATATCCGAGACAGATGTAGTACAAGGACAACAAAGAAAGAAAATTAAGTGAAAAAAGAATAAGAGCTGACTCTGTGAAGAGTCGAAGAGGAGATTTCAGAAAAGTCTGCTACACCTGTCACATAGACGACAGAATTGCACTGCTACGAAAGTGTATTCTCAGTTCCGCTAAGTTTTCCCGTGTTGCAAGAACAAAAAGCTGACACTCCATAGCGAAATGGAGAAATCCTTAGTTGGTTTTACTATTTTAATTGTTTCTGTTACCAAATAAAAGCGTGAATGAATTAATAATTTGAAATGAACTGAAGGTAACTCACTTCAACCTGAAGACTCCCTCGGGACAAGGGGGTGAAACAGTTGTCGACGAAGTTACCTACGGGATGGAAATCATCCAGTCTACCTCTATAAACATTCCGGGAGGCCAAATGAAACCTTCAATGGTACCTATATGATTATGCTGAGAGAGTGATGGACCAAATAGGGGAATCACGTAACATCTGAATTCCCACAAGAAAGTGTGATCGAGTCCCAACCATTCCTGATATACGAGTTCTATCCGGAAAGAATCCAGCCATGCAATATTTTGGATAAAAATAGCCTATCTAGAACAATGAGGCCCTGGTCCCCTTTGGAGTACTTACTTTAGGGCCTCATACACTTAACCCAGCGTCTTTTCTAATTTTCAAAACAATCGGTAATTTTCTTTTTGGAATGTTCATCAGCTGCCTCCTTGCATTCTCTTTTACCTCGTCAACGTCAAAAAATTTCGTGTTGCAGCAGCAGGGGACTTGCTTCAAGCCGCAAATGATGACCATGTTTTCCATAAAAGGTCATAACTGGAGATGAGTGATGGTTCTACGGCTATGACCCAGAGAAAAAAGCCCAGTCTTCCCAACAATCGTTTGACGAGATAAACGAGAATGTGACGAGGCAGCTGATGGCCATTACGAAAAAGGACTTTGCCGTTTTCTTTAAAAGGTGGGAGAGACGCTGATATAAATGTGTGAGGTTCCAAGGGAAGTACCTCAAAGGGGACTAAGGCTTCATTGTTCTAGGTAGTCTATTTTCATCAAAATATTGCATGGCTGGATACTTTCAGGACAGATCTCGTACACTAATGGCATATCCTTCTGTAGAAGAAAGAATAGGACATTTTATGATTCAATCCTGATATACAGAAATATCAACCCCTCTAACTAATGGGGGGGTTACTATTTCACGATTTAGGAAACATTCAGATTTTTGTAAGAAATGGAAATTAAAATGAAATCTTATCATGATGCCCTTTGGATACTTCTTTTTCGAGTTAGGAAAAGCGAAAAAATCTGATTTTAGGTTCCTACAAAAATCATTCTCTTTTACTAGTTCCTTCAATCCCATTCTTAAGATCTCCGCAGCTTTTTGACTTTTATGGATAAGAAAAGAGTATACAATGTTACTACTAAGGTTGACATTACGCGTGCCACGAGATGAATTCCTTACAAACGGCTACGGCATTCTACCAGTCAATATTTGCATTTATTCCCTAACATTCCACGGGCGAAAGCAGAGCCTCGTAATGTCCCAAGCCCACTCTAACAGGCTGGACTCCCTTTCGAAAACACTGCATGTGATGACACACTAGGATGCTAAATAAATCCCAACAAATGCAAAGAAGTGAAAATTTAAAGAAAATAGAAAGTGAAAAAATTTGACAACACGAAACGAAAACCGGATGCAACATCCGTCGGATTCCAATGAAGCCAAGCGGAAAGGTGAAATTGCCAAGTCACTCTTGCCTCAAACTTTTCAGTGAGTCCACACTTAAGAAAAATATGCGGGCCCATCTAAAGGAAACTTTGTTGCATTAGACAAGCTGTGGAAAATGCTATTGAAATGTTAACGGGAAGGTTGTTTCACCTCGATTAGACCAGAGGCGAAATGCGCGGCAGGAATGAGCTATATATACACAAATATGGACGAAAACATTTAAATTAAGGAATCAACCGAACTTCGGATAAGTTCTGCAATTGTTTGCTAGAAGGATTATGACGAAAATGTCACAAGAAGTGATAAATCATACTAGATTACTTGAGAAACTGGGATGGGAAGTTTTACAGCAACGGGGACAGGGATCCAGATTACGACTTTTAGAAAGGCATTGAAACTCGTGTTTATTGTTGACAACGTTTAATATTATAGCCTCGCATTCTATCGACAAATTAGAATTACTGCATAACACATGAAAATAGCCTCCAGCACAGACTGACAGATCCAAATACCTGGCTCCCGCCCACAATTCGTGATCATAACAAAATATACGTTAAAATCCCCGAACAATGTGATCGAAGACCTAATTTTCATCTGCTATTCCTCATAGAAGCAAATGGCATTTACGTACAATAATATGATAGAGGTTGTCTCAACACACCCTGCCACACGCCTTCACGTCATCTCGTAGGTCATTACGTGGGTTTTGGTGTAGATAAGGGTTTATGATAGTTCGACAGACTAGATAAAACTGCTGAATATTTTAAGAGTAGTCATACAAGTGGAAACGACCGTCAATTCATCCTGGACCTTGTAAAAAGAGCAGTTTCACGTAGATTCTAAGTACCGTTTTCATAGCAGTATTTCATTATTTAGGCAAAATGCACA
This sequence comes from Hetaerina titia, assembly GCA_037158775.1. Taxonomy (NCBI): domain Eukaryota; kingdom Metazoa; phylum Arthropoda; class Insecta; order Odonata; family Calopterygidae; genus Hetaerina; species Hetaerina titia. Next base: position 33,056,639 of record CM073779.1, read on the forward strand.
CGCAAATATAGAGTGTTTTAGAGGGAAAAATACTGAATAAAATCACAATCACTTGAGGCTTAATAGTTATGTGGTTCCAGTCATTATTTAAGGAGATGCACTACATCACATGAGACACATTAACATGTTCATTAGCATGAACATTCGGAACATTACTTATCTATACTAAATTACCTGCGCTATATTATTTAGGCCCAAAGAAATATTACCCACACATTCCATTTTAAGCAAATATTTTTTTAATTGAAAAGGTAATAAGGCTGAATAAATGCGTGAGGTGCTTCGTCCCCAATTATTGAAGCAAAACATCATCAACTAAGCTTTCTTTCTAGCGTGTGCGATCATTGTATATGAATGTGTTTCATTACCCCCCTCCCCTTTTCCTTTTCTTAAATTTCAAGGCCTAGGGCACTTGTTCCAATTAACCAAGCTTTCGTTGAAGAAAATAGGTTTAAGGCACAATCAGACAAATTAAGAGTTTAAAATCCCACTCAGGGCTTAAAGAAGTAGTAATGGCGCGCCGTCACTTAGGTGCCACAACATCGGTAGAGTCTCAAGATATTCCAGGAAAAAGATAATTGGTATTGCATAATAAGAATTTTTGTAAAAAAATCCATTCCTTATACCTGTATTCGTTTATTTTTCTCAGGACCTTAATCTCGGTTCCTTTGCGTAACCTGAACCTCATCTTCATATTAAAGGCTTCATTTAGATCTTTTTAATTTTAAAACGAGGTGGTGAAAAACTAACCGAGGTAAAATGTTACAATAAAAAAAATGTTATTTTTGTTGCCTCAAAGCTACTTTGCATAATTTCCTGATATTGATAGGGTTTTTAGCGTAATTTGATGTGAGAGAGGACGAATTAAGTAAATCGGAATAGAATATTACAAGTACATTTCGGGGAAGAATATTATACGGTGTTCGGCAGTGCGAATTTCCAGCAATTGACATGATTGAATCATACGATGACAATAAACACCCGCGGACTGCCTAAACATAATAGTTTTGCAAAGATGTCCTACCGAGGGTCGGAAAATGCCATGAACATGGATCAAGAAAAAAGACATTAACTCCTACAAACATTTCAAGAATTACGAGTGCATTAAGTACATAAGGGTATTTTGCGCCGAGGCTATGCTTAAAGCTATTGAGTGCATCCACTGAGTTTCGGAAGAGGTTTTGGGATGTGGATACTCTCCGAGTGAGCTGTGTCATAAATAAATAAGTGCAGAATTGCAGTTGTAATGCAGAATTGCACAGTTGTGAACAATAAAGTGCAGAGTACGATGACGTAGGCGTCTCTTCTTGGCTAAGATATATTTATGAACAATCAACAACGAACTAAGGTCAAACATAGCAAAATTGACTCTGAACCACAGAGGTCACCATCAGTAATGAGGAGCAAAGCAAAATGTAAGAAACCAAAGAAAATAAGGAAGAGTATACGTGGGTGGTCTGAAAAGTTTCCGACCTAACAAAGATACAAGACATTTTTTCTGAAATTTTTGAGGCCGGAAACTTTTCAGACCACCCTTGTGTGGAATGTACAAAAGCCTGACAAACATAAAAAGAAGATGGCCCTCTTCCTTTATGACGAAGAGGATTTTAATGCATTATTAATTGGGGCTCGTGAAGAAGAGGCAGGAAAATAATAATTTTGTCTACTAAAAGTAGCAAAATAAGCTTAATATATAAACGAAGCTAACGAAGAATGGTAACGGTACCACGGACAACATACTGGAGCCTATAAAACAGGAAACCAGTAAACTTTAAAGACATTAAAGACAATAAATGCATGATGTTTAGAAATGCTTATAAGGATTAGAGATTAGGGAGTCATGAACGTGAAGTTAAAGAATGTATGCGAGGAAGTTCAAAAGAACAGTACGCGGAAAGTCTGAAATAATCTAGAGGCTTATGTGAACCGATTGGGTGTAAGAGGAACGACATTACAGGATATTAATCAATTCAAGAAAACACAGTGAGATTCTAATGGCAAGCGAAAAAAATGAGGAAAAGGGAAAAATTATTTGGAAGAACTTAAAAATGAATTTAGTTGAAAATGAAAACATTTTTATTTATGCACTAAAAGAAACGTCACTTTTCAGAGTAGAATATGACCCCATCATGAAGAGTATGGCAACAGCCAGACTCCCGAAACCGATGGCATCACTTCAGAGTTTATGAAAAATGCGAAAAATGAGACATTCTAAATTACATAAATACTGATGACATTTTAGATAAACAAAATCAGGAAAGCAAATTGGTTTGACTCACCTTTCGTTTTCTTATACCACTCTGGACTCGAAGCTGTCACGTGAGACTATTATTTGCAGTTATGAGAGCCCAGCATTTTTCATAAGAAAGTATTAATTTCATCCACCTATAAAAAGAGAAATAAGCCACTTTAGAAAATATTTATACACAAAATGGTTACGATTGCACAAAATACATTTTTACCAGTGGTTGTGATGGTTTAAAAATCCTTAAAATCACAGAGAAGCATGTTTTAAACGGCTCAAGTAACAATCACCTGGGATTTTCGATTTATTTACAATTGTTTTGTTTCCATTTTCACTCAGATTATACCTCAATTTTTCTCGATATTTACCGGCTATGGATTAAGCTAAATTATCTCCAAATTTTGTCGCGCGAATGAAACAAAAAAAAGAGAAAAATGTAACTGAAAGAGTTCGATTACTTTGAAGATGTGACTCCCTAGTTAAATTTAATTTACAAGGAATACATTTTGACAAAATTAATTTTTTCAATACAATCCCAGTCGGTTGTCAACATCCTCGAGGCAAATGACATAAATGATTAAATAAATGGAAAAATAAGTAAATACACAAATAACATTTACTCGCCTAATATAGAATCAGATTTTCGAGTTTGTTATCTTTCAATTTCCAGTTGATTTTGCAATTAAAATGAAAGTTGCAGTGAAAACATTTCCCGAGAGTTTCCGCGACACGCGTTGTAATTAATATTTTCGCCGCAGGGATGTTCCGCCGTCGGACGCATTGCAGTCGAACCTATCTTGAGGGCTGAGCGTGCCTGTGATGCACGCGAATTCGTCACGCATCCGCCGTACCGAAGATCACCGCTTGGGATGACCCGAAGCTCATCCGGGGGACTCTGACTGAAACGGAATACCGTGCACCGCGGTACCGTCCCCGGAACCACTTTCGTAGTGCTGCCACCGCCAACAGATGTTCCAGAGCTCAGTAGAGGAGGCATTAACTTCGTATTCCGAACAAAAATCCCCAGGCAGGCATTGAGGGTAAGGGGCATTAGGCCAAAGGGGAATATGACGACCGACGATTGTGCGAGCCAGTTTCGCATTGCCCACGATGGCGACCCGCGAACGCTGGTGGTGGGTCGTCGAGGGACGCGATCCACTCTGGCTGCGCCGTCGCGGACCAACAAGCGACGAGGGGGCAAGGTCAAAATGGGATGAAAGACGAGAGGGAAACCAGTGTCCGCTCCAAGGCCATCAAGTAGGGTTAGCCCTATTCCCACGGTCCCCTTAGCCCACTCCAAACGAATCACGCACGCGAGGGTGCCGCTGAAACGTCCCGCCCGCTGCGAGATGTGACGCGCTTCGGGTGTTATGTGCATGAAGCATGAATATGTTGAATGGAGAACGGAAACAATTCGAATAACAGGCCAAGTGGCGATGAACTGGGCGTCAAGGATCGAACAACGACCAAATTTTGGGCCAAATGAGTATTTTTTTCTCTTAGGTTAGCCAAATGCTCGCAGATCCGTATGTGTGAATTTCAATTCATTATGGGTATGAATGCTGCGATTGTCTACAACTTTTTTTGTGTACCTTTCAGAATTCCTTCCAAATAACTTCCACTGTCGGGCCACGTAAAGAAATCAATAACTACCATGATAACTTGGTGGTATTATATGTATAGGTAGAGTAACTACGAAGTCAGATTGTCATATTTCATTCTAATGTAATTCCTCAACATGTCAATGTTCAACATTTTCGGCAATTTTACGTGGGTGGTCTAAAAAGTTTCCGACTCAGAAAATTTTAGAAAAATATGTCTTGTATATTTGTTAGGTCGGAAATTTTTCAGACTACCCTTGTATGTGGTGAAGTTAAACACTAGCTATGTGCATCAGCCAGACCTCGCCCATTCTGTTCTCACGCTGCACGTTGCAGAAGTTACAATTGTAGGTCGCACATAGTCCCTCAAAAACCCCTATTGGCTTAATTTGTTACTTAATTTGACCTCTTAACCGTAAAAACAGGTTATATCTGAATTGAATCAACCTTAATAATGAATAAAAAGAGACGTTTCAGGCGTGATATGGTGGAATATCATGATTAATAAAAATTGGCAATTTTCCACAAAATAAAATTTTATTTTGTGGAAAATTGCCAATTTTTATTAAACTTATGAATGATGTTGCATGTCATTTGGGTTCTTGGAGGCATTTTCACAAAATTACTCAAAGCGCTAGAATTGTTTAGTCGTAAAACTATTTCCTGGAGATCAGATTCGAATGGCTTTAAGCTGTTACAGAGAGGTTGAACACAAATCTGAGATGGTATCGATTGCTGGCTGAACTGATGTGAATGACTTAAATAAATGAGCACTGCAATTACCCAAATGCAGGAAGACTGAGTTAAAAATTAAAAGTAGGGAAGAATGAGCATTAGGGGAAGGCGTCGAGATTTATAATTCACAACAAGGGAATCTAAAAAGGGTCCCTTTTCACAAAAAATAACCAAGGACAAGGGCTCACTCTTGAAATTGAAGGCGTAATACGAAATTAGGGAGACGCCGACTTTTGATGAAAATTTCCTTATCAAGTGCAAGGTATTTCAATTTCACATGAATAACTACAAAATTAATCTCATTTGTGAAAGCACCTGTGATGAAATGGAAATATTTTAGAGCGACAGTAGAAATTTGCTATTCATTTCACAAGCTTTGCTATTTTAATTTGTTGTTGCATAGAAATTTTACGTCAATCGATTTAAATGTTTTCTATTTTTATTCTTATTTTGCCAAACAATTTCGTCATTTTAATCTTTAAAACCGTCTGAATAATGGATACAAATACGTAATTCAAGGTTGTTAATTTACATACCATTCCATATATTATGACCAAAATTTGTTTTAATTCAAATGGGAAAAATTCTGAATTTTTCTCAAGGCACCTTAGCCGATTAACCCTTACATGGTTCGATAAACTAACCTCGTAGGCTCGTAGGGCACTGCGAGATACTCGATTTGTTAGCTGATTTGCTGAATAGAATTTGGCCAAATTGTCACCAATGTTTTCATGTGGCTAAATTTGGCAAACAAGGAAACAGCATAAAGTTTTCGCTTTGATCCTAGGATGCATAGAGATCGATTCCATTTTTACTGAGATTTTCTGTGTACTTATGTGCCTCCAAAAAATCGATTACCTTTATTTATAGCAATTTAGGCCCTTGAAGGTTAAATCAAGATGCTAAAATACGCCAGTTTCATTCATATTTCTGAATTTGAAGCCTTAAGTGAACTGTGTCAAATTATGATGACAAAACAGCGCCTTCTCATGTTAGTTTCACAGAAACTGACATTTTATAACCTAGATTTTATACATGGTCTTATGACAGTGGGAGATTACTAGCAAAAAAATTATCGATTGATGACGCACAAATTCGTGTCGTTCTCGCGAAAACCAGATACCATGGGGGCCATTACATTAAAGTTGTAATAGCGTTAATATAACATTTCCTACCCACATTCGTTTAAATGATAACAATTCATTCGTTGGAAAAAGCAGCAGATATGCCATATTCAAAAATTGTTGCCTCAGAGATTTTCCAAAATAAGTTTTAGAGAATGGTAACAAAATTAATAAGAGGCTTAATAAGAGTGCTTACAAATTCTATATTTATCATGTGACGAAATACGTATGAAATGGGTGTTACATTATTTTCATCACTTGTCATTAATGTGAAAGGTGACACATTGTCTCGCGCAGTCACGATCCAACTTCCTTAATTAGTACCTAATATTAATTGAAGAATATATTTTATCCCCGTATTAATTAATGAATATATCTCCTCGTGACAAACGCCTACACTATAAAAGATATTCTCAACACAAATTTCACACAGTAGCAAGGATATTCATAATTACGAATACGTATAAAGCGGCCGTTGGATAGCATTTATTTTTTCCGTGAAAATTTGCAATGAGTAGCATAAACTAGAGACCTGCCAGTATGACGCAAAATTTTTGCGTGAGGACCTAACACAAATAGAATGAATTACTTGCTAGAGTTCACTGAAGTGAAACTCCTCAAGTGATTCAAACTGCTTTTGGACCTCATTAGAAAGAGGCTCGAAAATAAGGAAAATAATTTTCAAGGCGAACCTAATTTATTACGAAGTGGGGTATCATCTAAACTTAATTAACATAAACAAAATTTAGTTGCATCAAAGTAAAGAAAAAAGAGCTCCAGAACAGTATAATTTCCACTGAGTTACTAATATTGTAATGGAAGTTGTGCACTGACTTAATCCAATTGTATGAAATGGAAAAGTCAATGAGTTCTCGTGTGATACGGTTTATACCTAATGATAATATCTACGATTAATAATGTTAAAAAAAGCCTTAGAGAGATTTAAAAAGCGGGTGGGAGAGGAATGAGGTTCTGGTTTTGAAAATAGGACATGTTTTGCATATAGGTTTATTGCAAGGCATGGAAGTGGTTTTTTGATGGGGCGGGGATTTAAGGAGTGGATTGGTTGATTTGAGAAGGTATGATAAGTTAGCGGGGCGTTTGAAAGTAACAGAGGGACATTTGGGAAAAAAGTTGGTGGTGGAATTATGGTTTTCGAGGATAGGATAGAGTTATTTTAGGATTAATAGCAGAGATTCTAGGCCAGGGAGGTACGTGGTACCTCTTTTTTTACTCTCGATTTAACCCGTTTTTTAACTCTCTCCCACCAATTCCCTACTCTTCATGTACCTCCAGCAATTTAGTTAACCTTCTGAAGTTCCAACTTTGCCCTGCCTTTTATATTGGACAGTGTAACACACCCCTCAATATTAGAATCAATAACCACCGAGCCTAATGCAAGAATTTTTCCCCGATTGGTATGCTCCCAATCCCCAAACACGCCTCCGAAGACAACATTCCATTTCATAAATGCTATAGTGTCTCCATTTTAGCACCCCTTCCACCCTCCGACCCTTCACTCAAACTCTAAACAAAAGAGCAAGCGTTAATCTGGCTTCTGGATTCCTGACATTTCCCAGGTATTAATATCAGGCATTAATTACCCCTTTCTGCACTTATTTGCATCCCCCCTCGCCCTCATCACCTTCCATACTATCCTCACCCTTCTAAAAATCCCCCGCATAACTCTGCCCCTCCAAACTCTTCCCCTTGCAAGCTTTTCCCCACCTTCCCCTTCGACCCAGTGTTTCCAGGCCCTTCTTTTCCTCAGTTCTGTCCTTCTATTTTTTAAGAAAGGTGATTTGGACAACCGAAATTTCGATACCGAGCGAGTTTCTTTTTTATGTTTCTGTGTTTTTGTCTTTGTCCACTAGTGCTAACTTCATTTTTGTATGCACACACATACTCTGTTATCGAATGCTATCGGAAATTAATCACCGTCACTAACGACAACATCACCTCAACCCAACGTGTCGGCGGTTGATGATATGCGATTCACTTCGTCATTCTAAAAAGCACGTAATCTGAAACCATGAAACTAGTTCTGGAGAATAAAGATACCTTTTATGTTTCGGTAGGTTTCAGTGTTCACCACGAGTGGAGTTTTTGTTGGCTAAAAGTTTCTCCCGCGTCGCAGGAGGCATCTTTTTAAGTGCGAATTATTATTTTTCTTTTTTCATCCTCTCCGACCATGATATTTAAAGAAAGCCTAGGCTTTTCTTCTTAAAAAATAAAATGAACCAAAAATTAAGCGATGTACGAGTATAACGTTGACTCCCTACCATAAGTGCCTAAATAAAATATTCAATTTACCTAATCTGAAATTGTAAGAAGTCGTACCTGGGATTTACCTGGTGCTTTAAGACGGCAATAATTCTGGTTACAGTTAAAACTGTAACGTTACGTTACTGTTACGTTAATCTCACGTTTTTTTTATCTAAGAGTTTAAAAACCCCACCAGACTTTGAGAAAAATATGACTAATATTTTGCTACATTCCTCAATGGGCACGCGGTTCCTTAGCTTGTGCCGTGGCATGGCTCAGTTTGCACTACGGCGAAAGTAATGGAAGGTATGCTTCCATTACTTTCGCCATGAACGGTAATGATGGCGGTGCCCTCTTCGAGTCACCTGCAGAGCCGATCAACAGGTTAGCAAGCGAGGATGATACTGTTCCTCATACTTTGCTCATCTCACCAACACTACGCGAATACAGTGACGTGACCCTTCAGCAAAAACCATTTACTCCTACTAAGTTTTCAATCGATCTGCCCCAGTAAATTGTGAGGAAGGAAAATCCGTAACTGGAAATATTTTTCAAAAAGCTCGAGATGCTTTTCACTTTCTTTAGGTCGGCCAAGGAACGAGGAGAGTATGGACACGTTGCGAATAATCCCCCAAAATCCGCGAAAATATTAAAAAAGATGTTCTAATTTTAGTTTTAAGGCAGGTTTAGGTGGAGCTAATTTCAGGTTATACGTGAAGTAATGAGAACGGAATGAGGGCTTCCTAACAATTCACACTGTGTAGGAATTCGTTAAAGATAGCGGTACACTTAATGCGCTGCCTTGTGCGGGATAACGTTTAGGAACTCGTTGACGCAGCTAACCACTAACCATTATATATAAAAGATGAATTCAATATGTTTTGTTTCTAAGTTGACACAGTTGATAATCGGATCAGAATTTCAAAATGAGACTTTCGAGTTTTCCATCAATGAAGTGACGTGACATATTTCTTAAGTTCCACAAATTAGATCTATCCTCCGCAAGCCTCAACAGAACTCAAAGCCCCGAGGGCATAATTAATCGGAGACAAAAGCTACTCAGCATCCCGATATAAGCACACCAAGTTTTGATGAAGATAACCGATACTCAGGCAGTATGTATTGGACAGTTCGATACATTCTATCCATAACTTATCTTGCGTTGAAAAGTTCTATTATTTCGTATCAACGGAGAAGGTCACGCACTCTGTTTGGTTGGCATGTCGTTTACCTTTGAGTGGCTGCTGCAGCGTAGTAGACGCTCATTTATGAATAATGGTTTGCTCACAGTTCTTTGTCAAGTCAAGGGAACTTATTCAACTTAACTACTAAGTGATCCAACGTGCTCTGAAAGGAAATACGGGAACATCATCTGATGTTGCTTGTACGTATACGAGTATGTATGCTTCAGTTAAAAAAAGAAATTTTGGTTAAATATAAATGAAAGAATAGTTTATAGAATAATATAATAGTTCTATGAAGAAGATTGATGTGGAATTAACATCAATCAAAATAGCTGAAAAAATAACGAAAACCAATGACGTAGAAGTTATTCATTCATTATCAAACCCAGAGTTCTTTTAAATTTATCAGGTTTAATTACATTTTTGTTCTTGCTCACGGTTTCGTCCGCATAATGCCTTTTACTTTGTTTAAAAGCAGCCAAAGCTGTTAATGGGACAATCATTTATTATGGCACAAATAGTTTGAATGAAGACTAGCAGTCCGAGAAGAACATTTTAACTGAAATGCGAGGACTGTTCGATCAACAACAACCATTTGCTTGTTCGCCGATTTATATTGCAAAAATTAAATTTGATATTACATCTTTAGCTTACTGCGTAATTTTATGCAGTACGAGTTTTATTTATTTGACGTCAGTATTTCGTCAGCGGCAGTCGCTGAAATTTGAAACATGTTCAGTTCGCCAACGATTGCTTCCGATGATGAAAAATACTTTTCACAAAGGTGTTTATTCGCATTGTGGAATAGGAAAATGTCACGTGGGGTTAGGTCTGAACTATAGAGAGAATAAAGAATACGCTTTACATTAATTTTCCCGATAATAACGATTTTGCGTGGGATTCGCGGAGCACACCGCGCAGATACACGTCTCATATGCAATTCTCCTGTCACCGACGTGTGAATGGTGCTAAACGTAAAATTCAATATTTATTAGAGTTCTCATATCGTCATTTGACGACCTATCATAATGGCAGCAGCGGTGTTAGTGCTTACCTCCGTAAGAGCGAGCAGTGACTGAAGCTCCGGATCCACCTTGCTATGAAACTGATTTTCCCCGCTCTTTAAAAATATTTCACCAATTTCTTGATTATTTTTATGGTAAAGAAAGGTCTACATAAGCCTCATGTAGCGTTCATTAAATATGTCTTGGCCGAAGATTTGTTCCAATGAAAGCAATATTTGAACGAATCATATTTCCCGTCGCGTGTTGCCTTCATCGTTCCCGAAATTCAACTGAGCATGTTTCACTATGCAGCGGCTGCCCCCGACGCAATACTGGGTTCAAATCGAAACTTGCTCCACATATAGTTGGTCCCATAAAATCCAACGTTTTCGATTATATGTACACCAAAAGGTCGTGGGAAACCGAATAATACCACAGGGAAAGGTACCACTCCTCATTCCCTCATCCTTAATACGATCTGCGATCTACGATCCTTAATCCTCGTACTCTTCGCGCCAGGTAGGTCTTGTCTTCATTTCTAAGCACCAACCTTTGGGTGGATCTCTGGGTTTATTATTAAAGGTATGTATCATGTAATTGCATTTAAAAGTGGGTGCTCTTCCTCAACCTCTTTTTCACCAGTAGGATACCTTTTTCACCAGTAGGATACCTTTTTTACCAGTAGGTACTTAGAATGGAAAACGAAAAAGCCAAGACCGTAAACTTGTACTTTCACAAGTTTATAGTCTGAGCTTCTTCGTTTTCCATTATTTCACAACCGTAGGTACGTTCATTTCAGGTTTAAATTACACAAAATGTTTCCATTGGAGATGATTTTTAAGGATTTTTCTCACGGCAAGCATTTTTGCAAAAAAATAACAAAATGATATGGATTATTCTTTTAATTACAGGGTCGGAGAGAAAAAAAAACCTGACTGAAGAATTCGTCTATTACTAAGCACGCGAACTTTAAGGGAAGAAAATGCAGCGGAAAGAAAACAAGACTTAAGGGGCGTTGAGCGAGTCTTTGTGTGCAGCAGCACCTCCCAATTCCTTCAAATCTAATGCGAGGCGCAACAGGTCATTTGGTTTATTTGGTTTCGCTGGCGTTTCGTTGACGCTGCCATTTCCATTATCCCGAGGCCGCGAATACATTCGCTTTCTCCAGAACACCGTGATAAAAATAGTAAGAGACACGTTTACAAGCGCGCTGACGCTTTACAGTAAACGCAAAATAAAAAAAATATTAAATTTGACGGTTATAAATAACATAAGAGAGGAGAACGGGCGAATAATTGTTAGTCGTAGGGGAGGGGGATAGAATAGAAATATATAGAAATGAAAGGGAATAGAAATATAATTCAAGAGTAAAAAAGTGGAAGCAATAGAATGTTGAAGTTTGTGACACAGGAGAGTATGTAGGGCGATAGAGGTGGGAGAAAGAAAATAATTTGCATATGAGGTGGAAGGAAGGGGGGTAAAATGTATGTGGATTTGCCAAAATTGTGAATATAGTATTAATGTGTAGTTTTAGGGTATTTACTGCCGTGCTGGGCATGTATGAGTCGAAGTACGTGGTCTCTGAGTCTATCAGAAACCTGACTTTGTCCGTAGACCATATGCGATTGTTATTTCAATGATGTTTTACAACGAGAAAGATCGAATCATTTTGTTGCATAAATGCTAAATTCCAGTCCGTCACGGCCAAAGAACTAAACACTCGTGAAAACACGAACGAAGGATGACGCTTGATCCAATTAACTCCGGGATACGAGAGTATGCGTACCCGAACAAAATCAGGAAACTGAAATCCGACACTAATGGCATTTGGGGAATTCTCTATCCAGATTCATCAAAGAAGCTGGAGCTCTGCAGCCAGAGGAAAACCAATGTTTTCACCTTGTGATAACTTCATTATCATTCATTAAAAACCGCCATCCTGCATCCCCCTACCTGATTTAATTTGAAATGTATGCTACGTCTCATGCATTTAAAAATCACCCACCTTTAACTAACAGCTCTTAAATTATTATTAGGTAATCTACCGGTTAAGGTAGGTTTTTTGGATGGACACAACTATCAAATAAACAAAGATCTTAAATGCATTCGGGCATATTTATATTTAATTGTTCGTTGCATTTGAAATGCTACTCCTACTTTAATGCTTCTGGATGATATTCGTGTCATCATTGGCCGGAGGACATTTTACGTAATACAATAGACAATAATTAAAAATATATCGTCTACTTCAGAATTCAATGACAAATAGGGAAAAATAAGATATACGTTATTTCAAGAATGGTGCGAAAGAGACTAGGAAACAGCTGGGCTGTTACAAAACAATATTTGGATTAATATTTGCATAGGGTTGACGGATGAAGGCGAAAATTATACAGCGAGTGAACAAGCCTTTAACCAAGATATCACACATCTTAACTCAAACCTAACTGCGTGTCACAAGAACTTTACCCAATATCAGAACACTGGAACACCTATTCTCTGCGTTCTCTTCCTCACGAACGCCTCACCGGGGCATACAAAGGGATCGGAGCTGGAAATCATTTCCCATTGACACGTCAACCGACACCTACCCAAAGAAATGTCTTCCCCGTGGTCGTTTGTGGCGCCGCCGCGACGTTCTTCCGGTCTCCCCCGAACGCCCGCGCGATACCACGCACTACCCCATCCCCCCTCGGCCGCACTTCACCCCCCCCCCCCGGACACCACCGCCTCGTGTCGCCGCCAATACCCTTCCCATTCGGCTCATAGCAGCGTGTGCGAGTGGGGAGTCAACTGGGAAGGGAAGGGCGAGATAACAACCGACTTGCACATTCATGATGGCTATATTTCAAATGAAGTCCTCCCAATGAGTTAGAGATTTTTATTGGTCAATGACCTCGGAAGAAGAAGATTGGGAACGACAAAAATAATTACTTTGTGGATGCTCTTCTGATCCTTCCTTGCGGACTAGATAAACCTGCTGAGGATGTATAGGTTTTTCAGAATAAATAAATAAATATATATATATATATACAAATATATACATATTATTATTAGGTAATCTACCGGTTAAGGTAGGTTTTTGGCTGGACACAACTATCAAATAAACATTTTGTAATTCCAAAAAAACAAAACCCAATCCAGCAACCTAATCTACATCAGGTCCCTTTCCTTCTTCTCTGTGTACTTCTTTCTTTCATTCCATACAAAATCCCTATCCTATTCCTGACCTTTCCTCGCTTGCCCAACACTCTCCCCTCTATTACCTTCTTTAACATTCCACTACCGCTCAATACGCCTTTCATCCATTTTTCCTGCCTCCATAGGATTTCTCTCAACAAACCCCTCTCCTCACCCACCATCTCCAGTACTTCCTCATTTGTTTTCCTCTCGGTCCATTTCACCTTCTCCATTCTTCTTCACACCCACATTTCAAAAGCCTCCAACCTACGTCTATCCTCCTGCTTCAGTGACCACGTTCCCGCGCCGTACATAGCTACGCTCCATATCAGAGTTTTTACGAGTCTTGTCTTAACATCCCTACTCAACGTCCCCGTCATCAACTCCCTCCTCCTTGAGAAATCCTCCTTGCCTAGCGCAATTCTTCTCCTTACGTGCCTACCACTTTGACCGTATTGGTCCAAAACACTTCCGAGATATGTAAACTGTTGAGAGAACTGGAAAGAAATGGAGGATCATTTTATTTACGATATACTTAGATCAGTAGAAAACAACATCCAAATTGATGCAATATTTATGAATTCCAAGTAAAACTTCGATAAAGGCCTGCACAATTAATTGTTACACAAACTTAAATGCTATGGCATCAATGAGAAAATAAATTGGATTAGAGACTTCTTGTCAAATTCCAAACAAATAGTAGTAATCGATGGGTTTTGCTCAACGGATATAAATGTAACTCCGGGCGTCCCCCAGGAAAGTGTAATGGGACCGTTTCAATTGTCAATATACATTAATGACTTAAGCGCACACGTTAGTAGCGAACTCTAAATATTTGCTGACGACCCGATGGTTTACATAAAATAAAAAAAATATAATTAAAGACATAGAGACTGTTGCAATAGATGCAAGATGGGAACGTAGAATTTAGGAGTATCGACATTGAAAAACGATTACAAGTCTGGAAAAAATTAAACGTTGCGTTGACGTAAGGTATATTTGCAAGGGCATGTGTGTGATAAACGATAGTATATACATTTACATGCGTGTAAGTTACCCAGGTTTTTGCATGAATATGAATGAACGCCTTTGTGGGTGTACATTGGCATGAAGTGGCTGGTTTGGCATGCGGTTTTATTTTCTTTCACGGGTGGTGACCTTAAACTCCCCGCCACACCCCCTTGCAGCGGCTTACGAGGTACAAAATATATGTAGATGAACACAAGTAAAAAAATGAAATGGATAAGTTATTTATTAATTAGAAAACTGTTGATTTTTAGAAGAATTAGCAGATTAAAGAAGGTTGAAATATTGCTCGCCATAGCAGATTCTCAGTGAATATTACAGGCTATGGATTGGCTCGAGTGCGACCGACAGTATTTGAGAGGCAAATAAGCAGTAACCTACGCGAAACAATCGAGCTCAACAATGTTAGTGGTTAATGGGCAAATTTGCATTGAATGAAATGATGAAATTCATTTCCCCGTCCATTGGAAGCATAAAACTCCCATATTAATCAGGCAGGATGTGTCTCTGACTCTTTGGGTACCAACTCGCGGTTAAGCCAAAAACCGCTATTCTCCAAATTATGGCAAAGTGGTGTTGGGCAGCCACCCTTTTGGTTCGTGTTGGTCCAAGCGCGCACCAGGAATAAAAACTCTCCTACCTTACCCCATTTCAAGGTTCTAACTACCTCTGCAAGACTCGGAAATCGGTGAGTTTGAGGATTAGGAGTGAATAGGTTTTAAATATACGGCACCCATATTTTATTATATCTAAGATTTTGCCGTTTTAGGTTCGAAGAATAATATTTCTGAGAAATCATTTATTAAAAATTAAAGCATTTACTAGACAAGGAATTTGTATTCAAGTGAATCAGGAAATTCGGTTAAGGAGTTTTGTTAAGTATCCTCTCACTAATAGCACGACGACCGCGGGAAATATTTAATATCGAGACAACCAATAGTAGCAGAGCAGATCTCAGTTTCTCGAGCACTTTTCATCTCGTAGAAAACCGATTGAAATTCTTATTGCCTGAGCTACACTAAACGGGTACATATATGTATGCGTTCGTGCATATGTTACATCTCCCTATATTAGTATGTGCATACATGATATAAGTTAAAGTGATTTACTCGAATAATGCATAATGGATAAGCTACACTGTACGTAAACAGTCGATTACAGCGTTTGCTTCAATTTTTCTCATGCTTTTATTAGTCTGTGGAGAGAAAGAAGTTAGTTCAAATATACTTCCCTTAAATTACCAAGGCGACTAACCCTACAAAATTGATGGCGACCTCATTTACTGATTCAATTTCAGAATAAATGTCTAATGCGAAGTAAACTTTTACTACGGATGTTGAACGTACCGTAATATTTCATATTGCGACATAAATACGTAGGCGTCTAATTAGCGTCCTAACACTCCGGAGCGTATCTGTTTACTCGCCATTAATGAGGATATCATCATTTAATTGGCTTCATTGTGATTACATCACAATTTTATTTTCTTGCCATAGCCTCTTCGCAGCTTTACGCCAGTAAATTTAATTATATGTACTAGGTTAAAAAATGTTATAAAGTAGTCGGAAAACCCTTATGTTGAACTCTTTTAATAGTTAAATAAGGACAAGTGATTAAAAGGAAATCGAGGTCGAATTTTTTAAAACTTTTACCTCATGAGTAATAATTTTTCCTTGGCGATTAAAAATACTCAAGATGGTTCTTCGACCGATTGAAGCGGGGATCAAACATCGAGCCAAACATCAGGGCGGTGCATATAAAGTATCTTGGGAGCAGTGTTACCGCTGGCATGAAATGTGGGGATAATTAAAAATACGTGTACATTACCTAAACATGCTAGGATATTGGGTTCTTGCCGTAATAAATCTTGAAAGAAAGACTTTACAGTTGAGCAGGATTACCTTTTAGCTTTCGGAGGAAGCGACACAGAAAATAATAACTGGGAAATAATGTAATTGGATAAAACTGAGATCCAAGAATTATTTTCAGTTAATCCAGAGGCACTGAGTCCTTCCCGTGCGCCACGGCGATCAAGTTTCCAGCGAAGCGAAATTATTCACATCCCTTTTATGCGCTGCTGAGCGAGAATCCTCACGGGAGTTACTCGCAAATGCATTGAAATTTTTTTATTCCTAGTCCAAAAAATTCAACGATTTTCTCCTTCGGACTTATAATCGTAAAAAACACAATATTGCTAATGCACGTATCCATACAATATTTCCGAGGAGTTTTTCCTTATATCCACCTTGATCTGGAAATAATGTTACATTATGTACGAGTAAGTATGGGTGTTTAGACACAGTACACTACTCATCGGATAAGGTAATGAGAAATCATTCAGATAATCGTAGATACTTTATGTCACAGATGATTTCTTCGGACGAAAAGAAAACCATGAAAACTTTTCTCGAAGCTTGTCGAAGGGAAGACAATGATTGATCGGTAATGAGGAACAAAAGAACCTTCCGAAAAAAAAAACTCAGAACTAACTGAAAAGTTTTTAATGGATTGATTTGAAAAATATCTATGGTAATTTAATTGAAGGTAAATTTAAGGTAATAAAATTTAAGGTAAATTCTAATTTAATTTAATAATAAGGTTATTATTCTAATTTATTCTAATAAGGTTATATGTAACGTTATTTAAGCTTATTATCTTATCCTACTTTCCTAAAAAAATCCTATTTTTCCATAGAATAAACGTATTAAGGTAACTAACTAAGGTAAGATAGAAAGGTAAAGAACTTTCATGAAGTCATCATGATAGCCTTGTTACAGATAAGTTACAAATAAATTATTAGTCTACAAAATTTTTTCATCAGAACCTCTCAATGAAAATCAGCAAGAAACAACGCATATTACACCTGCAGCTAGCGGAACATATTGCTTACGAGTATATCTGACAGCTTAGGTGGCATATACCTTTTTGTTTCACAGTTTGTTACGATGAACCCTTTCACCATAAGATGGTGGCGCAAAACTCTTCACTACTTTTCAATCGGGAGATTACGCAACACTGCTTTCATACCGTTGGCATTTGAATCACGCTTGGCTCTCGTGACACCCGCTTAGACGTGAGCCACATAAGCCAATGAAAATGCTCAGATCATGCCAGATTGAACCATCTAGTAAACTAAAGAATTCAGAAATCCGATTTAGAATATTGATGAGGGGTACAGAAGATGGTATGATAGAACCACTGGATCTCTACCTTGAAGAGAGCAATTTCAATCGCCTTGTTATTGTTTGACGCCCAAAAAATTGTCATAAATTTCTGCATCATTTACAATCTGAGATTTTCATTATTTTTGGCAGTAGTCAGTCAGTAAAGGTAAGTTTTTGGAGGGCTTAAGTGCTGAGAACTGCTAAACTCGCAAGCTCCCATCGACACTAAATCCCCTACATTACAATATACCAATTTTCGGCTACGGATACATTCTACTGCCCTTCACACCGTCCACCATGCCAAAATTTATCCTCCTCCTGCCCCTTTTACCAAATTTTTTCCCTCTATCACACCATTTAACATCTTTTAAATTGATATTTCTTCACATTGACATTTGAAAAGCCTTTAACCAAGGGTTATCCTCTTGTCACAACAGTTGAACTCCGGAGCCACACACAACTAAGCTTCATAACATAATTTTCACAAATCTTTTCTCTTCATCTTTCTTTAGTTGCCATCAAAATTTTATTTTTTAATTTATTTATTAAAGCACATAACATTTGGCTATCGTCTGGTGGCAATGGTTTCAATAAAAGATCTGTAGGAACTGCTGCAACACCAAAATGAAAGCATATGGTTTTAGATCAAAATAAAATAATAATAACTTGCTTATCATCAAATTCGTCCTGAAGCATCATTTTAAATGCCTTCTTACTTTTCGGGAAAAGGTTTTAAGATTTTTTCATGAGGGCCATTAAATTATCTGCGCAATTTTTTCTTGATGTCCTTAATCCTTTGTCTATTCTCATCTAAATTATTTCCTAAATAATGTTCAACGTGCTCGAGTACTAAGTTAAATTAACGTAGAAATTGACTTTCTTACTTCAAGACCATAATTTCCTTCGTTTTTGTATGATTTATTGCAGCCTTTTGCGACCATAATATTAATATCACGCATGGAAAGTAACTACCTTGCCTGTGAACATTCACTCTGCTGGAAATTTAAATATTTGATCATTTTCCATTTGTCACAACCTGGATATTTTGTGCGAAATTTGTTTAAATTCCGGAATATCTCTGAAGCAGTACAACAAGTGTTACGTATTACGATACTCGGGACTAGGATTTTCCTTTCATAATGCACTCAATTCATTACCTTAATTTATCTTGATAGACAAAATGTTCACGTGGCTAGAAATTATTAGCTTAAATCCCGAAAATTTCCGACATCACCTGCAATGCTTTGACTGTCACACTTATTACGCATGAATAAACTCTCGTTTCCACGACGTAACTAATCACGATTTTGGATGAAGAAACCTTTAGGAAAACGCAGACGGTATAAAAATTGAACTTTTTTTCATTAATTCGCATAGCACGTATTAAGGAAAAGAACACGAGCAATAAATGTGCTTGAAAAATATTTGAGCACCGTAGTCTTACGAAGCGTTTTTCTGAATGACAATACATCTGAATAATTAATGCATCCAAATCAAATACCACAGAAAAGATATCATTTTGTCGATCGACAACCTCCCTAATGATGGAGGATCACTAAGTCTTTTAAATTTGGAATCAAATCTTACGCACCTTGATGGAAAAAATTAAAATAGAATTAAAAACGGCACACGAGCGCGCGCAAGGGTCGACTAGGCAGGTGTATTAACTTTCACCTCATTTAGAATACACCATAGGCAAATCCACCAGAAAGGGGACAGTTAAAGGAAGACCTCGGGTGTTCGGAGCAAATCTGGAAACCTCCCCGTGAAATGGGGAGGGCTGGAGACTTTTGGGCAGTCACGCGCTGAAAATATGGGCGTTTCTGATACCGTTCGACCGTTGACACCGGTCTCTACGCAAAAGTTAAACCTTTCCTTCTCGTGATTTCCGCACCAGTTTGAGCATGCCAAATAAATTCTCAGTCGCCAAGTGTAGCTTGGCATTAACTTCGTTCGGAATTGCACGCGCGCATGGTGCACGAGGGGATTACTATTCACCTTTGACTCCTTAACTTGTGAAGGAGACCGAATTAAATCTAGTTGAGCTCGTAGGTGGGCGCTTGTATAACGTAGCATTGCAGCGACCTTCCTGGGGGGCTCACACTGGTTACCGTCAAAAGGAAATTTCAATTGGAAAGGCCATTTCCTATTGGTAGAAATGATAAAAGAGAGCGTGGGGTACATCTGAAAACCTTCGCGAGACCGTTACGGAAATTCAATATACATACAGGGTCGCACCTAAAACTGGTAGGACTGATTTTTTTACAAGAATTTTATTGACGATATACTTACGTTGACTTAATAATCTTCAAATTATGCTCCTTGAACTGCTACACACTTAGTATAACGTTGCTCCCATTCCCCGTACGCCCGCTGGAAATTTTCTTTGGGGATGCCGTTGATGACCCTCGTCGAAGCCTCTTGAACGGCCTTTATCGAGTAAAAACGTCGTCCCTTGAGCTGTTTATTCATCAGGGGGAAGAAGATGAACTATATTCATTATATAAGAAGAACCGGTGGTGCCAGATCGGGAGAATAGGGCGGGTGCGGCAACGTGGCAACGGCGTATTTGGCCAGAAGCTGTCTGACGACGAGCGCGCCATGGCACGAATTTTCGGCACCATCTTGGCGCACACCTAGCGCATGGCCAAATCCTATGAAATAATGCGTTGGATGCAGACAGACCCAACTAGTCTGCAATTTCTTCACTGGTTAAGCGTCGGTCTGTGTTCAGCAGTGTCCTCACTCTGTCCACATTCGTGTCGGTTCTTGCCGTCGACGGCTGTCCGGAGCGATGGTCGAATTCAACGAGCTCCCTACCCTGAGCCGGCCCCGGTGGCGGCGGGGTAACGTCCTCGTCTACCAACTGAGAGGTCACGGGTTCGATTCCCGTCTGGGTGGATTTTTCTCCATCCAGGGCTTGGCTGTATGTAATTGTCTTCAATGTAATGTATGTAATGTAAGGGTTAGGTGGAAGAAGGGACTATTTAGTCTCAACCTCGCCCTATTAAGTCGATAATAAATAAATAAATAAAATACCCTCTTTAAACAACTTGTGCCACTTTGGAACGGCTTAAGGCAGTGTCCCCATAAGCCTGCTTGATCATATCGAGGGTCTGAGTTGCCGTCTTCCCGAGTTTCGCACAAAACTTTACGGAATAACGTTGCTCCAAATTCAGATTAATTTTGTTTTTCGACGCGGACAAAAACCTTGCTTCACTAAAAACGGTGTCCTCACTCAACGACAGCCCGCAGGCGACTGAGGTTGGTGTCGGTCTGTTGCTAAGAGCCCCTTCCACCTTACCCTGCCAGGCAGACCCCCTCCACCGCTCCGTTCACGCCAGAGAAAATCAGTTTTACCACTTTTGGGTGCCTCCCTGTATATATTGAATTCCCTCGGTGTATACACAAAATTAGCAATCCTCCCCCCTCCTCCATCCCCATCACCTTCCTTCATATTATCTCCACCCTTCTAAAAATGACCCTCCTAACTCTTCCCCTCGCAACCTTTCTCCACCTTCCATCCCTTCCATCCATCGTTTCTTGCCCCGTATTTTCCTCAGTTCTGTCCTTCTCTTCCTTGAGAAAGGTGGCTTGGACCACCGAAAATTCGAAACGGAGTAAGTTTCTCTTTTTTATGTGTTTCAGGGTTTTTGTCTTTGTCCACAGTGCTAACTTCCTTTTTATTATTATTCACGTCCGTGATACTTTCACGAAAGTGTTAATATGAAGTTAGCACTAGCAAACAAAGGCATTTATATATGTATTAGCGAGCTTTGGACTATGGAGATATACTTTAGTACTCGGGTGTTTCAGCCGTCTACGCTCACTGATAGTGCTCTGGCAATATCGCGTCCTATTAAATCCTTTGTATCGCTTATCGGATGATTTGGTTATTGCTGTTCTTAATGCACACGACCGCCCAAAGGAGCTGCATAGTTCAAGTGTGGGAGCAACCAAACGATTGCTTCATTTGAATACTCATCTAGTGCTATTCATGTCCCAATGGGGTGATTAAAAATTGTCTTTTTGCCATCCAGGGCCGAGCATCAATGGAACTTAGTGTATTGCTTTCCTTGGTGAGTCTTGGCTTTGACGGCCTGCCTGGGCTATATTCAATTCCGACATGATCAACGACGACATGGAGCTAGGATAGCTTAAAACGCAAAGTATTTCCATATGCAATTTGTTTCATCACAATAATATGGGGATATCAAGCTCAAAGGGATACGTTGGCCACATGGAAAAATATTTACGAAGTCGAGGACTCAAATCGGAGGCTACCGACCGCATCATTTAATTTTTTTCCCTTGTATTTTAATCATGAGACCCGGACTGGTAGAGTTTCAATTTATGACGCATCGATTCCAACGAATGATCCCGCAAGATATTCACTCCAGAGAGAAAATGAAATTTAACATCATGATTGTTTATTAAAGGATATGACTGTATATATGCTACGGAAATAATGCGTGCATATTAATTGAACACATACACACGAAAATAAAAGTTAGGGGAATGAACTAGCAGGAGGAGACATTAAAATATTTGAGTACTGTCTTGAAGGAAATTAGACGTTATAGTCGGGATATTCAATTCCGCCAAAATCAGCAGTGAAAAGGAGCTAGGGTAGGGTAAAACGCAAGAGTGATTCCCCATTACATTGATGTCAACACAATAATATAGGGATATCAAACTCAAAGGTATATGTTTGCCACGCATGAAAATTTTCATAAAGCCAAGGACTCAAATAGGAAGTTACTAACCTCATCGATCCAGTTTTTCATTGTACGTCACGTATGTTAATCAAGAGACCCGGATTAATAGAGTTTCAATGTATGACGCATCGATCCCGAAGAAGGATAACCCACGTGAAGTTTTCCCCAGTAAGGGAATGGAATTTCAAACAGAATACTGTAAACAAAAGGAAATTACTGCAGGTATGCTACAGAAATTACGCATGCATATTTATTAAACACACATACTCGAACATAAATGATAGAGATGATAGAGGAGAGATTTATTTAGAACAGTCCAAAACCTACCTTAAATGGGTAGATTACCGATGACTATGATACCAACCCACAAACGCCCTCACCTAAGTAGGTAGGGTAATACGGGAAAAAATGTCGTCAAAACGGAATACAAAAAATGGAGAAAGACCTTTCCTATCCCGACACTATTTTTGGGATATACTAATCCTTAGTAAATTACTAACAGTTTACCTCAAAATTTGCAAAAAAAATATTCTTCTGACAAATGAATGATACTTTATTGGCTGCATTTGGAAAATTAATAATGTAAGCAAAATAAATATTGATTAAAGCCTCCCTTACGACAAGCTATTTAAAGAGCTAGGGGCTTGATGACGAATTATTCCATCGGTCTGTCAAAGTTAACGATCGCAATAAACACGAATTAGCGGTCAAAGAGAAAACATTGAAGTTACTTTAAATTTCTCAATCGATAGCGTAATGGATTCGGGCAACGAGATTATTTAAAGAGCACCAAATCCATATTTGTATGGCAACGAGTCTCGGAGACGCCATTAAGTTTTTCTTTAAAATCACTTAGGAACCTTTCAAATTCACTGACAAATCAAGCAAAGAATCTTACACTCGTTCCAATTTGCTTATTGACAGCTCAACCGCTTACACTACGGCCTACATTGCGAATGCTTAGATTATAAATAAAAAATACCACTGAAAATTTTCATATAGGTAGAATAAAGACTCTAAACACGTGCGAATTTATACTAATCATTAAGTTAGAAATCACTATGACTCTTTAAGAGGTCAGTTTCATATTGAACAAGGTTCTTTTTGAGGTTCTCAATATTTTCCAAATTTTATTGATATTTCACAGCATTTTATTGATATTTCACAACACAGACCACAATAATGGAGCCCTAAGATGACCTCGAGTTTTAATCCCGGTAATGAAGAAGGCGACCTCATCGAGTGGTGTGGGCAACGTGCGTCAATTGTGAAATTGGATTAGGGCTGGCGAGCGTTGATTGGGAGTTCCCCGGCCTTTCGCACCAGCGAGACTTAATGATGGGTTAAGTGGCCCTAAATCCATTTTCTGTTGTCTATGGCGCCTTATTCAATCTGTTCAGCTAGACTAAGAGGAGGAAAGTGATCCGTTACCGTATCATGGCTTGCCAAAGCTACTGAAAGCACACCACAACACTATCGCATAAGTTAAAGCCGGAACACTAAGCCAGGTAATGGACCACAAAATGGAAATATTTAACATAAATAATTTTATTTTTCAAAATTCCGCTCTCACATACTTTTTCCTCTCGAGGCGATGCATCTTCCGTCCGCGTGCTAATTTTCTCTTCATAGGACGAACTATTGATAAGCCGTCATGTTTTTCAGCCGAAACACATTAGTCTAAGAAACTGCACCTGATTTTTTCTCATTCTATTCTTCCTCTGCTTTTCAGCCTCCTTTAACGACATTTTTATTTTCTCGTTTTAAATACTCTATTATTCACTTTTTCAGCATTACCCAAATGATCGTACTCGATATTGCCTCTGAGGTGCATTCGCACACTAACTGGGTGAAACAGGATGCTCTAAAATGCCTCAATACTAAATGACATATGAACTGGATGTTTTTTTATTATCACATACTGCAGTGCATTCAAACAGAGCAAAGCGTAATGAGGCTTAAATATTCAATTAGTATTGCCACCAGAGGTTCCTATTCATAATTTATGATTTAGATGCACTGTAAAGGTTATGACAATTCTATTATTTCAACTCCCACCAATTATTTTTCGCTATCCTTGCCTAATGTTTTCGCATACTGCAAAAAAATATTCTCGTCGACGTTCAACGTCTCATATGTGAGGTCGTTGCGTTTTGAAATAAGATGATCACAAATAGATTCTAGCAAATACACAAACCCGGAAACCATGCCGAAGATGACATTTCATCCGTATTTCACGGATCTCTCACAATTCACTCGTACTGTTAGAAATTCTCATCGAGGATTAAGGGTTAGAGATTCTCATCGAGGTCTCAAATTCATTCCAAAATGCACTTCCCTTCAATATTAATATTTACCAATTAATTGGAAATGGGAAAGAACCCGGTGCCTACATCTCGGAAATTTTAGTTTCTGATTAGGAGTTAAATTCCATTCAAAATGAACGTCCTCCATCATTGATTCCGGACGTTATTTATGGAAATTCTTGACGGAGTCACGTGACGGCGGAGCCCTAAAACACTCACGATGATTGACGACGTTTATCGATAGGAGAACGGTTTAGTGGTTTTTAACAGAATGGTAGACACCTCTATCGTTATGGAAACTATCGCTGGTGCTTCACCAATATCCTATTTGATATTAACACGCACGATAAATGAACGGGTAACCAATTTTAGTTTCTTTCAAAGAAAGAAAGCCGCTCGACAGTTGAGTGGGGGGACAGATGAGTGCGTGTCATATTTTCGTCGCCTTTTCCTGCGGTGATATCTGATGTTTCATGACCGCTGACGTTACTCTTTCAGTGATATTCCCTCGTTCGAAATAGTGACCCATACTGGTCACGAAATGTCAGGTAGGGAGCCAAAAAGAGGCGAAGAATCCAAGAAACTCTCATTTATTTCAGCAGGACGACCGAAAGTTTTATAGAAAGAATTCCCGACAGTTTCCCAAAGTTTTATCTTTTTTTAGTTAGAACTAATGTTTGAAAGGTCACAACTGCACTTAACGTAAATAGGTTTTGTGCAATTCGATCTCATATTTTGTCTCGGGGAAAATTTGTCATTATTTGCAAAGGGTGTGATATCGTAAATTCTGCACCGAATTTATTTCAACCCGATCCATCCAACCAAGACTTCGTTCTTTCATAAATACGTAATAATTCGACACAATTCTTCTCAAATCATTACACGGGAAAAATGACAGAGAGGCGTTCACCATTGATCTCTTCCCAGACCACTGACGCGTTACGTATTTACTCATAAGAATTACCTCTTACTACGCGGAAAACTCGTAGTATTAGTTTTTTGGCCAGGTGACCTACAGCTGAGGCTCATTTGTCCCATTAGGGATGGACCGGAAAGGAGGAATGATGGAGAGAAACCCTCTGTCGTCACTAGCCCTTTTATAGCGAAAGGCGCCAAGGAGTCTGCAGTTTAACGGAAGGTTTACTCACTCGAGGTGCTCTCCACAAGCACCTCAAGTAGGGACCGGGATCCCACTAAAAATAATTTCCGTCTCCAGGATTCGAACTCGAGCCCTCTCGGTGCCGGGCCAGTACATAAGCCACCGCACCATGCCGATCCCCAGGGTAACTCTTGCACTAGCGCTGACATCTGGTGGTGATTCCGAGAACCTTTCAAGCTACCCTCGTATTATTTGGTAGGTAAAATTATATTCCTTGCGATTATATTCTTAAACAGTAAATGGTGATACCTGTAGGCCACCTCCAACTTCCATGTAGGCCTGGGCTATGAGATATTTTCCAATTTTTAGAATTCTCCACCCGTCAGTTTTTACTGACGCATGTTTTGCAACGAAAGATTTTCGAAGCAAATTTTTTATACAAAGTTCGGTTTTTTCGATTACAGTAATAAGGAAAGCATTATTGCATTTAGGTGTTAATGAAAATTATATAATAATAAATAAAAATAACAACGGACACTATAGACATGGACGCAAAATACCATGTTTTACTGTATTTTGATAATGTTTTACAAAGCCATAATATTTAGGAAATAATTGAAAATCGAACACAAAGGCAATTTATACACTGCTGTCAATGTTTGTAGCTACATAACCATTTGATATGATAGAAGTTTAGAAATGCAGCGTTGTCCTATCAAAAGATCAAGTGGATTAAATGAGCATCAAACTAGAATCATGCTGAGCGAATGTAAAGTTATCATTCACCGATCTATTTTTTTAACAAAGCAAGACTGAAATACAATTGCTATCAAAACAATATCACAATGGTCTGAAGCGTATCAATCACATGAACGCATTATGATTCAAGTTTATGTTCTTTAAGATGATTTTTTACGTATGCCTTTAAATTAATTTGGGGCTAAAATTTTCTCAAAATCTCTCGAGAAAATAACGCGTATTCCTTATGAGATTCACAATTAAAATTTTTTGGTTAGTTCACAACGGGTGTAAAAATTTCCTTAACCGGCTACGCTATCGCAGTAAAATTTAATGACACCATTACAGGGCCCGGAGACACATAAAACAAGAAGTCTTCGCGCAAGCCGAATGTGCTAAACTCATAGTTAATGGCTTTCTTTATTGGCAATTAGCCACATCGAAATATCTCTTGACAGAGTAATTATACAATTTTCTATTCTAATTAAGAAAGACTTTACCATCTTGCAGCCTAGATTATTGCCAAAGTTCTACAGATGTTGAAAAATGCACTATTTTGCCTAAAAATAAACATATTTATGCTGAAATGCTTTTTTTTGCAGATTTAATTTACGCACCATAGGATAAAGGTAAGAAGGGAGTTGACAGAGCTAAATGGCGGGCTGTTGAAAAAATTAACAGACTCATTACTCGATGCAGATTACGGTGGAGTCATTAACGTGAAGATAGTTTTTTGAGTATGGAAAAAGATTCAAACAAATACGTAACATGAAATACGCAACATGCCTGAAAAATTTAGCGACACAACAGACTGCAGCAAACATTGTTAACAATATCGGTATTTTGCGATGCTCACTAGTATTTAATACAAAATTGATCTCAAGTTAATTGACTGTGGACATCCTTGGAATACCTAAAAGGATTTATAATCCAATCTCAAATTAATTACATAACTCAAATTATTTACAAGACAAGCACAAAGAATTGTCATACTATCATTATTGACTAAATCATAATCCAACAAGCAGCCAACATTAAATCAAACCACCAGCATTGAATCAAACCACTAAAACAGTTGTTCGAAAGCATTGTGATATTCCATTATTCCGCATTATGGCAAATATTTGCAAAACCACATTCAAGCACAAATAAATCAATTTCGATCCAAGTGACGATGCCTTAATATCATCAGAAAAACATTAGCATAACCATTCTAATGACGATGCAATGAAAACGAGGTCATGAACAAAGAACGTTAAACATGAATAAAAAATTCCAAAGTTGGCAGAACGTAGTCATGTATCCGGGCCTAAACTGAGCGCCGCACGGGAAACCATTAAGGTGCGCTTCAACGTCCATCGCTTGGGACGACCGGTGGACCGCTGGGTGTCACCCCATGAGGGTCGGCCCGGCGTCATGTTTCCATTCACCCTCGCCGCGTCCACACTCTCGACTGTCGCGCTGCCCTGATCATCCGACCTTCGTAAATTGTGCCTACGGGTTCAGTTTCCGTGCGCGCCTCCAGCAATTACGGCTGCACAATTACGGCTGCCGTGCTCTTTCCGTGGGATCGATGGCGGTGGGGGAGGGTGGGTGGGAGTTGCCGGGGGGCAAAGGAGCCGAGAAGACCGGGGGAGACGGAAGGAAGCCCGCGTTGTGAGAGGACAGAAAGAGATCAGGAGGCCAAAATGAAATTGATGTTCAGCGCGCACCCAGTGGGGCGACCGCGTTTGGGATCGAGGGCGGAGTGCAGAACGCGTTCGGCCACCCTCCTCGTATCCCCTCCGTCGCCTTCCCCCCCCACACCCGGGGGCATGGCGGAAATCTTACTCGGTTCCATCAAATTTACCCTTCCCATACCTTTCCATACCCTTCTCACATTTCTCCGTTTTTCCTCTCTCCCCTGCTCCGCTCCGGGCCAGCCGCCCCCGGGAGCGGAGGGTGCGTACGGCTGCATCCCTCTGGACCATCGGGCGATTCAACCCTCCACACACCCCCCCCCCACCAGCCACGGGGCACCCCGAAGAATTCTATCTCTCCGCTTTGGTTATATTTATTCCCAGTAAAATGAATTGATTACGTACCTCCTATGGCATCTTTTATTCTATTATTACGAGTTTGGAATAAATCAATAAACATTCAACCGGGAGGTTTTTTGCAATGGGTAAAATTATTTGGTATTATGCGTTACAATATTTCTCTCTTCCGATTATTTACATTCATTTTACGATTTCTGTTGACTGATTTAGTGGTTGCGGTCCTTTGAGTAAATATAAAGTAATAGTGAGGAGGCAACAGCGCAGGTGGGGTCTTCGTGGCCGTGTTCCAAGCATTGGGGTCAATGGCTGCACTTTTCACGCCACAGACGCAGTAAACTCAAGTTTGCGACAAAATCCGGGCTAATTTTTTTTGGAAATGATCAGGGGCTCGTTTCTTACAGTTACAAGTCAATCGAGTAATCATTGCGGTTCGTTCACGAGGACTCTTCGAATGAAACTCACCATAACGGGCGTAGATGACCCTCAATGGAACTGAAATTGGCCCTCAATCAAACATTTTATTTCTGAATGTATTGCATAACTTCAATAAACTTCACCATATTCCGTAGAATGAAACATTTTTGAAGTCTTGGACGGCGTGCGTCACGAAAGTAAAAATGTTATAGAAGAATTCACAAAGTGTGCTCTTATTTTGTTTAATTTCTAATTTTCTGTTGAAAACATATTTCAACACTTTGCAGAACCAACACTTCACAGAATACACATTTTCATGGATGACTTTCGCAATTATCAGTGGGCGTGAATAATATCTTAAGTCCCCTGTACCAGAAGGAATATATGTACGTATATTCATTAGAGACATGATTTCTGGAGGAGGAGGCTAGAGAGAGTCAAGACATCCGACGACGGGAGAAGCAGAATTCAAACTAATTAGAACGTAAACAAACACCAATTCGTATTTACCTCTAGTCTCATACAAAAATAATGAAAAATTCGGCATAAATAAACTTTCAAAAATAAAAGTAAAATAATTAAATAATGTATTACTTTGAACAGCTGAAAACCAAGAAAAAAAATATAATTTGGCAACGCGAATGCTTTTCCTGTCAATACTTCCAACAAGCGTCGAACAGTAAATAAACATGTAAAAAATCAACCTAGTTATAAAACAAAAGAATAATTATTTACTAAAAACAAATAAAATGACCACATCTACGATCAAAAATAATCTCAATAAAATACAATATAAAGACCTCAACAGAATATGGACCAAAGAACCCACGAAAATTTACAATAATTGGAACAGTAATCGTTAATACTATTGGACCCATTATTTAGCTTCTCATCCGATGGACTACGTTAGAACTGAACGGAAACCAAGTAGGGACCCCAACAAAATTTTGAGTGGATCGACTTTAAAGAGGGCTGTGAGGATACACATGATCTAGAGTAGGTTTTTTTCTATAAATAAGTATATGCACATACACGAGAGTGATTCAGAGTACCTTATGCAACTGCGGTGAATACTCCGAGAGGAGGAATTTAAAGACTAGCGGCGTCGCTCGTGGAACAGATAAGTGGAGGCGAGGAGGTAAAATTAATTTCTTTGGAAAGTGAATAAAACTGACTTGAGGCTATAACGCCCACAACCAAAAGGGAAGACCTAAAAAAAATCGAGAGACCCATTCAGGGGAGTTGAATTTGATGGGTCGTAATGAGCAGAAGTTCAGTAATGTGGAGAGAAATGAGAGCGGGAGATCCGGGGCGGGGAAGGGGTGGCACGAAACAAAGAGGAGGGGGAGTTAGGCGAGATTACACACCCCCGAGCGTTGAGTAGTGAAGCGCCAGGCTGTCTCGCCCGCGCCGAAGCCATTGTTTCGGGACCAAAACAAGGGATCCCGGCGAGGAGACCTCCGCCATAAAAAATACCCCTCCGAGTCTGGTCAAGCGAGCAAATTTCGGTGTTTTAATTGTCATCACTCCCCATCTATTGTTTCCCGGGGCCTTATTTTGATCGTTTGGAATCTCGATTTTCCGTACTGGATATTCTCCAGTTACTTCATGCCAGATTGGCGTTTAACCCATGATTAAGGGCAATTTATAAGTCATTCATTTTTAAATAGTCTCCCAGCTCCTTTAGTTCGTAACGTTCAACTGTCACAGGAAATCGTTTCAAGCTCGGCCGGGTAAAATTTTTTCTCATCTGGAAACGATACAGGAATTAGCAGTATTACTCTTTCTTATAATTTCTCACGAAAATTAAAAAAAATAGTGCGGGAATTTTCACTCCGTCGGATGAAACGAATGGGACTAACTATCCGCCTTCGACGAAAATTGTGGATGTTATACAAATCTTTGAATCTAACATACCTAAGTGTGCGAAAAACATGACTGACTCTATTTTTGCGAAAGATTTTTTTACTTAATTTAATCCAAATTCCAAAAGTTCCACTCTCACTAAAACTCATTACAAACAGTTAACGGGCTGCAATCACTGTATGCATAACCACAAGTGATAGACTGAAAATGACGCGCACTAATTATTTGCTGAGGAATACCTCCGCCCATCTTTTCACACCTTAAAATTTACGCAGTTTGTGTCATTCAACTGGCACAATTTACACTCCACATGTTTATTCCCTCTTCAAATAATCACACTAATCAATCCTCACTCTACGTGCCTTGTGTGCTTTCCCAGGAAGATACGGGGTTCAGAAAATATTTGGGGACTCGGTCGAGCGGCATCAACCGTATCCGAACGCGGGACTCTCCTTTCAGAAACCGAACTCATTGGTCCAATGTGCCTCTCCCAACTTCCCACAAATATCCGACGGAATCTTTTCACGATAAAGTAAGGGAAAGTTGTGAGACCTTGCATCGATCGAGTTTCATTTAGCAACATTATTCTTTTGGCTCACGCAGAAAAATCAATGCTGACGTTCGGAATACGGAGAAGAAAAGAAGAGGCAACCGTGCAAGACTTGCTTCACTCCTTCTTCATTTCTTTTCCACAGTGAGCGTCATAACGGAAGGGGAGCACTGCTCTTGAAAAAAAACGTACTCCTAAATTTATCAACAGCTCTCTTTAACATCAGCCCGAACTGTGAAATCAGGCGACTTCGGCCATCCTCAAGGTCACCCGCTTTCCATAGATGAAAGTAGTCATATTTACTACGAAAACGGACAACTTTAAAGGTTTGACCTTTAAGAAAACGGATTCTATTTACCCTTTTGCCTTTACCATTAGCCGGGAATCCGGAGATGGACAACATCAACGTGATTTTTAGTTTCTCGAATTTGGGGAAGATCGAAGAAATAAAACCACCCTTTTAGAAAAACCCTAAAGAGGTGAAATTATTAAAATAATTTCAATTCCCCCAATTTTTTTCACTTGCGCGTCTTTTGCGGTCCTTTTGCGGTCCACTTGAGTCAAGGGAGGGGAGGAGAGGAGGGGTAACAGCCACATTTTTTATTAAAGCTCAACTTAGCTTAACATGGATGAATTTTTTACAGCTCAATTTGTCCGCGGGCTTCTTGGAGCTTCCAGAGCTACATTCCACTGGGGCGGAGGGCAATGGCTATATCACTTTTCATGCATTGGGGGCGGTGGGACGGGATCGACATGCTCACGGTGGTTGCTGGAGGTGTAGTAGCACCGGCCCCTTCTCGCGCAGGAGGGCCGATGGGATTCAAATTCCGCCGATTTTTCAGTGATATCCCCGATCCCTGGCTGGGCGACGTGCAAAGAGCACCTTAAAGTGCGATACTCCCATCGAGTCGGTCGGACGACTAGTGGGAAGAGCCGCCGGCATCCTTACGGCGCTTCCTTACCAGAACGTCGACAGCCATAAATGTATAACTAGCAATAGCATTTAAATACACTTTCGAAGCAATTCAATCTGCAATATTTTACAAAAATATAGATTTTAGTTACTTTTACAATATTTGGTCCCGTATATTTGAATTAAATTGTGGAATAGCTTTAACGAAATAACTTCAATTGTGTAAACCACAAGACCACCTCTCTATTTCTAGGTGACCAATCGTGGCTGAGAAAGTAATGACCAATAGAGAGCAGATGACAGAGGATAAAGCAGTTCAAAAAATCTTGACATATTGGTTTGCGCTTCCAATGACGCAGTTTTTTGTCACAGATGAATCATTCAATTCAGTATTTATCCGTTTAATTCTTAAGTATAAATCTGACAAACATTAAACTCCCAATTTGTGTAGTTATTTTCTGTGATATGTGGAGTGTGCAAGGAGTATACGTCACTTGCAGAGGAGAAATTCTTCGAAGTAAATGTTTGCCGCTAATTTGTTGAGGTTCTTGAAATTTGACACATGTACATGTTGCAGGAAAAATGTTGATTTTTCTCCATCTTTTAAAATATTACGTATTAAATTTCGCTCCTTAGTTAGTTCTCTTAGAAAATATCTCTGGGTGCTTCCCAAAAACATTTAATTCCCTACTAAAATAACAAATATGATTTCTCATATTCCAGCGTCGGGCAAAATTTCGAACATCCAGGATAATACGAAAAGAAAGGAACGCTTAACTTTAGGGTTTATCTCGTAAGGGCACTGGTGAATGCGATCGGCAGCAAGGTAATCAAGTTAAATATATAATCGTAATTTAAATTATTTGGTACAATATTTTTTATTTTGACTTTGCACACGAATTATTCATCTGATTCATCGAAATAGATGGAAAATATCCATTGTCAGAACAAACATTGTATCCACTGGAGGGGCTTCCTATTCTGATGAAGCCCTAATAACAGTTTCATTTCCCCAGCTCGAAAACATCATTTGAATTTTCAATGCTTTCTTATTATATGTTATGCTAGTTTGACACAATTAGTGTGTTGGAGTTTTTCTAACAAGAAATATCCTTTTAATTCGTTTTTACTCTCTTTATATTCTATTTCTTGAATGTTCACTACTTTTTATGGCATAATTATTCCGGTATGCCTTGATTTAACAGATTATTCGAGACTACACATGCCTTTGGTCGATATTAACCATAGCAGAAAAATGATTTCATCGTTATATAATGAATGGATTTCAGCATAATCTTTTGAATAATAGCACCAGACTTGCTACCAGTTATTTAACTGGTCGTCGTATTATCGTCATATACAAAATTGAAATCGTGTATATGACGATAATAACATGAGTTATTTTTTTTTCAATAAAATGAATCAATGAACGCGAATTCATCAAATGGCTACAGTTCATAAATTTCATGTTCTTAAAAGTTGAAAAAAAATTTGCCATTGCATTCTAACTCATAAAAATGAATTTTTGCCCTCTTTCCCGCCACAGTCAACTCTGAGAAACATTTTCGGCAATCGACACATTCCGATTTGCACATTTTCAGACTAGCATGAGTTCCGACGTAGGTACAAACGTACTGATGAGGTCATTTAAAGTTTATCTAAAATACTTGTACAGATATACACGTAAAAGATAAAAACTTATTGAGGGAAATTCCAAAATGGAATTAGCTTAAAATTAAAATTCTCGTTCATACACGATCTTGATTCTTGATCGTACCATTGGCTGCTATTTACTCCAATCTGCTCTTGCCTTTGGACGTAATTCACAGAGACGGGACCTGACCAAAGTTACGCTGTCCTGGACGTAATGCAACGACTGATGCGGTCACCGTCTCTTGAAAAATTGTGTTATTGTGTATTATGCCCATTTGTGACAGAACTATATCGCCGTGGCTAATCCCGCCACACTACCCACGTCTTACTTTAATGAAGAACGGTGAGCCCCGTCTTCCAATGAATCACTACCTCAAGACTCCTTTGTGATTGGGGTTGAGGAATTTTAGGTTAAGGAACAAAAGGAGATCTACAACCAATCGCAAATGAGCACTTGTCGACGGAAAATAAGCCTTTAATCATTTCCGAAAATACCAAGTGTACGTTCAAAGTTTTCATTCAAAATAAGTGGAAATTTAAGATAAGGGACTTTATTATTATGGATAATACAATAAACCACTGTAGTCATTGGATTATCTCTTTATGTTTCCAGGAATCGAAATAATCAACCTCTCTCTCTAAAAACTATCAGCACTTAAATTTCAAAATATATTCCAACGTTAATAACGAGACAATGTTGTACTTATGGAATTGGGCATTATAAACGAAAATAGTAATGCAGGAGGATAATAAAAAGATCCAAGCCATTCTATGTAGGCTTTCAATTCACGTTCAATTGCTCTCGCTAGCGCTCGCTGAAATGGATTCAAATGGCTCCATGGCCTCTTTAAGAGAGACCTTTATTGGATTCCCAGATTTCATACGGGAGCCAAATTGGGGCAACATTCACCCGATTCAAATGCCGAGAAATATCCCCTGCGGGCACCGTGGTAGGGAATAAAAAAGCAATTGAGCAAAGTGTGTTAATTTGCCCCGACTTTATAGGGCTACATATGGTTCCAGAAATGTACACAGTCGAAGTAGGTCTGCGAGGCTCAAGGTGAAGGGGTAATGTTGCCTGAAGCACACTGGACTTCTTATACTCTAAGGATATTCTTCTACTGGATAACTAACTCAATTCTAAACTCCTAGACTAACGTTATTTGTGAGAGAGTTGCAAGTCACACAGGAAGAGAGGAAGGAGCGGCAAGGCGGCCTAGCAAGACGATAATAACAAGTCACTCATGAGTGCTCTAGATTGCGACACGCCTTAAATAAACATCGGGAGAGTAAACACAAAAGAGTCCTCTGGCGGTAACGTAGGAAAATCCCTCCTAAATTACCCCAAATTCATCCAGTATTACGGAATTTTATTTTCTTTGCTCTAGTCCCCGTATCAATACGGCAGTCATTAAAAGAAATTTCTTGCTGATTACCCAGAGGAAGCGATGTGACGGGTTTAACGATTGAATTTCATTACATGCGATATGTGACACAAATTCATTTTCTCATCATAGATAATATAGTATGTAGCACATAATAGTTTATTTTGTGTGACGATGCAATGTTAGTACGTTCATCGAGTGGATTGCCTGGGCTTGCCATCCAAAAGTTTGTCATACACGATAGTACTCATGTATACATCCAGACCAATAAAAAATGTTTGACAGGTCTAGGAAATCTCCCAAGTTAACGGGATGTTCAGGTTGATTTAAAGTATCTCTGAGAGAGTCGCCATAAATGTGACTCATCAAGGACATGAGCAGTCGAAAATGTGACCGACCGTGTTAATGAAAACTGAGCACAAATGGGTTTGAGTCATGTTCGTCAGACGGATTGAGCATTTAAGTATATTAAGTGTTGTTAAAAGTATATTAAGTATATTAATGCATTTTGTTGCAACTGAGCATCATTGTTTTTTAACCTCTAGTATTAAGGGAGTGTTTATTATAACTCTCTCATGTATGTAGGTCTCTGGATGCTTACCTTGAAAAATATTCCAACATCGTTTTAGGGTCTTAGAAGGTCCTGTAGTCTACTGCAAGTTTCGACATTTGACACATGATTTCACCTTTTAGGAAAGTGTCATTTGCCTTAGGACAGAGGTTGAAAATGGACTTATTTAATATGTAGAAGCTGGGAGTAAAGACAAAAGTGTCGGAGCTAACACCGTAGTTGTGATGGAAGGGAGGAATGAATACTTGTACAAAAAATCTGCCTTGATCCTTACTATTTATAACAAACAGTGACGCGGTAACAATATAATTCCTCCTTTAGAGCGAGGTCGTTTGAATTTACTGGATGCAGAAATCATATTTCATACTAATGCATACTTTGCCTTATGGATGATACAATTGGGCAGAGAGAGTTCCATTGTGTACCTGTACCTCTCAAACACCCTTTGGCAGGCATATATACATGCTTTTGAGAATGTCACATGTTATTAAATCTTCTCCGGAAATAAATGTCAAAATCATTGTTAGGAGTTAAGCTTGAGTACGCTTTAGATTTTTGCAAGCTCGATTTAGATGATCAGCTTCCAAAGCCATTATAATTAAATCACTTTGGCACAAATAAACTGAATCATGCGTCGTACATGCTTAATTTCCTTGACACGTCATGCCTTATGTCTCCAAAACGTATTAAAACATTCGTCAGAATCTTTTTACGAGCCTATTGTCGTCGTGTATCCACCGAAATATGGGTCTTTCGTATATCTTGAGCCATGAATCTCTTTCAAAAAAACAGATAGATGCTACAACCTTCAGCAGAAAATTAACTCCTTGAATTGAGTTAAGGTATTTTCTAAGCCTAAGGTATTTTCTGTCGGCACAAAGAGTTTTTTGACAGAGAATTCCGATTTTATATGAGCTGGGGATGAAGAAAAATTGACGGCGTTCGCCAAAATCGAACGGCGGCTAAGAGTCACTAATCGGATTCTACTTGACAGCGTAAGTAGGCCAAAGGTCGGTAACCGGTACGCCAGGGGTGGCATGAATTTTCTCAAGGTTTTGCACGCCCCAATTCGATAATTTCGTGACTTCACACAAGCGTTTAAAAGAATGAACAAAAATATGGACAAAAAAGGCCATTGGGAGAAGAACAGCAACATTCAGTGAGATCTAAAATCAATAAGAGCCAATGCAATAAAAAAAATGTATTCGTCTGTGCTGGATAACGTGGTAGTTACCATCAGAAAACCCATTCATAAAAAAGTATAAATAACGTGCTAAAAATCGCAAACTTTTTTCGGCCTGTGTATCGAAATCAGGCCATCCTTATATAAATATCGCGTGTTGACTAGCAGTACATTTTTCACATCAAATTTCGACTGTCAGACCAATGCACATTTTTAGGTATTCATTAAATATCCCATTCTGAACAAGTCGTAGAATCAAAAATAATATAATATTCATTAAGGGTGAAATGGATGTCATATGCCTAAAAAAGCGATAGTTGAACACAGATTCATGGCATGGGATACATTTTTGTAAAAGGTATTACGATAAAGATAATTAAATAAAAAAACCCGAGGGAATAAAAACTAAAGGGCTGATAACTAAAGGGTGATGTCACGTAATAACCAATGAACCCTCAGGTTTGGGTGGTACACGTATTATGAAGAATTAACTCCAAACTTGAAATCCCACACAAAATGAAAAAATAAAAGATAATTTTGTTAAAATAACTTGGGCCATAATAGCGATTCAATACTTTTCCATTCGATGAAGTGATTCATCAATTAAAAAGTTACTCAACGAAATGTGTGCTATCATAACACACTCTCCCGGCGGCCAAACAAATCGACTAAGTATTCCTTTCCCTCGTTATTATTATCATGCGTCGATAGATCACAATCAATTAAGCGTGAATGAGACTAAAAATTCAATAAATTCGCCCTCCTCAACAATTAAGACTAAAAATGTAAAAAACTTTCGCAGAACAGTGGGAGAATTAGGAGTGGCAAAGCATAGAAATTTTAATTTATACCGCGGATTTAACCGCTGCTTCCTTCATTGTGCCCATTAATAAGCACACGATACAAACGATGATTAATTCTGCCTATGTTCTATATTGTAAAGAGGACTTTATTTAAAAAAAATGGATGCTTAAAAATACTTAAGGGAATAATCTTACCATTTGAGAGGCTACAAGCCCTTCATGCTATTCTTACGGCTTTTCTGGATTTGTATCTGCGTTTAACGGATCAAGCCAACTCTCCACGACTTTTTCAGCCTGAAAAGAAAAGGAAGGAGATTAAATATACCGCTGACACATACTGAAGGATCTAACGCCGACAATTCTTGATATCATGTGCCCATAGAATAATTCAGAAATGATTTAAGGAAACAAGAGACTGTAGACTGATTTAGCGTACACATCAAACGTTAAAAAATCTCGTATTTGCAAACAGCCAACAGTTATATAAATTTTAAATGCTTCAGTTACCTTGCCCATCCTCAAGATAGAGAAGAGGTGATCAGAATACACAGAGGATGTTCAAACTTTTGAGCCTTTGCTTTACTTACTTAACTTAGAGGTTGTTATTAATATTATTTATTATTAGGTAATCTACCGGTTAAGGTAGGTTTTTGGATAGACACAACAATCAAATAAATATTTTGTTCCTCCAAACAAAACCAAATCCAGCAACCTACTCTATATCGTTTTTAATATAAATATATACGATATATATTTATATATATATACGTATATATATATATATATATATATATATATATATATATATATATATACGTATTATAGTATATATATATATAGTATATTATATATACGTATATATAGTCACTTTCTTGGAAAAGCCACGAACGTGCACAATAAAATTCACTAAATAGTCATAGCACACACAGAAACTAAAACATATAAAAGAGGGACTCACTAGTTCTCGAATTTTCGGTGGTGCAACCACCTTTCTCAAGAGGAATTAGGAACAGAACTCAGGAACTTAGGAACAGATTATTATATTATATATATATATATATATAATATATATAATTATTTTAACAATATTATAATTATATATATATATATATATACTACCTTGAACAAAAAGTTCCCGGAATAACCACCGTGTGGCGCTCCCATCATTCCGATTTGAGTTCTGTTTTTTTTGTTAAATTGGTACATCTGTTGTTGATATTCCCTTTAAATCATAGTGTCATAACTTGACATTTGCCAAAGTTACATAGCCAAGAGTACATCTATCTCTGGGTGTGTTGGCGATTTTTTACAATTGCAGAAATGGATTCAAATTTGCAACAACGAACTTGTATTAAATTTTGCGTAAAAAACGGATTTAGTGGCGCACGGACGTTGGAAATGTTGGAAAAGCGTTTCGGCAACGATTCTCTAAAAAAAACGGTCGTTTACCAGTGGCACGAGCGGTTCAGAAGTGGTCGTGAGTCAATCGAAGATGATGAACGCAGTGGCAGACCATCGACATCGAAAGTCGGTGAAAAAATTGATAAAGTAAAAGAAATGTTGGTCAATAACCGCAAATTAACCATCAGAGAAATAGCGGAGGACTTGAACATTGCCTATGGATCCGCCCAAGACATTGTGGTTAATGATTTGGGTTTCCGTCGTGTAGCAGCAAAGTTGGTGCCAAAAGACCTCAATTTCATGCAAAAAAGAGACCGTGTTGACGTCGCAAAAGACATGATTTGCGAGGCTGAATCCGATCCCACATTCATCAAAAGGATCATTACTGGAGACGAGACGTGGGTTTATGAGTACGACACGCAATCCAGACATCAGGCAAGTGAATGGCGTTCACCAAATGAGCCGAGACCAAAAAAACCACGTCGTTTTCAGTCAAAAAAGAAGGCAACGCTGACGGTTTTCATGGATTACAACGGTGTAGTGCATCATGAATTTTTGCCAGAAGGCCAGAAAGTAAACAAAGAGTATTATTTGGGCGTTATGAGACGTTTGCGTGAAGCAATTCGCCGAAAGAGACCAGAAATCGTCGCACAGTGCGTCGAGACCGTCGCACAGTGCTATCATTATTCGTAATTTTTTGACGAAAAATGCAACAAATACCATCCAACAGCCATCGAATTCACCTGATTTGGCTCCCTGTGACTTCTTTCTGTTCAATCGAGTTAAAAAACCATTACGGGGAACGCGTTTTAGCAGCCGAGAGGAAGTAATGGAAAAATCGCAGGAAGCACTGATGGACATACCGAAAACCGAATATAAAAAATGTTTCGAGGATTGGATCAAGCGCTGGCATAAGTGTGTTGCAGTCGATGGGGATTACTTTGAAGGGGACAATATAGATTTAGATGAATAAACTTGTATTTTTAATTTTCTGAATAAATTCCGGGAACTTTTTGATCAAGGTAGTATATATATATATATATATATATATATATATATATATATATATATATATATATATATATATATATATATATATATATATATATAGATTAGTTTGATAGGTGGGGAGTCACAAAATGTTTATTTGATAGTTGTGTCCATCCAAAAACCTACCTTAAACGGTAGATTACCTAATAATATATATATATATATATATAAAGATATAAAATAAGAAATAAATATTAGGATACTTAACGTGGATAATCGATTCTGGAGGTTTGAAAGCAAAGAAACATGTATTTAAGAGATGCTGCCGTAGAATAAGAAAAACTGATACCAATAATTTTTTCTAACTGCGGTCTAGTTATTTTACAAAATTTTCCATTTAAAATATTCTGAAAAAAGCAAATCAAGACATCTGCGTAAGTTTTTTGGTAGCAAGTGTGACCACCCATTTCTTACATTAACTTGCACAAATCCAAACTGACTCATTAGTTATAATGTCGGACGGAAGCAGAACGAAATTAAGCTCTCTTACTGTATACATGACGCACTTATTGCGAAGAGAAATGAGCTACAAGATTTGGAGTTGCTCTTCATTACCTACCTTCAAGGCATTACATTGTGTTTGTGAAAACAAGGATTTTTTTTGCGAGTTCTCTAAAATACTACGAAACTTCTTCCGACTTACGCATGGGTCCATCCCACATTTTCATTCTTTATCAAAATGCAAACTCCTTGTATTTGATTCAATTATTAAATTATAATAAGAAATTAAAGATCAGAATATAAGCTAGGCACTAAATATTCATCGGAGATTACCCACTGGTACGCTGTTTAAACCAAAAGTTCAGTTAACCGTTAGGCTATTATCATATAGTTTTCTGTGATAAAACTTTTTTTTCATTTTGATTTGCAAATGAGGTATTTCATACGTAATTCAAATTTCCCAAAAGTTTTAGGAACAACTTCAAAACAAATATCGAGTAACTAAAAAAGCTAAATTTTGCATCGAAAATTGACTGACATTGTTCAATGATAAGAAATGTATTTTATTTAGATTAACTTTCATATTTATTGTGTACATAATGTACCGCCTATTGAAATTGTTAATTAAGTTTTGACCTTACTATGCGTATTTTCAATTTCTTTACTTGTTTCAGTGTAGGTCTGTTTTATTGTGATACACAAAACTTTCCGAAATTTTTTATAGTAAAGTAATAATGGGCACTCTGAAACATTTCTTCGCAGGTTAAAGTAAATAAGGGGAGCCAAAAATGAACAACATATTCCATGAGACGAATTTCTAAGACACTGAGGTAGCTTTATAAGATATTAAACACTCTCAAGAGAATAAGACAACGAACACCGTTACATGAAGGAAACATTTCTATTCACATATGTACAAAAAATCTTCAAATTAATGATTTGAATTAATTTGTATCTTTTAGAAATTATACTATTAAATATTTAGGAAGATTTTTTCCCATTGGCCTTCGTTTTTAACATATATTTTGGTTTCATTATTTCTATATGCGCGGAAACGTGGTCACTGAAGCAGGAGGATAGACGTAGATCGGAGGCTTTTGAAATGTGGGTGTGGAGAAGAATGGAGAAGGTTAAATGGACCGAAAGGAAAACAAATGAGGAAGTACTGCAGATGGTGGGTGAGGAGAGGGGTTTGTTGAGAGAAATCCTATGGAGGCAGGAAAAATGGATGAAAGGCGTATTGAGCGGTAGTGGGATGTTGAAAAAGGTAATAGAGGGGAGAATGTTAGGCAAAGGAGGAAAGGGCAGGAACAGGATAGGGATGTTGGACGGGATGAAGGGAGGAAAGAAGTACACAGAGATTAAGAGGGACCTGATGTACATTAGGTTGCTGGATTGGGTTTTGTTTTTTTGGAGTTACAAAATGTTGGTATAATAGTTGTGTCCATCCAAAAAACCAACCTTAACCGGTAGATTACCTTAAAAAAAATTTCTATATTTATCGCCAAATTTACACTTAATTCATATTTTGTAACTATTTGAACATGTAAAATTATTGCTCGTGGAGTCGTGGAATATAGAGAATCTATGCTTTAGGTAGGTAGGTTTTTTGGGGAGGCAACCGACAACTAAGGTCATTTGCGCCATTAGGGATGGATGGGAAAGGAAGGATGGAGAGAAACCCGGCGTCAGCATTAGCCTACACCTGTCGAAAGGCGCCAAGGGGTCCGCAGTGTTAAGCCCCATTCGACGGACGTATTACTCACTCAAAATACTCTCCAAAAAGTACCTCAAGTAGAACACCACTGAAAAATATTTGTTGTCTCCATGACTTGAATCCGGGCCATCTCGGTGGGAAGCCTGTACGTTAGCGTCCGTACCATCTCAATCCTCCCCCTATTCTTCAGTAAGTTTTTTGAATGCCAATATGATGAAAACTAATCCAAATAACAAAGTCGCCAATGAAAGAAAAATAAAAGAACAATCCTTTCAAATAACAATTAAAAACAGTATTTAATACATTTTAACTAGTGCGTGATAAACATGTAAATCGATGGGGATCGCAATGCATGAGAGGCTCCAATAATCACTTGGTCAGTAGCGTGTAATTTAAGAAACCAACGATAATTTGCGTTTCAAAGCATTCTTCTTTACCATTTACATTTAAAACGGCATTTTTAACAATGAAGTTCCATACTTAAATTACAAATTAAA
Organism: Hetaerina titia; assembly: GCA_037158775.1. NCBI lineage: Eukaryota > Metazoa > Arthropoda > Insecta > Odonata > Calopterygidae > Hetaerina > Hetaerina titia. The sequence goes on from CM073779.1 coordinate 33,099,511, forward strand.
AGAATTCCTATGAAAAAGATAAAAACTTCATTCCTGACACACATTAACGATGGCTTTAATACTTTTTTTTATAAGGGGATAAAAAGTTTATCACTAAGAATTTAAAATTTATTAATCACGCTCAGGATCAGTTCAAATTTACAAAAAATATCAAACTAAACAAACAAAAGGGAAGACAAAGAGGGTAAATTTTACCGAGATGTATGACGAGAAACAATTGTGGAGACGTTCGCGCAGCAGAATGCTTTCGCTGTCTTGGGACGCTTGAGACGATAATACGTGTCTAACAACTTGTCCCATTAATAAACGCGATATTTTATCGCGCATGTATCTCTAATTTCAATTTACACTGTGCGAAGAATTAATCAGAAACACACTTAACCATCACATGTTTAAGAACAAAGCATTATTGGCCAATTAATTTCGAGTCCCAAGGGAAATGGACGAATCTAATCAAGGAATCTCATCTTTGATGCCCTTCCACAACACCACCAATTCCGTCAAATGATTCACCAAGATTCTAAGGTCTACCTACGGTGAGTAATGCAATTCCACCATTGTTCTCGTGGAAAACTGTTTCGCGGTTCGACGGACGTCGATGAAAGACTTGAGCGACGGAGCATTTTTTTTTATTTTCGCCTGGACGGAGATGGTTGATCCGAGGGATCGTCGACGGGGAAGAATCTCAGAGGAATGAACATCCAGGCGCGTAGGCAGTCAGGTCCCCCCATATCGGAGGACGGCTTCTACGCGTCACAACTTAAAGATTTCCTAGCTGAAGAAAGACTGTGAAAAATCCAACTCCTCTATCTCCTCCTTAGAATTAAAGCTGCGGCAACCGAGGATAAAATGCTCTGAGGACATCTAATGTCGGCCTCGGAACAAAGAAAGCAGGGCTCATTAAAAAGTTTTCCACACAAGGTAGAAGGAGATGACGAAGGCGCTAGAGATGGATGAAGGGCTCATGACAATTTATGTCGTACGGGAAAACATCTAATTATTCTCATTAGAGAAAGGCATAGCTGGTATGTAAGGAGTATGAGAGGTATATGGGCTACTGTGTTCAATGGAGTGGGGTTGAGCACATACATAAAATTCAACGTAAGCACTGAGAGGCCGATAGATAACGGGCCCAACGTTCAATTTGTCCCTAGCATATGTACAAACTGCTTTGCAGTATGATGAGATGTACTAAACTATGTATACATATATATATATAAATATATATACTCGTTATATGTAAACCGTAAACACAATAATCAACCCGAAGGTCGGTTTAGTGGGTGATGGTAGAGCTCACCCATGTGCCAAGCCCGACGGCGTGTGAATATTCACACATCAGGGTAGGGGGCCAGTTCCTTTCCCTGTGCCGGTTATGGTTTCCCAGGAAGATATGGTACCAGAAAAATCAACTAGCTTGGGTGGAGCTGCAGGTGCCCAAAGTGCCTTGCCCAGGAATCGAATCTGGGACCCTCCGGTCAGTAGTCCAATGCTCTACCCCCTAGACCACCGCGACCTATACATATATATATATATATATTTATAACTTTTTTGTGAAAGTCTCAAGGACGTGTATAATAATACATATTAAGTTAGCACTAGTGGACAAAGACAAAAACACAGAAGCATACAAAAAAGAAACTCACTAGGTTTCGAATTTTCGGTGGTCCACGCCACCTTTCTCAAGGAAGAGAAGGACAGAACTGAGGAGAAAAAGGGGCTGGAAACGCTGGAAGGGGAACGTGGGGAAAAGTTTGCGATGGGAAGAGTTGGGAGGGGTAGAGTTAGGAGGGGGATTTGTAGAAGGGTGGGGATAATATGGAAGGTGCTGGGGGCGGAGTAGGGATGAAAATATGTGAAGATCGGGTTAATTAATGTCTAACATTAATTCCTGGGCAATTCCAGGAGTCGAGGAGCCATATGAACGCTTGTTATGAGTTTCAGTGGAGGGTCAGAGGGTGGGAAGGATGCTAAGATGGATACACTATAGCATTTCTTAAAGCGAGTGTTGTGTTCGGAGGCGTATTTGGAGATTGAAGACGTACCAATTAGGGAAGAATTCTTGCATGAGGCTCGGTGGTAGCAGTTCATTTTCTTATGGTCATCTAAGGTTATTTTATGATCATCAAAGTGCAAAGTTTTCTTAGGTTCTCAAAGAAGCAAACTATACTAAGTTCTTTATCACTTTGAATTTTCACGTGGAAAAACATTTTTTTACCACACGTTGACCGGTACTGCCAGCAGGAAAAATCTATTCTTATTTTCTCTGCACAGTTTTCGTATCATAGAGCTGCAGACCGAGTGCTTCACCGGAGAGTTAAAATATTTTTTATGGATATTACGGGAAAACATGGGAGAGGTTAAATCGTTTTTTTTTATCCCTTATGTATGATTTTCCTCTGCATTTAAGGACATTACTTTCAATGGCAGAAGACATTCATTTACGTTTATATGAAACGTTATTTTTAAGAAAACAAAATATTTTACGACCGATAAGTTTGCCTTAATTTCTAAGCTATGTAGGACCTATAAGCCACAATTTATTGCTCTTCACTAATTAGTGGTGATGTAATCAACAAAAAAAAGAGCAGCAGAGGATAAGCCTTCTGCAGGGGGAATGGAGATGTATAGGAAAGATACGTCAATGGTGGTCATAAATTACACACACACCACAGAAAAACAATCCCATATCTGAAATAGGACATAACCTCTACACCATCTGCTTCCCAGGATTATCAGACTTAAAACCTTTCTTAAAGAACTATTTCCCATTTGAAATAATAATGACCCTACCTCAACTCTAATACCCCAATCCCCCTCTCTCGTATACAGACGACCCGGAAAGCACAGAAACATTCTGAAATCCATCAACCCTTGGGCCACCCCTAAAAATTCGTTCACCTTTACCCGATTCGCAACTGCCCTCGATTAAAACATATCCGCTCATTAGATCTGATACCCTCTCCCCATATCCCATCACTGCATCCCCACCTCGTTCCCACGCTAGTTGCCTCTCGAAACATACTATCTATCTTTTGTCATGCAAACAATGCACTTCATTTTACATAGGCGAATGCAAAATCCCCTTACCCATTTGATTCAACAATCACCGCTACTCCTGTAATTTTGTCTCACTCTCTTCTCTTCCTATCCCTTCACACGTAAGTTCCCACAGCCTTTCCTTCGACCAGTGTTTCTCCCTGATCATCCTAGAATGCCTACCCGATTCAGAGGGTATAGAGGTTTCACCAATATGGAGGTGAAAACTCGCGAATCCACGTTCATATTAACATTCCGATCTTTAAAAATTCCCGGCCTCAACCGTCACCTCTATATTCCTATTACTTTCCTCCTCCCTTTCCCACTACACCCTGCGCCTCTCCTGCCCGAACCCTCCAATTTTCTCAGCTTGGAACCTTCCAGTTTGACCTGAAGAAGGCCCCAGAGAAGACCAAAAGCTAAAAATTTCTGAAATGTGAATGCTCTTTCAGTTTTATCTATATATTTTTTGTTCTATTGTGCCGCCCAAATGATAAATGGCTCTTGTGGGTGTTTCTACATCAACGATATACATATATAAATATATACATACATATATTTACACACACGCACACATAAATATAATGAAAAGACTCGTAAAAACTTTGATATAGAGCGTAGCTACGTACGGCGCGGAAACATGGTCGCTGAAGCAGGAGGATAGACGTAGATTGGAGGCTTTTGAAATGTGGGTGTGGAAAAGAATGGAGAAGGTGAAATGGACCGAAAGGAAAACAAACAAGGAAGTACTAGGGATGGTGGATGAGGAGAGGGGTTTGTTGGGAAATATTCTTTGGAGGCAGGAAAAATGGATGAAAGGCGTAATGAGCGGCAGTGGGATTTTGAAGAAGGTAATAGAGGGGAGAATGTTAGGGAAACGAGGAAAAGGCAGCAACAGGATGGGGTAGTTGGACGGGATGAAGGGAGGAAAGAAGTACACAGAGAAAGTACTCTCCATCCAGAGACCTGATAAAGAGTAGGTTGCTGGATTGGGTTTTGTTTGGAGTTAGAAAATATTTATTTGATAGTTGTGTCCATCCAAAAACCTACCTTAACCGGTGGATTGACTAATAATATATATATATATATATATATATATATATATACATAGTCTGGGGCATATATAGGCAGTCTGACCTGACGAAGGCCTCGGAGTAGGCCGAAAGCTCAAATCATCTACAGTGTGAGTGTCCTTTTACGTGTTATCTGTTTTATTCTGTGTTATATTGTGCCGTCCAAGAGTTACATTGCTCTCGTGAGTACTTCCGCATCATCGATATATATATATATATATATATATATATATATATATATATATATATATATATATATATATATATATATATATATCGGGTAGAGCGTTGGACTGCTGACCGGAGGGTCCCGGGTTCGATTCCCGGGCAAGGCACTTTGGGAACTTGCAGCTCCACCCAAGCTAGTTGATTTTTCGGGTACCAGATCTTCCTGGGAAACCATAACGTGCACAGGGAAAGGAACTGGCCCCCCTACCCTGATGTGTGAATATTCACGCGCCGTCGGGCTTGGTACATGGGTGAGCTCTACCATCACCTACTAAACCGACCTTCGGGTTGATTACTGTGTTTATATATATATATATTATATATTTATATTATATAATATTCACGCGCCGTCGGGCTTGGTACATGGGTGAGCTCTACCATCACCTACTAAACCGACCTTCGGGTTGATTACTGTGTTTATATATATATATATATATTATATTTTATATATATATATAAACACAGTAATCAACCCGAAGGTCGGTTTAGTAGGTGATGGTAGAGCTCACCCATGTACCAAGCCCGACGGCGCGTGAATATTCACACATCAGGGTATATGATAATGCATAATGCATATATATATATATATATATATATATATATATATATATATATTCATTCAAATTGAAATAGAGATAAGGAAAATGGTAAAGGAACACATATAAAGGACAAACACAACAGAGGTTGGGATGGCGGATGTGAGCAGATCACGAATGTAAAAATATTTTCCTCGACCGGGACTTGAACACCGGATCTCTCCACTTGCCGGGCGGATGCTCTAAACCACCTGAGCTATCGAGGAAGAGTACTTTTACATTGAAATCTGCGATCTTATAAAGCGCCAAAGTGCTCCGAATCATTACCCAGAAGATGGCGTTAGGGAGCTGTTACACCCACCAAAGGAGAAATTGACAAACACAAGAGGAGAATGGACAGTAGGTTAGCAAGCATACAACATCATAAAGGATAGGAACGGTGCGTTTCATGGCACGCATAGCCAGAGGAAGAGACGAGCCACATTGGCCAAATACACATTCAAACACGAAATACCGCCATATGGCGAATAAATATTCATTCAAATTGAAATAGAGATAAGGAAAACGGTAAAGGAACACATATAAAGGACAAACACAACAGAGGTGGGGATGGCGGATGTGAGCAGATCACGAATGTAAAAATATTTTCCTCGACCGGGACTTGAACACCGGATCTCTCCACTTGCCGGGCGGATGCTCTAAACCACCTGAGCTATTTGGCCAATGTGGCTCGTCTCTTCTTCTGGCTATGCGTGCCATGAAACGCACCGTTCCTATCCTTTATGATGTTGTATGCTTGCTAACCTACTGTCCATTCTCCTCTTGTGTTTGTCAATTTCTCCTTTGGTGGGTGTAACAGCTCCCTAACGCCATCTTCTGGGTAATGATTCGGAGCACTTTGGCGCTTTATAAGATCGCAGATTTCAATGTAAAAGTACTCTTCCTCGATAGCTCAGGTGGTTTAGAGCATCCGCCCGGCAAGTGGAGAGATCCGGTGTTCAAGTCCCGGTCGAGGAAAATATTTTTACATTCGTGATCTGCTCACATCCGCCATCCCAACCTCTGTTGTGTTTGTCCTTTATATGTGTTCCTTTACCATTTTCCTTATCTCTATTTCAATTTGAATGAATATTTATTCGCCATATGGCGGTATTTCGTGTTTGAATATATATATATATATATATATATATATATATATATATATATATATATATATATATATGCATTTAAACACGAAATCCCGCCATACGGCGAACAAATAATATTTCACATATGGAAATAGATATAAAGGGGATAGGAAAACACATAAAAGTTGACCACAGGAAAGGTGGGGAAGGCGGATTTGAGCGGATCACAAACGTAAAAATATTTCCTTATCCGGGATGTGTTTTATGTTTTCCTATCCCTTTTCCTTATATCTATTTCTATGTGTGAAATAATATATATGTATATTTACGTATAATTAATAATATATATTTACGTATATATATACGTTAATATATCTACGTATATATTTTTTCCGGCCAAGGCAGTCTGGGTACCTGCAGCTCCACCCAAGTTTTGTGATTTTTCGGGTACCGGATCTTCCTGGGAAACCATAACCGGCACAGGGAAAGGAACTGCCCCCCCCCCCTACCCTGACGTGTGAATTTCACACCCCGTCGGGTTTAGTCCTGGATGAACTCTACCGTCACCTACTAAACCGAACTTCGGGTTGATTACTATGTTAATGGTTTATATATATATATATATATATATATATATATATATATATACATCCGGTACGATTGTCTCAGAGATGTTTATTATAATTGTCTCAGAGATGTTTATTATAATTGTCTCAGAGATGTTTATAAAGGGGGCGTGAGATGGCGTTGGCCAGCAAAAATATAGAAGAGCATTAAAAAGGACACTGACACGTATTCCGAATTTTGTAGTGGCAAGACCAACTTCCTCTGCAGAAAGAAGGAATTCATATCCTACACATATATATTGCTTTTTTTCAAGCAATTATCCGTCATTTAGTTCCTTATTCTATTCAAGATCTTTGGGTTCCTTCCAATGAGGATTAATAGAAACGTGTCTCATTGATTCTTCTTCCGTGGGTGTACAACGGTATGCACGTATCTATTTATGTGGTAATTCTATTCCATTCCATTTTTTGAGAGGGACCCAGATCGACCCATCGGCACCACGCCCTGGCGTTCCGCCAGCGGCTCCCTCAGCGCTGGCTTTGGCGCTCATAGCCCCAGCTGCAGAGAGCCTTTTTAGGCGTAATTTGGTGTGGTTCCCCTTTGTGGGCTGTAATGTAATAATGTAGCTTTTGTGGTTACCGCTTTTGGGAACCACAAAAGCTACATCTGCAGTCCATGGGTGTTCATGGAATCTTGTGAAATCAGCTTTTTCAGTAGGGTAGTATTTTAAGGTTGTAGTTTAACACGTTGAATATTTCCAAATATTAGACTACTGGGTGTCATACACTGCTGGGTTAACTACACGGAAAATGATAATGTGAAAGTCACCAAATACTGCTAGAGTCATCCAAAGCTATGCTTGTACTGTTATGTTGGCGGAAACCAAGTAAATGTAGTTATAATACAATCCAAGACCGGTTACAAATCGGAATGGAAACTCAAAAAGATATAATATTTAACGGGATCTTTCTCAAGCAATCGATGAATTTACCGTCGCAGCCATATCCTAGACTACCCACAATGGGAAAACGCGCATTTATTCTTCAAGGTCCTTGATTATTTTATTACATACAGTTCTGCTACCCGCAAGCCTTTGGACGAATCCATTCGAAAGAGTGGATACTGAAAATCAAAACTGCCGTAAACAGACCTGCTTTGGTTTGATTTACAATGCCCAATGGAGAATGCTAGAATCTAATTAATTAACAAATAGGCCGAGAGCGGTCACCTAGACAGAATTTATACGTGGCAGGCAGGTATTGCGTATCATTGTCCTTACAGCAGTCACCAAACTAGCAGAATTAATATGTCACCTAATATAAGTAGCTGAATAGATATCTTCCAAGAACTTCCTCATTGGGGATATAAGACACGTTTTCCCTGTGAACACTTTACCCTCTTAATCCCGGTAAAATAGTTCACTAATATTCAACGGCGAATTTGACGAAATTTATGGCTTATAATTTACCTACTCGGGGAAGTTTTTCAGGACATGTCCTAATTACGTTTATTAGTTTTCCTTGACTTGGCTGCTTTCTTCCGCTTCCCTGAGACTAGTTGTTTCTAGAGCGAGGGAGAACCTGCATAGTAGAATTTCAGTCAAACACGTGTCGGTTTGAGTGCATGTCTTTTTGCTTTGAAAGTAATTGTGAAGTGTCAAATGACCGAGAACTCCCTGAGCTCATCGGGGACGCAAGGACGCTTGCACCAGGGGCTGGGAGCGCTTGTGGAACAGGAGAACGTCCCGGGCAATCTAGAATCCACCATTAGGGTAGACTAATAGGCCCACCGGGTGACACGGTATGCCAGTAGGCAAATGCAACATCTACGACCGTGTTACACGAGACGTTATACACTTCATGATAATGGGAGAATAAATCCACGAGATAATCTCGAGTGGATCCTGAGGCAGTCCTCTATTTCACGTTTATTTAACACAAGAGAATTTTCCGCGCTGAAAGCATGCGCTGTAGACATGGGTCATTGGCTGATTATCAATGAGTATTTTCCTTTTTACCTCGAATATCTGGAGAATTGTTTTCCCCAATCCAACTACTTTAGTCAAGGGGGCGGCAACGCCAAAGAAAAGCGACACAGTTGATAAAAAATATTTATTTTTTTAAAATTTAATTAAATTTTATCAATTTAAAATCACGCATGGAAGAGATAAAATTCGTAGCTTTCATATTTCTTATCGCTTCGACGGACCGAGCCATCTTCTTCGGAAAAGTGATTTGTACCACCGCACGCCACTTCAACCGGAATAGCTGGATTGATAAAAATTTTTCCAAATAATCGAGATTCAATAAGTACTCATTACAGCATAAAAAAATACAAATCTATATTATTGTCGGAATCATTGAAATAATGCCACCCTTTCTTCAAATCTTTCTCTTATTTACATGCTCTCTATGGGTCGTTAGAGGTGTCAAGAATTGGTTTTGAACTTTATTTGGGTCAAATGTACTAACTAAAGGCACATGAATATCGGATAATCGGTCAAGCAATTGTTAGGTCGGAAACTTTTTAGACCACCCTTGTACATGCCAATATAATGAAACAAGCCTATAAAGAAATTTTACTTAAGACGACTGAGTTAATTCTGTGTTCGTGTTTCACCTCCAATGACTTTTTGGGAAGAAATGCATTAATTCAAAGTTAAATACCAATGAGACATTATATTAACGTATAATATGAGAACCATGTAGAATACTGCAAATGGCATTGTCATGGGTGTAAGGTGCAGTTCATAAATTGGATTGACTACAATTCTTAACGTAAGCTAAACCAAACAAGAGATACGTACCGAACGTAAACGACTCAATATAAGTGACCATAGAAACTGAGGCAACCCAAATTTAACGTAGTGTGCAGAAATGTGCAAAACCATTGACTTTTCATTATCATAAATGCAAAAAAACGGAGAAACGAGTATCCATCACACATAAATTTTTTCTTCCTAATTTACGGGTGGTGCCCTACACGTTGCACGTTCTTGTGGTGGTGGAATTTCGCCTTGCTACTTACTAAAATCTAGCTTGCACGTTCTTGGATAAATTTCTTGCTGCATCCTAAGGTACAATTATTTGTTATAATTAAGCATATGGACTTGCATGCTTGTGGAGTGAAGGGAAGTAGATATGTATTTGCATGCGCGTATAATGATAGGATGTTTCTATGAATGTATGCACTATTGCGGATTTGGGTTTGCATGTATGTATTAGTTTTGAATGCGGATTTTCTTTATTCCTTTTTTTTTTTGGGTGGTGACCTAACACCCCCCGCCACACGCCCTTGCGGCAGCTTGCGGGGTATTATGTAGATGTAGATGTAAAATTGAGAAAGGTAACGAAACAACTTCAAACTCGCAACAATATCACGTTCTTCGATTTTTTCAGGACCTGAAGTACAAGGAGAGTAGATAATCAAAGTAACCACAGCGTCACAGAAATAATATTTTCATTGAAACAGCGTATTTTTAATGAAATAGTTACAGATACTTGAAATCTATGATCGGAATGCACTAACCCAAGGGAATTAACAATAAAAGTCGCCAAAATGGGCGCCACGCCCTCTCAGTATTCATGAATCAAATAATTTCTGGAATTAAACAGGCACGGGTACCTAATATTGATCAGATAACCTAGTGATCGAATTGAATTTTCAGAGTTGTCTGCATGCACAGTCATTTTAAATGAGGCACAAGTTCAAATGTGCCTCAAGTGAACGGTATAGGGTTTAGAGATTGGGTCGAACGAACATCTACAAACTTGAAGCGATTTACGGACATTATTTGGAAGACCACATCTTTCTCGAAACAAATGACCAATTTCATATTGCGTCACCGCTCTTTTTGTTGTTTTTCAAGAAACCATACACAACAGAAGCAGAAAATTGAAATACAGTGGTACTTCGACTTAAGAACCACTCAACATTCGAACTTTTCGTGATACCAACTTTTTTCATCTTCCGTGTTGGCCTCTAGATACAATCATATTCTGGCAATATGGACAGTGCAATACTTTTCTAATACAGCTCATCACTGGCTCCTTAATGCCAGCAAAAATTTAGTTAAATTTGTTCAAAGGCGATAATTTTATCTGAAGTAGTAAATGAATAAATAAGTGAAAAAATTTTCGAAAGATACACACCAATTTGAAGAAGTTTTCCAACACAATTTCCGCTCAGTAGTAATGAAGTTAAAAATATTGATATTATTTTGTTTGATATTAATATAGTAAAGTTTTTAACACTATTGCTTACGAAGGAAATAAATATTTGAGTAATTAAACTTAATAGCGTGAGAAATATTTACCATAATTAATGAGTCCAAAGACGAAAACCTTATTCATAACGAGTCCTACGGTAAAATTACATTTCCTTTAGCGTAACCGCTTCACTGATGAGCATCGTGTTTCATTAGATCGACAGCACTCATAATATGCGATGATTACCCTTAGGCAGAAAAAGTCGTCGCCTTCCACGTTTCCCAAAGCCACTCTTCCCGTTTCCAGTCCTCAAATACTCAAAGATCGAACTCGACTTCGTGGCATAGGTCACGGAAAGGGTTCCATATTGCCTCCGCAACATCCACCCTACTCCCGCTGAAAGAACGCCTTCTCTCTCTCTCTATCCCTCTCTTTTTTCCTTCTTCCCACCCTTTAAAGCGATCTTCCACTCCCCCCTCGTGCACACTCCCTGAAAATGAGGCCAGAGGCTGAGAGAGGCTTCTGCCGCGCGTCCCCGAGGGGATTATTTCTGACGGATCGGATGGGCCCACGCGCATTCCCCCTCCCATCGCATCCGACGCCACCTCCCCCAACTCGTTAGAGGCCGGCCATCGGAATAATTCCTTCGAACGGCGAAGATCTCTCCCGCCGGTTTTTCTTTTATTATTCTCCCCATCTCTCTCTCTTTCTTTCTCTCCTTCATCGAATACCTCTGACGGGGTCGTGCAGACGACGGCTCCGGATGGCGTCGGAAGATTCCGTGAGCGTCGGGGAATCAAAACAACGGGGTCGGTTTCCTTCGGGAAGGGGGGGTTGGGGAAGAGGGTGTTGTGAGGGAGGGAGGAACCGATCCTGAATCCCGACGGGTGTGGGGGATGGGGAGATTGTGTAGGAGGGAGCTGACGACTGGAGGAGGAGGGGAGGGTTAAGAGGAACGAGGAAAGTGTGATTCCCTTTTACAGGACGTTCGAAGGAAGGGTATGAGGCGCGGTAGCCTAGCAACGCCTGGCCCATCCTCTTCAAATCCGTTGTGTCCTGATCCACCGCCCTGAGCATTATCGCCGGATCGGTGGGGTGAGAGAGAGAGGGAGAGGAGGGGGAGAGGGTGGGAGATGATGGGGGGGGGAGTTTGGGGGTGTGGGAGGATGAGAAGGTGGGGTGGGATGATAGGGATTGGGGGAACGAGAAAGGTAGACGGCAAATCGATGGGAAGACTAGAAGAAGGCCAAAGGCCTCCCAGTGTTACCGGTAACACACGTGCAGCGGCACGTAGGTGCTCCGAATGTGGAACCGGCGGGAGAGGGGGGGGGGGAGTGAAGGAGTCAAAGCATTTGCGCTTCCCAGCCACCTTCGGCTACGTCGCCGCCGCTTCGTCCCCCCCCCCTCCCTCCCTCCCTCCCTCTGCGCGTAATTCGAACGCCGGCGGGGCGCTTAAGGATTTGAGTCTCCTCACGACAGAGCAATGGGCAGAGCGTCTATTTTATCGTATTTTCTCGAGAAAAATTTTCGAGCGAAATGAAGCAAATTTTAAAAAATGCATGATAAAACCTTATCGCCTCATGGGCTTCCGCTCATGCGTAATCACTCAAGACCATTTGCTACCAGTATTGAACTCCGGGTAATAGTAATCAAATTTATCAATGTGATGAGCGCATAAAAGTTTAAACATTAAAGGATCCCAGGGGGCTCTCAAGCTCACGGTGTCGTTCAAAAGTTTCGTACTCTGCTCCCGCATTGATAGTTTTGTCAAAATGTAGGACGCGGAAACGATTGCTAACACAGTTGATTCAAGGAGTTCCTTTTGTTGACCTTAGTCCTTCCTCTTTGGTATATCCTGGTGAATTCGGTTGCATCATGATGTCAGAATGGAAAAGCATAATGGGAAAATCAATAAGGACGCTACACAAAAGGAGGGTTGAATATCCTCCGTTTCCCGAGACATCAACCCAAAAATGAGTTGAATGTAAACAGATAAGAGGCAAAAAGGAACTTAATTACATCTTTTATTTTAAATGAGCACGAAAAACAAAGTGAAGCCATAATACGAACGATAACCAGAGGCGATATATTTTTATGAAACCAGAACCAAGCACCTAGTATTAATTTCGGCAGCAAATAAGCCAAATGAACTGCTAATGACCCAAAAAAATAAAAATTAATATGATACGCTGTATACTTTCAATTTTGTGGACATTGTACGGGTAAAGTTGGAAAAAAACTTTAAAAACATTTAATTTTAGCTGGTTTCTAATATTTCATCCAATTTTTGCCTCTTGATACAGGTATTCCGGAGGCATGTTCATAGTTTCCTCTTCTAGTTTCTCTAGATTCATAGAGAATGTTACAAAAGACAGATAGTGCCTAGCATCCTCCCATCCGACATAAGGGAGGACGCTAGGCAAGCTAGAAAAGGGGGGAGGGTAAGAAAAAGAATGTTGGAGGGAATGAAGAGAGGAAGAAAGTATACGGAATTAAAGAACGGTTTAGTGTAAAGTGGGGTGTAAGGGTGTGTATTGTAGATAAAGCTAAGAAATGTAGCGATGATCAGTCTGACCTCAATCAAGACCTCGTAAATGCTTAAGGAAGTGGTTTTTGATGAGTGCATTGACTTTCAGCACACCGACGATCTGGTTTCCAAATCTCCTGAGAGCTAACATCAACGGAACGACCCACCGTCACTCGAAGAAAACTGTGCGCAATGTAACCTGTGGGTGCTGTCCTCTCCTTGGTTTGGTCTGTTGTTGACTCATGGTTGCCATTTCTTTACTCCTCCACTACTCTGACCCCAATCCCTCATATGATCCCGGGAAACAATGGATGCTAGGAAAAAACAATCCCAGGGTGGGGTCGTGAAACAACTACGCACTATGTAGTCACTACCCTCATTCAGACTTATTAAGAATCTAATTATCTAATTCAGTTTCCTTATTCTTAATAGCCAACCCATCTTCCTCAAGTTGAACATGTACATTTAATTCTCTCAACAGTGCCTCCAATCTATTGGCTGATCGGCTAACACAAGCTTTACCATCCGTAATCCTGCTCCAATGAATGAGCTATCTCCGCCTGCGTTCATTCCAACCCCCGATTCCATGCCCTGCCTCCCGTAATACTAATCCCTCGGAGGATGAAAAGAGTTCGGTCGACAACCCAGGCTCACTCCCCTACCGATCAATGCCCATCCATATTTCCCTTCCACCAACCTTGTTGAGCAACCTGAATCATATGCAGCTATTGAATAAAGCGCACATCACCCACCATTCTATGCCATTATAGTACCATAAGTTTTTAACTGCATCTAATTTATTCTGTAGAAGTTATATTCGATATGCAAAAAATGAAATTGTGACCAGAAGATGATGTAGTTACATCAAAACCGGTCGTATTAATAAAATATTTTATTTTGTGGAAAATTGCCAATTTTAATTAATCATGATATTCCACCATATCACGCCTGAAACGTCTCTTTTTATAATTAATAACCAAGTACGGCAATTGTTCTACATTGCATCCTATTAATGTCCTATCACTGCTATGGCGCCACGCCTATTCTGAATCACCCTAACTCATCCTGAATTTCACCTCCGAGTTATTTGTTCTGTCCTCAAACCGCTGATTATTCTTGGAACTACCTTGTCCGTCAGTGACATTTACTCTGCGGCTCTACATTCCTCACGCGCTAGTAATTCACTTCCTTAAGAGATGAGGTTTAAAAAGTATCCAACCAAGTCTTCAGGCCGAACTCCCGTCTCATAAATTTAACGTCATGGTGAAAAAAAACTCTTCGATCCATTTTTACTTAAGATACAGCGTGATTCTGAGGGAAGCTTATAAATGAGCAGCATGCATAAGTGGTTCTAGATCCCCTGATTTCAGTCCACTATTGCGTCGGTAACAGCCGATGCAAGTTGAAACGTTCAATTCGTTTACGGAAACGATAGAGAGTAACACGTAATGCAGCATTGAAATTTTGCTTCCGCTTGAAAATGCCCGTCCACTGAGGCGTATCTCATGCTACAAGGCTTATGGAGGGTACTTTCTTAACTAAATCACAGTTAGAAGACAATTTAAAATGTTCAAAGTGGGGCGATAATAAATTTCAAAGAAAGGTGGACCTGGAGCTTCAGTCACAGCTCTTACGGAAGTAAATATTTACAACGGAGCAGCTATTTTGAGGAAAAAATGTCTAATAACGTTAACAGCACTATCAAGAAAAAATGAAAATTTCATTTTGTTCAATTCACACGTTAGTAACGTAACGCCGCGTACGTACGCGGCGTGTTCCGTGACACTGCGATTATTTGGCAAAAAAT
The DNA here is from genome assembly GCA_037158775.1 of Hetaerina titia. Taxonomy (NCBI): domain Eukaryota; kingdom Metazoa; phylum Arthropoda; class Insecta; order Odonata; family Calopterygidae; genus Hetaerina; species Hetaerina titia. The sequence goes on from CM073779.1 coordinate 33,114,623, forward strand.
GAATGTAAAATGCAGTTATCATCCCTATAGTTCAGCCCCTCAGTTTCCATTTCCCACAATGTGAAGAAACACCATCGTGGAAAGCGTTTTTCAATATAATACATAACGGGAAAATATTACTTAATCTTTGTTCATTCATCCTCCTTTATTATAATTGTTGAAAGCCTTCCGTTGTTTCCCAAGTCATTTCCCTGTCTGTGATCTATTAGGTAACAGGTGAATACATAAATAATTCAAATAATAATCAACAAAATAATTCCATTCAGCCATGGAACATAAGGCAGCCACATATATGTTAAGGGGATATCTGACGGACGGAACAGATCGGAAGAGTGCTACGATTAGGAAAGAGGGGGGGGGCATGCAACGGTGTAAAAGACGTGCACAAGATTCGTATCTTATGAACGATAAAGAAACATTGCTAAAAACTACTGTATAGGGTGGGCATTGCGAAATTATTAATATACCGAAAGGCGATTCGTTTAACACTCATTAACTTATTACTCCTGATGAAAACTGTAGCTCCTATAAGGGAATCCCCATAAAGGTTGACCCGCAAATATAACAAATGCTATATGCCCGACAAATAGAACTTTTCAATGAAATTAGATGCAACTAGAAGGGGAAGCATTTGATCGGCACCTTTTCATTTGCCAAAGCTTTAAATGATGTCTAGTTAACAATATGATTGATTCAAAAGTTAGAAAAGAAATGAAAAGAACAGCGTCAGTTCCCACGGAACATAATGTGAATTCCTCACTAGCAAAATTCTCTTTTTCTTTTCAATGGTTTAATGCATTGCTAGAACATCTCAAAATATTTTCCTTAGTTGTCATATTCTACTAAAATTTCAATTTCACATCACCAACAATATTTTCCTTCTATAATATGACCCCTTAATTCCCATTTTGACCTATTTTCCCCAATTGAGACGAACAATTTTTTTCTGCTAATATTTTACAAGGAAAATCAACAATTTTAACAAGAACCCTCTGATTGCATTAAAAATAATTTTCCCCCTCTGTAGTAAGGGCACATTATTTAAAAAATAAGCTTACAAGAATAGGTTCTATACACACGCATCTTGGAAGCTATAGTGAAGGAGAGTACGTGGTGCTGTCGTGATGGCAAATGGAACTGCTTGGGTAGATAACGTAATGAATATTACCAACGGTTGTAATAATACATTTACACAAAGACGATTTAATATCCCTGAGATACTATACATTTAAAATTACCAGAATACCTACAGAGCAATTCCAAGTAACAACAAATTTACAACAATCATTTTTCATCATCGCTGCATTATTTTAATTATCATTACAGAGCGAACTAGAACGGCGTTTCTTGACGGTGTAAGAGCAAAGCCGTTAAATCTTCAAAGCGACACTCAAAATATGTCCTGCCAAAAAGGGCTCAATACGTTCCTTCTCCAAGTTTTGTTTAACTTGTCCCCCGATTCCACGCGTAATTAACGGCAAATATTTACAAAGGGAAACAATTCTCAACGGAGCATCAGTTTATGGGAACGTATATGACTGAAGCTTCTGCCACCGGAAATACAGGACATATATATAACTTCCCGCGGTCGATCCATGACACGGGAAATCTCCCGGGATGAAGAAGTGTTTGCCGAAGGTAAATTCTCCCTAATCCAGACATAGCCAAGATTAAGGTAATTAACGATAGTGGATCGGTGAACTGACTGGCGGACTGACATTCCCAGCTGTGAGTTTGAGATAGACTGTGTGATAGGTGTGGCTAATTTTTATGCGGTCAACTTCTGGTGACTATTCGATCACGCCCAATGACACAACGTCCGCTGGGTGGGAAGTCAAATTGC